>JACEEZ010024287.1:0-45000 GCA_016584305.1 Chionoecetes opilio
CTCCATCCTCTCCCTCTTTTCTCCTCCTCCCCCCTCTCTCTCTCTCTCTCTCTCTCTCTCTCTCTTCTCTCTCTCTCTCTCTCTATCTCTCTTTTCTCTCCCTCTATTCCCTCTCTCTCTCCTCTTTTCTCTCTCTCTCTCTATCTCCTCTCTCTTCTCTCTTCCTCTCATATAAACCTAAGCCCAAATTTCACTGTCGTTTTGCTACCTTCATAGGCAATTTCACAAATTAAAGCTTTTAACATTATTCCTTTTTCCTAATGTTTGTTGTCTTCTTCCTGTGTCCAGATCATGGCTCGGGGTGGGCTTCACATCTCCACCGTTGGCCCCAATTCCTTTGTGTGTTCTCTCCTGGATGGAACCGGCCCTAAATGTTCCCATCCTGGAACGCCCCGTCTTGTCTCTGCGGGCGCACCTCCTGCTCACCCTTAAGCCCGTCTCGGCTCCCGTGCACTCTCGGGCTTGTCGTAACCCAAGCGGGGGCATCCCTGACGTGCGTGGTGGAATTACCACAAGGGCGAAAAATTGCGGGTTCCAGTGAGTTCTTCCCCTCCCCCTCTCCCTCCCCTCTCTCTCCTCTCCCCTCTCTCTTCCTCTCTCTCTCCTCTCTCTCTCTCTCTCTCTCTCTCTCTCCCCTCCCCTTCTTCTCTCTCTCTCTCTTCTCTCTCTCTCTCTCTCTCTCTCTCTCTCTCTCTCTCTCTCTCTCTCTCTCTCTCTCTCTCTCTCTCTCTCTCTCTCTCTCTCTCTTTTCCCTCTCTCTCTCTCTCTCTTCCTCTCTTCTCTCTTCTCTCTCTCTCTCTCTCTCCTCTCTCTCCTCCCTCTCTCTCTCGCTCTCCTCTCTCTCTCTCCTCTCTCTCTCTTCTCTCTCTCCTCTCTCTCTCCTCTCTCTCTCTCTTCTCTCCTCTCTCTCTCCTCTCTTTTCTCTCTCTCTTTTCTCTCTCTCTCTCTCTCTCTCTCTCTCTCTCTCTCTCTCTCTCTCTCTCTCTCTCTCTCTCTCTTCTCTCTCCTCTCTCTCTCTCTCTCTTTCTCCAATCCCTGAGGGAAGTTTAGGGGTGAAGGGGCGGGATTGAAGGGTGAAGGAGGTATTTGAAGGGTGGTAAGGGAAGCTCTCTCTCTCCTCTCTCTCTCTCTCTCTCTCTCTCTCTCTCTCTCTCTCTCTCTCCTCTCTCTCTCTCCATTCTCTCTCTCTCCTCTCTCTCTCTTTTCTATCTGCTCTCTCTTCTCCCTCTCCTCTCTTCTTCTCTCTCTCTCTCTCTCTCTCTCTCTCTCTCCTCTCTCTCCCCTCTCTCTCTTCCCCTCTTTTTTTTCTCTCTCTCTCTCTCTTTTCCCCTCTCTCCTCCTCCTCTCTCTCTCTCTCTCTCCCCTTCTCTCTCTCTCTCTCTCTCTCTCCTTCTCCTCTCTCTTCCTCTCCCCTCCTCCTCTCTCTCTCTCTCCCCAAAAATACCGAAGGGTAAAGGGAGTAGTAGGGAAGTTTAAGGGGGTGAGGGGGAGGTGTTAAAGGGATAAGGGGTATTGTAGGGTGTAAGGGAAGCTCTCTCTTCTCTCTCTCTCTCTTCTCATCTCTCTCTCTCTCCTCTTCTCTCTCCTCTCTCTCTCCTCTCTCTCTCTTCTCTCTCTCTCTCCTCCGCCCCTCTCTCTCATCTCTCTTCTTCTCTCTCTCTCTCTCTCTCTCTCTCTCCCCAATCCTGAAGGGGTTAAGGAGTATGAGGGGAAGTTTTAAGGGGGTGGGGGCCCCGGTTTTATTGAAGGGGTGAGGAGTATTTAAAGGGTGGTAAGGAAGCTCTCTCTCTTTTTTCTCGCTCTTCTCTCTCTCTCCTCTCTCTCTCCCCTGTCTCTCTCTCTCTCTCTCTCTCTCTCTCTCTCTCTCTCTCTCTCTCTCTCTTCTCTCTCTCTCTCCCTCTCTCTCTCTCTCTCTCTCTCGCTCCTCTCTCTCTTCTCCTCCCCTCTCCCCTTCTCTCTCTCTCTCTTCCTCTCTCTCTCTCTCTCTCTCTCTTCTCTCTCTCTCCCCTCTCTCTCTCCTCCTCTCTCTCTCTCTCTCTCTCCTCTTCTCTTCTCTCTCTCTCTCTCTCTTTTCTCTCTCTCTCTCTCTCTCTCCTCTTCTCTCTCTCTCTCATCTCTCTCTCTCTCTCTGCTCTCTCTGTCTCTCTCTGTCCCCCTGTCTCTCTCTCTCTGTCTCTCTCGTCTCTCTCTCTCTTCTCTCTCTCTCTCTCTCTCTCTCCTCTCTCTCTCTCTTTTCTCTCTCTCTCTCTCTCTCCTCTTTTCTTCCCCTTCTCTCTCTCTCTCTCTCGCTCTCTCTCCTTCCCCTCCTCTCTCCCCCTTTTCTCTCCCCCCTCTCTCTCCTCTCTCTTCTCTCCCCCCCCCCTCTCTCCCTCTCTATCTCTCTTTCTCTCTCTCCAATACCTGAAGGGGTGAAGGGAGGTATGAAGGGGAAAGTTTAAGGGGGTGAGGGGGGAGGTATTGAAGGGGTGAAGGGAGGTATTTGAAGGGTGGTAAGGGAAGTTCACGCCTGCACGGGGATTCACGTTAGCTCCACCCCTTTATGTGACGTCACGAGTTCTGACAACCGTGATTGGCTGTTGATATCTCTAGACCACAAACTCTTCCAAATCACGGCAATATGCGTCCCGGGGACATCTATCCGAAAGCTATGCCTTATAGGATAATAACTAAGTATATAATGTTACAGGCTGAGGGTCACTGTCCGTCAGAGGCACTTTTCAGGCGCACTATTGACTAGTACACTGTATGTCACTGTGTCACTGTGTCAATGTGTGTCACTATGTATGTGTCACTATGTGTCACTATTGACACGACACTGTGTCACGCTTTACGGGCACTAAGGCGGATGTAAGCGGCACCATCTGTGGGCCGCCACCTTCACCTGCTGGGTGTTCATGGCCACAACATCCACCTCAACCGTGAAGGTGTTCCACAGTGTCGCCGTGGCCCAAGTAAAGGCTCGCTGTCCCATTCCGGTGTGGGTCCTCGGAGTCTCGAGGAAGAGATCACCTGACACTACCGTCCTCTTAGCGCGCTCTGACCTCCTCCACGGGACCCGAAGTCCTGCAAGGTGGGAAGAGTGTTGCACCTGGGCCTTGCGCATCGCTGTGAGGGCACCGACTCTCCTCCGGTGCCCCAGGCTGTCAAGCTGGGAGCGGGGATCATTCCGCCCGTGCTCCTGCAGTAGTCGTTGTTGTTGTTGTTGCTGGTGTTGTTGGAGCTGCAGCTAATGTTCTCTCTCTCTCTCTCTCTCTCTCTCTCTCTCTCTCTCTCTCTCTCTCTCTCTCTCTCTCTCTCTCTCTCTCTCTCTCTCTCTCTCTCTCTCTCTCTCTCTCTCTCTCTCTCTCTCTCTCTCTCTTTAATAGACTGACGTCACATTCCAGAGTGCAGGATTAGAAGAGATATTTGGGAAAGGGTATAAAGAGAAATGTGGTACACACACGCACACACACACACACACACACACACACACACACACACACACAAGGGTACTCCGTAGTGTAGTGGTTAGCACGCTCGGCTCACAACCGAGAAGTCCCGGGTTCGATCCCCGGGCGGAGCGGGAACAGATGGGTTGTTTCCTTAAAACCCGAGCCCCTGTCCACCCAGCAGTGAATGGGTACCGGGTGTTAGCCGGGGTTTGTGACCTGCTCTCCGGGGTGCTGGCTTCGGCCAACACAAAGCACTAAGGATGAATGATAAAAATGTTGATATGGCGACGGAGTCACACGAGCATTGCTCTGGCCCTGTAAAATACAACAACTAGATGAATACACACACCTACACACACACACACATACACACACACACACACACACACACACACACACACACACACACACACACACACTGTCTATGTGTTGAGCTATTGTGTGGTAGAGGTAGTTATTTCCTAGCTTCTATTTATTGACCACCTAATGGTAATATGAATAATTTTATTAACAAATTAAAAGAGCTTTTTCAGTATATTGAAAGTCAGGCCTATAGTTCCATATATTTGTTTGGTGATTGGAACATTAATTTATTGAAACAAAATAATTCACATGTTACTGAATCTACAACATTAATGTATACCTTTTCTCTCTTGCCTGCAACCAGCAAACCCATCAGAGTAGCAAACGGCACAGTTTCCCTGATAGATCACATTTGGTCTAACGAGGCTGAGTCAAATTCTACAAATTTCATAGTACATACTGACATCTCTGACCATTTTCCAGTCATTTCCCAATTTCTTAAACACAGCTGCCCGGCAAAACCCCGGAAGACTGTAAACAAGAGGGCATTTGGCCCCGAGAATATCAGGAACTTTGTTGATGGTATGTCACAGGTCACTTGGGATAATATATTAGCTTCTAGTTTCCCTAACAATGCATATGATATGTTTTTTGAAAAGTTTAATGAATTATTTCAACAAAATTTTCCTTTTAAGTGTTGTAGAGCCACAAGAAGATCAGAGAGAAGCCCATATTTAACACCAGGTTTGTTTAGATGCATTAAAGAAAAGCATCGACTTGTACGACTTGCTAATAAATGGCCATTGACATTTAAGGATAAGTACAAATTGTATAGAAATAAGTTAACCTCCCTATTACGTACTGCTAAAGACGAATATTACAAAAGCCAACTTCAAGAGAACCAGGGTAATGCTAAAAGTAAATAGTAAATCAGCTACTGGGACGGAAAAATCAGTCAAATAACATGCTTATCAACCTAAATCTTATTTCTTCCCCTGATACTGCTAATGCATTTAATGATCATTTTCTTAATATTCAATCAATCAATCATTGGGGGTATACGCCGGGGGGCGCGTCGCCTCGCCCACACTACGACGCCAATCCCGGGGGTCACCACGCGCGAGTTCCCATGCAGGCTCCTTTCCCATACCAAGCAGCTCTCGACAAGAAACATCAACTTGCCCCAGCCACGAGCCTTGTGGGCGCCCCCTTAGCCTCCTCCACGCCGGATTGTCTCATACAGATACAAACCGATGGGAAGGATTGGTTTCAGGGTAGCGTGCCACATGCCCATATAGCCGAAGTTGGCGCTGACGGACTATGCAGGTAATAGGCCTCGATTCAGTCTCATGGTGCAATCGCTGATTTGACACGTAATCAACCCAGCGATACCCCATGATTCTGCGAAGACACTTATTACCAAAGGCATTGATTCGTCTCTTCAAGTCACTATTTAGTGTCCATGTCTCACAACCATAGAGTAAGACTGGGATCACAAGCGACTTTAAGATCCGGATCTCTGTCCTCCTGCACAGGTACCGACAACGCCAAATACTCCCGCTGAGCGAGTCCATAACACAGTGGGCTATGACAATCCGCCGTAAGACTTCTTGACGTGACTCGCCGTCATTATGGACTGCGCTACCAAGGTATGTAAAACCTTCCAAGATCTCAATGTCCTCGCCACACGCATGAACAGACTGTACTGCTTCATCTAGTATGTCTCCAAACACCTGGACCTTGGTCTTGAGCCAGGAGAACTCAAGTCCCAAAGGCTTTGCCTCCTCGTGCAGCGCCTCGAGAGCCATCACCAGGACCTCCAGTGACTCAGCAAAGATTACTGCATCATCGGCAAAAACAAGATCAGTGATCTTGTTGTTGCCGACGGATGCTCCACAATCACTTTGATCTACAACCTTGTCCAATACCCAGTCCATACAAGCGTTGAAAAGTGATGGGGCAAGGACGCACCCTTGCCTCACTCCTGTATTCACAGGAAAGAAGCTGGCTGGATACACCTGCCCCACACTTCACAGCACTCTCAGTCCCAGAATACAGACCAGCTATCAAACCAATAGCCCTTGCAGGAATCCCGCGAAGTCGCAGAAGATCCCAGAGTGACTCACGATGCACTGAGTCAAACGCTTTCTTGAGATCAACATAGGCTGCAAGCCTCCCCTGTCGAAACTCACGTCGGCGTTCCACCACCTTTCTTAATATTGCTAACGATTATTCTCACAGTGTCGATATAAGTTATAGGGATTATCTTCATAATTCTTGAAATTTTTCTATGTATCTATTCCCCGGTAATCTGTCTGAAATCAAAGCCTACATCAATTCTTTAAAATCAAATGCAACTGGCAATGATGATATTCCTGCAGCCGTACTAAAACAAACTTCTGAATATATAACACTTCCTCTTGCACACATAATCAATTTATGTTTTAGTCATGGTATTTTCCCTGATAAGTTGAGAATAGCTAAAGCAATTCCTATTCACAAGTCTGGTGGTAAAGATGAAATAAATAATTACAGATTAATCTCCATTCTACCATCAATTAGTAAAATCTTTGAAAAAGCATTTACTTACCGGCTCTGTAATTTTTTAGAAAATAATAATTTATTATCTGACTGTCAATATGGTTTTAGGAAAAATAGGTCCACAGAATATGCTCTTCTACATTTTGTCTCCACTGTGTATATTAATCTAGATAAGAAATGTTATGTCGCAAGTGTTTTCTTAGATATATCAAAGGCATTTGACTCATTAGACCATAACATTTTACATGCTAAAGTAATAAATATTGGTGTGAGGGGACCTGCTTATAACCTATTAGTGAGCTACTTATCTGATCGCAAGCAATCTGTTCTCGGTAATGGCGAGTATTCTGAGTGCAAGTCCATCAAGCAAGGTGTTCCACAAGGTTCGATTTTAGGCCCCATCTTGTTTCTGATATATGTAAATGACATAACTAATGCAAGTAATAGTATTACTTTTACCTTATTCGCAGATGACACAAGCTTCATAGTCACCGACAAAAGTCTTTTATCCCTTCACAATAAACTAACTCATGAATAGACTAATGTAAACAACTGGATTAAAGTCAACAAGTTAAGACTCAATATCAATAAAACTCATCTTATGTTATTCCAGAACAGGTCTTTAGGGCATGACTTGGACCCTATAGGTATAGGTAGGGAAATTGTTAACCGTGTACAGTCGACAACATTTTTAGGTGTCATAATAGATGAATATTTCAACTGGAAGAAACACATTTCTCATGTTTGTATTAGTATATCCAAGATTTGTGGTGTCTTGTATCGCATTCGCTACAAACTCACAACTGAAGCAATGTTAACCATATATTATACACTTTGTTATTCCAAAATGATGTATTGCATATCAATATGGGGTTGCACTTGGCCATCATTCTTAAACAGCGTGTTCAAGGCTCAGAAGGCAATTCTACGCGTTCTAACCTTCAAGAAAAAATTTGATGCAACTGAGGAGATATATATTCATCTTTAAAATTTATTAATAGTCCCTTTTATCCATAAATACTTCATGTTGATAACTATATTTAATTCTATAAAAAACAATGATAACATTTTCCAGCTACATGATCATGCTCATAATACCAGAAGAAATAAATTAATTTAGTATGTCCTCCATTTAGAACAACATTATACAGTAATTCTATCCTGTGTCTCGGTCCTAAGGTGTGGAATTCCTTATCTAGTCTAGTAAGAAACAATATTTATGTTTGTACCGTTAACAGCTTCAAGTATGGAATAAAAAAGTATCTTTTGCATTCTCAAACACAATGAAAGAATACATATAATTTCTGAGCTCTTTTTTGCTGCACATATGATATCATATTGTAAGGGTCTATTCTGTTTATATTTAGATAATTCAATTAAATCTCAATGATTTTGCTGTGTATGTGTGTGTGTGTGTGTGTGTGTGTGTGTGTGTGGTGTGTGGTGTGTGTGTGTGTGTGTGTGAGTTGTTTCATCTATTTTATATGTATGAATTTATTTACTGTATGCTCTTATATGTTTGTGCATATGTATGGTATGTATATATGTTAGATAATAATATGTTTGTATGAGTACGTGTGTGTGTTTAAATAGATAGTATACGTTAGTATGAGTAGGGATATTTACAGATGCTTTGTATGAATACTACATAGAGATGATATAATAGTCTTCTCTCTGGAATGTGCACATATTACCTTGCTTAATAACTGGGTCTGCTAACGAGAGTTTTCTCAGCAGACTTTTGCACGAAAGGTTAATAATGATGGATTTAATATTTGTGTGTATTCTTATGGCAATAAAATGTTTGAACTTGAACTTGAACTTGAACACACACACACACACACACACACACACACACACACACACACACACACACACACACACACACACACACACACACCACCACACACACGCACACGCACACAACACACACACACACACACACACACACACACACACACACACACACACACACACACACACACACACACACACACACACATAATAGCAAATATAGATGAATTATCTGTTGATGATATTAATCAGGAACTAAAGCAAATTTTGATTGAGCCTGCACTTACAACCTTTCCACAATATAAGAGGAAAACATATCTAAAAAAGAGTAATAATGCCACCTTAGAGGGCTATGATAATCAGTGTTGGAAAGTAAGAAAAAAATATCACAAAGCCAGGCATAAGTACAATTTGCATAGGAATAGGGTAAATTTTAATACTATGATTGAGAAAAGCAAAAGATACAAAGGTGAATTAAAAAGAGTAAAATCTAAAGAAAGGACAAACTTAATAAAGGAACTTAGAAAAAACAGAAGCTGTGACCCTAAAGCATACTGGAGAATCCTAAATGGTCAAAAAGAACAGTAAGATTCCCATTACACTAAACAATTCTTATGAGCATTTTAAACAGCTTGCCAGTGATGACAGTAATTCTAACATCGCAATAAACACAATCACAGATTATGATAACAATACTGACCCCTTACAAATACTTAATGACCCCATAACTGAGGAAGAGGTGAAGAGAAACATTAAGAAACTAAAAAATAATAAAGCCCCAGCAACTGACATGATATTAAATGAATATATTAAAAGTACTCAGCACATTTTGTTCCCTCTATATGGCAAGCTATTTAATGAGATACTTGATAGTGGTATCATGCCATCTGAGTGGCTGGTTGGTATGATGGTACCACTCTATAAGAACAAAGGAGACATTCAAGACGCCAATAATTACCAGGCTTAGCTGCCTGGGCAAACTGTTCACCTCTGTACTCAATGATAGACTAACTAAATATTTTAATACTAGCAATATTATTGATGAAACACAAGCTGGTTTTAGGCATGAGTACTTTACCTTAGACCAAATATTTTTGCTTAAATGCGTAATTGATTTGTTCAACTGGAGAAAAAAGAAGCTTTTTTGTTTATTCGTAGACTACAAGAAAGCCTTGATATGGTGTGGCGTGAGGGTTGTGGTACAAGCTAGTGAGGGAGAAAGTGAATGGGAAAATACTTAATGTAATCAGAAATATGATAGTAACATCAGGTCTTGTTAATGTTAAACCAAGAGATGTCTGATACATTTGTATGCAACATGGGAGTAAGGCAAGGGGAAAATTTGTCGCCCCTGCTTTTCGCTTTTTACATTAATGATATTGAAAGAAAATTACTTGAATATAACTGCAATTTTCTAGATTTTGGTCATGATTTTGATAAACTCCTATTTGAAACTTTTTGTTCTAATGTACGCAGATGATACAATTATATTAGTGTGACAGTGAGGAAGGAATGAAGCAGGCTCTGATAGCATTGTATACTTACTGTAATGAGTGGAAATTAAAGATTAATTGTAACAAAACAAAAATAGTGGTGTTCAGTAGGGGAAAAAACTCATCTAAGTAATTATAAATTTGAATTTGGTTATGAAAAAGTTGAGGTGGTAGAAGATTACAAGTATCTTGGTGTATTATTTAATTACAATGGCAGGTTCCGTAAAGGAGAGCTAGATTTGAAAGAACAAGCAACAAGAGCAATGTATTCACTAATAGGTAAATGTAGAAAGTTTGACTTGCCAGTTGATATGCAGTTGGAATTATTTAATACCATGGTGTTACCAGTACTGACCTATGCAGCTGAGATTTGGGGAGACTATAGGATTAGAGAGCTAGAGATATTACACTTAAAATTCTTAAAACAGATGTTGTGTGTTCATAAAAACGACTAGCAATGATATGGTATATGGTGAACTTGGAGTGTACCACTGGAAATTCATATAAAGTGCAGAATGTTAGGTTACTGGTCTCGGCTAATTTCAGGTAAAAACACTAAATTATGCTATATAATGTATCAATGTTTGTTGCATTTGGATATGTTAGGGTTATACACTTCTCCATGGGTTGCCTGCATTAAGAATATATGTAATGAGTGTGGTATGTCAGGGATGTGGTTATCACAAAATGTGCCCAACACTACATGGTTTAAGAAAGCAGTTGAAGTGAGATTAAAGGATCAGTGGATTACTACCTGGCATCATAATTTATCAACAAAATCGTTATGCAGTAACTACAATATATTTAAGCAGATTATGGTATGGGGGTGTACCTCGTCAAACTACCGAAAAGTATTCGCATCCAGGTAACTAGATTCAGAACAAGCAACAATAGACTACCAATAAATGTTGGTAGATACACAGGTGTAAGCAGAGAAGATCGTCTTTGTAGCAAGTGTATTGCTAATGTTGTAGGAGATGAATTTCATGTCCTATCGAATGTACTAACGAGGAAATTGTAAGGCTGCGGGATATGTATATCCAGAAATACTACACAATTAGGCCAACGCATTTTAAGTATGTTGCGTTAATGCAAAGTACCAGTGTGAATGTTTGAAGAACTTGTCATTATTCATCAGATCAATTTTGAGCATGTTTAGATAAACTAACAAGTATACTTGATTATTAGTTATCTTTATTTTAATTTTTCTGTGTCACTTAGTTTTGGAAATTGGCAATTGGATTCCTCCTAACTTTTAGTTTACGTAGTACTTATCTGTATGTGCATGTATGCACACTTATCTTATTGGTATCGTTTGAAATGTCCTGCCAAATGTATTGTATCTTATAGGAGCTGTGCTCCATACTTTATTTATAAAGTCTGAGCAATAATAAATTCTATTCTATTCTATTCTATTCTATTACACACACACACACACACACACACACACACACACACACACACACAACACACACACACGGACAGACAGACAGGCAGAGATAAATACAGACACATATATTGATAAAATATAGTAAAAAAGCTTATTTTAATGGTAGGTTGATGGACAGTTGGACAAGGATATGTATATATATATATATATTATATATATATATATTATATATATATATATATATATATTATTATATATATATAATATATATATATATATATATATATATATATATATATATATTATATATATATATATAGATATAATATATGCTTATCTTTTTGAGCTCGCATTGCTATGTGTTGGTCCCCATGGCTCCGGTACCAGAAACACCAACAGTTCTCTGCTTCTGAACTTTGCAAGGTCCAGAATGTTGAGAATTGCAGGTTCTTGGTATCAGAGACCAGAGCTGCACCGCTGGACTTGGTATAGTAATGCCGGAGGGGTAGCTAAGGAGATCGACCACGTCCTCGTTAGTACTCGTTGGAGGATCCTCCAGAACTGCAGGGTTTACCGGAGTGCTGAGTTCTTTGGAACAGATCACAGACTTGTTGTTGCTACACTTAAGCTTCATGTCAAGTCCAGAAGAATCTCAAGAGGTAACCATACTGTGTTTCATCTTGAGAAACTGAAGGACTTGACATGTGCTCATGAGTATGGGGTGGCAGTCTCAAATCGGTTTGATGTGCTCGGTGCTCTCGGCGACCCTGTAAAACTGTGGGATACCTTCAAACGTGAAACTCTACAGGCTGCCAAGGAGTGTATTGGGGAGCGCCCGAGGTCAAGGCGTTGTTTTGTCTCGACGGAGACGCTGGAGAAAATCGAGGAGAGTCGCGCTGCCAGGCTGGCTGGGAACCAGGACCAGCATAGGGCTCTGTCACGCCGGACTAGAACCCTCCTGAGGAGAGACAAGGAGAGGTATGTCAGGAGTCTCGCTGAGGATGTCGAGGGTCATTTGAACGCTAATGAACTCCGACCCGCCTACCGAGCCCTGAAGAAGCTCCGTTCCAAGTCTACATCTCGGGCGAGTGCTACTCGAACAGCAGATGGGAGCCTCGTGTCGTTACATGGATGGGCAGATGGCTCGTTGGGCTGAGTACTTTGGGCAGTTGTTCACGGTGGACCCTCCAACTGAGCAGCTTCACACCACTGGGTTACGGGCAGTGGATGCTGATCCTCCCATTGACGAAACCGCACCCTCTCTTGATGAGGTCAGAGAGGCTGTAGCAAAGTTGAGGGGTGGAAAGGCAGCTGGTGTTTGTAATATCAGTGCGGAGCTCCTCAAAGCTGTGGGTGAGGCCATGATCCGCGGGTTGCATGCTGTCCTGACTGCCGTGTGGCAATCAGGTACCATTCCTCCTGACTGGAAAAGGGGACTGGTCGTCCCTATCTAGAAAGGGAAAGGGGACCGTCAGGATTGCAACAATTACCGCGGTATTACACTGCTCAGCGTACCAGGCAAGGTGCTTGCCCATCTATTGCTGACACGGATTCGCAGTCATCTGGTGAAGCATCAGAGACCTCAGCAGTCTGGGTTCACGCCTGGTAAGTCAACAACGGACCGTATACTAGCGCTTCGTGTCCTAGTGGAACGCCGACGTGAGTTTCGGAAGGGGATGCTTGCAGCCTATGTTGATCTCAAGAAGGCGTTTGACTCAGTGCACCGTGAGTCACTCTGGGATCTTCTGCGACTTCGCGGGATTCCTGCAAGGACTATTGGTTTGATAACTGGTCTGTATTCTGGGACTGAGAGTGCTGTGAAGTGTGGGGCAGGTGTATCCAGCTTCTTTCCTGTGAATACAGGAGTGAGGCAAGGGTGCGTCCTTGCCCCATCACTTTTCAACGCTTGTATGGACTGGGTATTGGACAAGGTTGTAAATCAAAGTGATTATGGAGCATCCGTCGGCAACAACAAGATCACTGATCTTGTTTTTGCCGTTGATGCAGTAATCTTTGCTGAGTCGCTGGAGGTCCTGGTGATGGCTCTCGAGGCGCTGCACGAGGAGGCAAAGCCTTTGGGACTTGAGGTCTCCTGGATTAAGATCTAGGTCCAGGTGTTTGGAGACTTACTAGATGAAGCAGTACAGTCTGTTCATGCGTGTGGCGAGGACATTGAGATCTTGGAAGGTTTTACATACCTTGGTAGCGCAGTCCATAATGACGGCGGGTCACGTCAAGAAGTCTTACGGCGGATTGGCATAGCCCACGGTGTTATGGACTCGCTCAGCGGGAGTATTAGGCGTTGTCGGTACCTGTGCAGGAGGACAAAGATCCGGATCTTCAAGTCGCTTGCGATCCATGTCTTACTCTATGGTTGTGAGACATGGACACTAAATAGTGACTTGAATAGACGAATCAATGCCTTTGGTAATAAGTGTCTTCGCAGAATCATGGGGTATCGCTGGGTTGATTACGTGTCAAATCAGCGATTGCACCGTGAGACTGAATCGAAGCCTATTACCTGCATAGTCCGTCAGCGCCAACTTCGGCTATATGGGCATGTGGCACGCTACCCTGAAACAGATCCTTCCCATCGGGTTGTATCTGTAAGAGACAATCCAGCGTGGAGGAGGCCAAGGGGCCCACAACGCTTGTGGCTGGGGCAAGTTGATGTTTCCTGTCGAGAGCTGCTTGGTATGGGAAAGGAGCCTGCATGGGAACTCGCGCGTGGTAACCCCCGGGAGTGGCGTCGAAGTCTGGGCGAGGCGACGCGCCCCCGGCGTATGCCCCTAATGATTAATGATTGATTGGTATGAATATGACCACAACTGTTATGGTTTAAAGCTGAATAATTAAGTGTGTGTGTGTGTGCGTGTGTGCGTGCGTGCGTGCGTGCGTGCGTGCGTGCGTGCGTGCGTGCGTGCGTGCGTGCGTGCGTGCGTGCGTGCGTTGCGTGCGTGCGTGCGTGCGTTGCGTGGCGTCCCGTGCGTGCGTGCGGTGCGTGCGTGCGTGCGTGCGTGCGTGCGTGCGTGCGTGCGTGCGTGCGTGCGTGCGTGCGTGTCGTGCGTGCGTGCGTGCGGGGGCGTGCGTGCGTGCGTGCGTGCGTGCGTGCGTGCGTGCGTGCGTGCGTGCGTGCGTGCGTGCGTGCGTGCGTGCGTGCGTGCGTGCGTGCGTGCGTGCGTGCGGCTGCGTGCTGGTTGCGTGGGGTCAGACATACAGACAAAGGCAGTCAGTCAGGCACACAGACAGTATAGAGAAAGACGCACACTATACGGGCCTTCTATTCCTTCCCTCGTAGTATTAAGGCAGGTTGACATTGAGCTTTTTCGGCATTTTTGTATTGCGGGAAGTTGGTCTCTTACGGCTAGTGCGGAGATTACGTTGACACACGCAATTCGTTTCCGGGAAACAAATCTTCTTCTTCTTCTTCTTGAAACCTTTTCTGCTTAGTATCGCAAAAGACACTCTACGTTGTAGTGTCTTTGGTATCGGTTTGTAGGTCGTCTGTCAAGCTCGTGCTGACGACCAGGCCTTGACTTCCCGTGCCTGAGGGTCAGGGGTCACGTCGCGCTACACGGGCTATAGGGGCTAGTGGCTGGCTTGTGTGTATTTGGCGAGCGAAAGATAAGTTTTCGCGCACTTTATAATGAAGTAGTATTGCTAGTGTCATTTTTTCCTTGATATCATCTACTAAATCAAACCCCACGTCTAACCTAACATAATCTGATTTAAACTAACAGCGGTTTCTGGCTGTAGCTAAAACGGAAAATTTTCGGTATAATATGCATCGCCATTGGCATGGGAAATTGGGGAAATTGGGATTCAAATTAAGGATGAAAAGATCTGCACGATGATGTATGTTAAATTTGTTAGTTTTTAGTGCCAAATACCGAAATTATACCAATAATGGGGTGATGGGAAAAGCGGGTGGTGCTGGCATCTGCGTTTATTTGAATTTGGTGCGCAAAATTCTCGGTCACTCGGTCGATAAAAGACCAATCGAGCGGTGTGTGAATTTTTTTTTAAACTTAGGGCGATCATGACACCAGCCCCAGACCCAGACCTCTTCTCCGACTTTCTTGCAATACAAAAATGCCGAAAAAAGCTCAGTGTGAACCTGCCTTTAGTGAGAGGCCTTTAATCCCACATAACTGGATGGACGGGACATTTTGCCGGCGGCATATTGCCTAAGTCTATTACTGTATTCATAGCATGTATATATTGGGCATGTCACGGTATTACTATTATTTTAACATGATTTTGATTTATAATGCGTGTGTGTGTGTGTGTGTCTTTTTAATGCTTTTGATGTTTAGTATAATTCATAGCATATATATGTATTTGGAATCCGTCGGTATCAGTATAATTTGAACATAATTTGAGATTTATAAAGTGTGTGTGTGGTTTTTTTGTACTGCTTATGGTGTTGAGTGTTATTCATAACATGTTTATATTTGGAATCCCACGACGTGACATTGTGGCTCGTCTTGGTGTGCCTCATTTACTTCCTGAATTGCGCCGCGTGCTTCAGTGCTTCAGTGGCGTGGCTCTGAATGCACCGCGCGCCTGCTCTGCTTTACTGAAGGAAAGAAGGAAAAGTTTGCTGCCCTGAATGAAATTTGTAAAATTCTTAATGCTTTTCACTTCTTGGTATGTGTCATATTTTTCTTTTATCTCATCATCTCTCTTCCCTTCCCCTCTAACTGCCCCCCCCTCTCTCTCTCTCTCTCTCTTCTCTCTCTCTCTCTCTCTCTCTCTTTTCTCTCTCTCTCTCTCTCCTCTTTCTCTTTCTCTCGCTCTCTCTCTCTCTCTCTCTCTCTCTCTCTCTCTCTCTCTCTCTCTTTTCTCTCTCTCTCTCTCTCTCTCTCTCTCTTCTCTCTCTCTCTCTCTCTCTCCCTCTCCTACTCTTCCTCTCCTCTCTTCTCTCTCTCTCTCTCTCTTCTCTTTCTCTCTCTCTCTCTCTCTCTTCTCTCTCTCTCTCTCTCTCTCTCTCTCTCTCTCCCCCTCTCTCTCTCCTTCTCTCTCTCTCTCTCTCCTCTCTCTCTTCCTCTGATGTTATTTTGTCATTATCTGTTCACTCGTTATGAATACATTACACGCTTTACATACAATACTCTGAAAACCACACGGGCGATATGTACCTAAACTACTAGCATGCTATATTCGCAGATATAATCTTTACTGTATTTACTGTTGAAAAAATCTGATAAACTTGCCCCAATATAATTTTAAACCATCCCTGCGATGAAATTAACCATTCCTGGAAGTTTGGCTAAAATCGGGTCGGAAATGTCGGAGCCTTTACTGTATAGGGACGGACACACGGATAGATATTCGGTGGATTTTAGTAAGATTGTTGTTTCAAGTCAGTTTTTCATATATGTCAGTATTAAATCTCACAATACATGGCTATTAAAACCTACATCTTTTTGTAACTCGTAATGTGACCGAACACCGGTACTTTATTGTTGTTTAGGATCCGTTCAGCTCCTCTTCCACCAGCGGCTTCCTGCAAGTCTCCCTCCCCTGGCCTGGACTGCCTTCACTCATCTTATGCTTAACCCCTTGAGGCCTAGAACGAAATTTTCAATGTAATTTGGATACCATTATACAATTTTCAGTGAATATAAGCAATATTTTATAGATATAACCTGTTTAGTATCCTTGTGCACTAACTAATTTGGTATATTCAGTTACTTTTCGTAATTTTATGGCTCGACAGCAGACAATTTTTTATAGCTAAGTATAGATCTGGGCGTGAAGGGGTTAAGAATTCCACTGACCTATCAATTTAACTGTTCAAATAAAATCAATTTAAGGAACATATAAACAGAGTGAGGGAGGATAAGTATTTTTGAGCGTGTGCATAAGACAAGGAAAACAGTGGATGGGAAAATAAACCAAAATATTCGAATAATCTAGCCATTTAATATGTACAGAAGTACTTTGTGATGTTTGTATACATACATACATAATAACCAAAAAATTCCCATATGTTTTCAATCATCATGCAAATACCTACTAATTATCCCAGTAATCAGACCGGAACTAATACACTGATAGATTCATTGATGATTCAGTAATTCCGTAACAAAGCGTTGGTAATGATGACACTCACTGCACACGAGGAAAATCCAACCAATCACAGTCCACCAACGCCCATATCAAGCCACGCCATTGGCTCAACCTAACAGCCAATCAGAACCAAGTATTCTACCACTATTATTTTCATCGTAATTTTATGTATTTTTCAGTGGAGGTTCTTTCCGGTTGTTGTGATAAGGAAGGAAGGAAGAGTTGTAGGAAAGTAAAAAGTTGTTATTCGGTGCTGTAATAGGAAGGAAGAACTGTAGGAAAGTAAAAAGTTGCTATTCGGTTGTTGTAATAAGGAAGGAGGAACTGTAGGAAAGTAAAAAGTTGCTATTCGGTTGTTGTAATAAGAAAGGAGGAACTGTAGGCAAGTAAAAAGTTGCAATTCGGTTGTTGTAATAAGAAAGGAGGAACTGTAGGAAAGTAAAAAGTTGCTATTCGGTTGTTGTAATAAGGAAGGAAGAACTGTAGGAAAGTAAAAAGTTGTTATTCGGTTGCTGTAATAAGAAAGGAGGAACTGTAGGAAAGTAAAAAGTTGCTATTCGGTTGTTGTAATAAGGAAGGAGGAACTGTAGGCAAGTAAAAAGTTGCTATTCGGTTGTTGTAATAAGAAAGGAGGAACTGTAGGAAAGTAAAAAGTTGCTATTCGGTTGTTGTAATAAGAAAGGAGGAACTGTAGGAAAGTAAAAAGTTGCTATTCGGTTGTTGTAATAAGAAAGGAGGAACTGTAGGAAAGTAAAAAGTTGCTATTCGGTTGTTGTAATAAGAAAGGAGGAACTGTAGGAAAGTAAAAAGTTGCTATTCGGTTGTTGTAATAAGAAAGGAGGAACTGTAGGAAAGTAAAAAGTTGCTATTCGGTTGTTGTAATAAGAAAGGAGGAACTGTAGGAAAGTAAAAAGTTGCTATTCGGTTCCTGTAATAAGGAAGGAAGAATTGTAGGAGAGTAAAGAGCTGCTGTAATAAGGAGGGAAGAAGCGATTCAGACTGCGGTCTTCCCTCGGTTTTAGGGGGTCTTAGAAAAGGGGATTATTGTTTTGGTATAGAGATCGTGGCCCCGAGAGCATAGGACGTCACTCTCTTAGTGCTGAAATAGCGCCAATATGACATTCCTGGATGTTTTCGTGAACTGGTTAGGAGTTTGAATTGAGAGAGAAAATTCAGAGAAAGAATATTGAGAGAGATTGGGAGATGGAGATATGCCATACACATTGAACACACCACACACACACACACACACACACACACACAAGCACACGCACACGCACACGCACACGCACACGCACACGCACACGCACACGCACACGCACACACACACACATCTTTATGGCCTGGAATCAAAATATCATACAAGGTCCATGAACCGTGATGGAAATAACTGTAGCAAAATAGAGATTACAGTAGAAAGTATATGTGGAGGCAAAAACCTCCTCTGGTCGATGCATCCAGTTTCCATGGCTAACCTCCACCTCTTTCTCCCTTATCCCTCTCCTCATCCCTCTCCTCATCGCTCTCCTCATCCCTCTCCTCATCCCTCGCCTCACACCCTCTCCTCATCCCTCTCCTCATCCCTCTCCTCATCCCTCTCCTCATCCCTCTCCTCACACCCTCTCCTCACACCCTCTCATCATCCCTCTCCTCATCCCTCTCCTCACACCCTCTCCTCACATCCTCTCATCATCCCTCTCCTCATCCCTCTCCTCACACCCTCTCCTCATCCCTCTCCTCACACCCTCTCCTTATCCCTCTCCTCACACCCTCTCCTCATCCCTCTCCTCACACCCTCTCCTCATCCCTCTCCTCACACCCTCTCCTCACACCCTCTCCTCATCCCTCTCCTCACACCCTCTCCTCTCATCTCTCTCCTCATCTCTCTCCTCATCTCTTTCCTCATCCCTCTCCTCATCCCTCTCTTCATCCTCTCCTCATCCCCTCTCCTCACACCCTCTCCTCATCCCTCTCCTCACACCCTCTCCTCATCCCTCTCCTCACACCCTCTCCTCATCCCTCTCCTCATCCCTCTCCTCATCCCTCTTCTCACACCCTCTCCTCATCCCTCTCCTCATCCCTCTCCTCATCCCTCTCCTCACACCCTCTCCTCATCTCTCTCCTCATCTCTCTCCTCATCTCTTTCCTCATCCCTCTCCTCATCCCTCTCCTCACACCCTCTCATAATGCCAGCTTCACCTCGCTCTCTCCCGCACGCGCACATGACCCATGATCCCAGGGCCTTTATGGGATCACACATCACGCGCGGCTGCTGATGTAATGTGGCCGTGTGCTACTGAGGGGAAGGGGAAAGGGCGAGGGAGGCAAGGCACCCTATCACTGGCTGGTTTATCGAGGGCAAGCAAAAGGCACATAAGCAGGCAGGCTGGTGTGAGGTGTGGCGCTGCTTCTGGTAACACTGCTCTCTCAGTCTTGCCAGATTATTTATTGCGTTATTTTCCTCCTCTGCGAGTTTTGTAACATTTCATGACTGGAGTATCTTTATATATGTTACCTTCGCAATGGCTTGTTAGTGTTTAATTTTAGCCTAGATATTTGTTTATACATTCTGTATATACTGGATGTGTGTGTAATGCATAACACGGTCTTGATTACATTGGGGAACAAATTTTTGTTGAGTTAGGTCTGACACTTGTTATTAAGTAATTTTTGGGTGCTGAATCCAAAACAGATCTCAGTTTTTCTCTATCACGTCAAGTTTTTGAACTGTAGGATTTTCGTTTTCTTAAAAAATATGAAAAATACTGTACATAACAGTAACAGTGCTTATTTTATAAAAAGTTGCAAATGTTAACATACAATGAAAAATGAAAGAAATAGGCATGCATAGAATGTTTATTTAACATTATCATGGTTTTAGAAAGGATAAGGCTATAATTGTGTGCAGGTTAAGGTAAAAATTTACGTGTGTAGCTTTGTCTGGAGTGTTCAACTTGAGGACTATCGCGTTTGATGCTCCAACAATAGTCAGCCATCATATGCACATCCCATCTACCCTGGTAACGTTCTTCTATAACCTTCAAATCTTGGTGAAATCGTTCACCTTGCTCGTCGCTAGCAGCACCAAGATTTTCCGGAAAGTTGGCCCCAAGATGGCTATGCAAAAAATGTACTTTAATACTCATGTTGCAACCAAGCGCTTTTGTAGCTCTCCAATATTTTCTGAACAATTTCTGTGAAATTTAAAATTACTTGCACGTGTATTTCCAAGAAAGTTCTGACGACGTCTTTGAATGATAGCCAAGCATTCTTTCAGGTCTGACATAGTACCGTTGAAATGTTCATCTTTGCTGAGCTGTCGAATTTTGGGGAAACCATCAAAAACACACTGGCCTTGATTTTTTCAATTGACAGTCCAGGAAATGCCAAGATGATGTACTTCAAACAGTCGCCATCAGTTGACAATGCTTTTACAAATTGTTTCATGAGACCGAGTTTTATGTGCAGAGGTGGGAATATTATTTTCTTCCTGTCAACAAGTGTCTCATTTTACAATGTTAGGATCTCCGGGTTTAAGATCAGATCTCGGAGGCCAATTCGTCTGAACCCAATGCTTCTCTCGAGCTTTGCTATCCCACATACAGAGAAATCAGGGATACTTTGTGTATCCACGTTTTTGACCAAGAAGGAAGGAACCATTTTAAGGTCAACACAGATGATCCAATTGTGTTTGTCATATTGCAATAACTCAATGACTTCTTTACATCTCCATATTCTTCACGAAGACAGACCGAATGCCCAATAGGGACTGCGCCAAACAAATTGCTATTGTGTAGAAGGACACACTTCAAGCTCCGCTTTGAGCTATCAATAAAAAATCGCCATTCATTTGGATTGTAGATTGAAAGCCCTAATTCTTCAGTAAACCAGGAATGTTATAGCAAAACACAAAACCGCTGGCACTTCGAAAGTACTGCAAAAGTACTTTCTCTGGTTCGAAAGTATGATACCTTCACTCCTTGTTCAAGTATTTTTTTCTCGTTCAGTCTTGATGCTAGTATTTCTGAAGCTTTTTTGGATAGGCCCAAATCACGTGCTAAATCATTCAACTCGTGCTGATCAAACCCCCTACGAACTGAATCCTCGTGAATGTCAAAATCTGCATCATTGCTGTCACTGCGTTCTTCAAAAATCACTCAGATCTTCTAGAGGAGGTAGTTGTTCGAAAACTGGCACTGGAATTTCAGTTTGAATGAGGCATTGGTCTTATTAGCTGACGGTAGATTAGGAAAATTCTATTTTACTTTTATTTTTCTTGTTAAATCCTGATGTTTTCACTAAACAAAAGTAAAAGTCTGTGGAATGATCTTTTGCTCTCGCCAAACCATGGGGATCCCAAAGCCAACTTTTCACGTGTTCCTTTGGTCCACATCCGTAATCTCTCGACACACTGCTTCCCCACTTTGTGAGGGGCCATAGCTTGTCTTGATCACCGAGTTTCACTTTAAAAAATGCGAAATAGGGTTGTTTGACAAAAACGCTGATGCTTGCCCTCTGACTTGGAATGGTGAAATACCACATATATAGCAGAAGGAGTCAGGGTTGTTTAGGGATTTACGACGAGACGTAGCAGGAGCAGACTGATCTGAAAACAAAAAAAATATATACCTATGTAAAAAAACACTAAGCTGGAATAGTTTACAAGCCTTGAAAACAAAAAAAAACAGCATAAAAAGAAATAGAAATACAATGGTATGTTGTTACAAGGTAAGAGAAAAGCCATAACAAATCCTCCTAATTCCTACTATCCTAGCTTTCTGTTTGCAGATATTGATAGTACTGGGCCTATTGGGAGCTGCACACACCTCTCACCGCACTGTCTCAATTGTAACTGCACAAACAAGTTGCCACATAGCTCTCGGGTGAGTCAAATCGTAATCAAACTGGCAAGCTTTACTACAACTCACAAGTGGAATTTTGCTTATCTGGAGGGTAAGCTGTGGAGAAAAAACTTGACGTGCTAGAAAAAAACTGACTACAGATTTGGAATCAGCATGCCAATTTTAGTCTAAATAAGCTCAAAAATCTAACTCAACAATTTTTTTTCTTTCAAATTGTTCCCCAGTGTTATGAACTGAATTGGCGATCGCCAGCTTCATCCTCCCGGAAGCATATTCCCGTTCTCTATGTGAGTATGTGGTTTCCAAGTGAAGACGCTTGGCTGTAGCTCCGAAACTAACCATAGGATTTACTCGAAAATACCCTCATTGTGATTCCCACGCAAAGTTATTCGAGAAGGACTGGGCTAAACTATCCTACCCTATCCTTAACCTAACGTAACCTAGCCGGACGTGTTCAAGAGTAAACGCCACATACTCTTCCAGAAAACGGGAATATGCCTTCCGGAAAGAGCTGAGACCTCATAGAGACCGATTTATGGATAAAACTGATACCTCACACACCCCACACACACACCCCGTCCCCTTGCTACCTCACACACCACTCACTTCAATCAGACCAGATATTATGTCACCCACGGTCTTACCCACGCGAGCTGAACATGCGATCGTCAGCTATGATCCAGTGTGTGTGTGTGTGTGTGTGTGTGTGTGTGTGTGTATGTGTATGTGTATGTCTGTGTGTGCGTGTGTGTGCAAACGTTCTCTTCACTAAATGTTTGTTCATAGCCACTGAAACAGAACATATCTCATCATATTTTCGTATGCAACACAAACTCACATATTCTCTTTCCGTCACAATAGTCTTCCTGCAAACGTCATGTCCTCAATACCTGTAAAGACAGAATTTGGAAGCAGCGCAAACAATAACAATACTTAATAAACCTCTGAAATGTAGTACCAGGAAGAACAACATAACATAATATCTTTCTTTATACTCTTAATTATCATCATCACATTCTCCTATTAATCATGTTCTATACATTTTGGACACATTTCTACCATTGTCAATAGAAGGATAATACATTGGACAGTAAAATAATCTCCCTTGCCACACCCTTTTCTCCTTTCCCTTTGTCCTCGCTCCCTAATCCTTCCTAACAATCGACCTGTCTCCCTCCCTCCTTGTAATCTCCACCTCCCGTTTAATCTTCCACCTTCCTTCTCAATCCCTTATCTCATCTATAGCCCTAAACCCTTCCCCCTTCTCCTGCTGCCCCATCTCCTTGTTCTTCCCTTTAGACCTCTAGTACCTGCCCCCCCCCCCCTCTCTCTCTCTCTCTCTCTCTCTCTCTCTCTCTCTCTCTCTCTCTCTCTCTCTCTCTCTCTCTCTCTCTCTCTCTCTCTCTCTACCTTAATTTAGCTGCGTATTTTATTTATCTTCTATCTTTCGCTTTGTCTTCTTTTCTTTTTCTCTATCTCGACCTTCATTTAGCTGCGTATATTCTTTCCATCTTTCTTTTGGCCTTCTCCCCCCTCTCTTCCCTCCCCCCCCCCTCTCTCTCTCTCTCTCTCTCTCTCTTTTCTCTTCCTCTCTCTCTCTCTCTCTCTCTCTCTCTCTCTCTCTCCCTTTTCTTTCCCCTTTTTCTTTCTCTTTCTCTTTCTCTTTCTCTTTCTCTTTCTCTCGCTCCTCCCCTCTCGCCCCCTTTTCGCTCTCGCTCTCGCTCTTTGCTCTCGCTCTTTGCTCTCGCTCTCGCTCTCGCTCTCTCTCTTCTCTTCTCTCTCTCGCTCTCTCTCTCTCTTCTCTCCTCTCTCTCTCTCTCCCCTCTCTCTCTCTCCTCTCTCTCTTCTACCTTCATTTAGCTACGTATTTATGCTCTTTCTATCTTCCTTTCCTCTCCGTCCTTTCCCTCTGGCTACAGTACAACCTACAATACTCTTTGCCGCAACTTGATATCCCTCTGCTTAGCGTTTCATCAATGCTCTATATTTCCTTTCTTATTCCTGGTAGCTAAGAGTTACCCTAATTATCTCTCATCCTTCCAAGTATGTACCTTTCTCTCTGTTCTGTGCCTCACTCCAAGTCGGGCAAGGTTAGTTAGATAATTATAATTTACAGAACATGTCTCGTCATATTTCCGTATGGAACGCAAACTCAGGTATTCTCTTTCCGTCACAATAGCCCTCCTGCGAACGTTGAAAAGAGGCTGAATTACATAAGAACATAAGACCATAAGAAAATAAAAACATAAGAGCATAAGAACATAACAAAATAAGGAAGCTACAAGAGGCCGCAAGACCTACACAAGTTAATTCCTGTTACTTAACACTACCTACATCCAACATCCACCTTTCATCCCCATCCATGAATTTATCTAGCCTCATTTTAAAGCTCCCTAATGACTCTGCACTAACTGCCTGTCTACTGAGTCCATTCCAATTACAAAGCAGCTCAAACAATAACACTAATCAGTAAACCTCTGCGATGTATTAGTAGGAACAACATAATATAATATCTTTTTACTCATAATTATCATCACCACATTTTCATATCAATCATGATATAGAAAGTTAACCCCTTCACACCCAGATCTTTCCTTTGCTATATAAAGCCGTCGGTTGTTAGCCATAAAAATACAAAAATGTAACTAAATATACCGCATTAGCTAGTCCACAAGGATACTAAACAGGTCATATCTATACAATTTTGCTTATTTTAACTAAAAATCGTCTAATGGTGGTCAAATTACAATGGAAATAACGTTCTGGGCCTCAAGAGGTTAATAATAATCAGTATATGCTTCCGGACAGTAATATTCTGAATACGTTCCTCTGACATCTTAACCGTGGCATTTTGAGATGCAAGGATGTTACAGCCTTCAAACAGTGATATTCTGAATTTCTGAATACGTTATTGTAGAAATTTTAACGTCAGGAACAATTTGTAACCTGACGACTGAGTCCATTCCAATCATCCACCACCCCATTTGTGAACCAGTTTCTCCCTAAAAAGGAAATAGGGAGAAGCTGGTTCACAAATAGGGTGTTGAATGATTGGAATGGACTACGTAGTCGTCAGGTGGTTAATGCGGAGTCTATAGGGGTCTTTAAAAGGAGTCTGGATAAATTCATGGATAGGGATGAAAGGTGGATGTAGGTAAAGTTAAGTAACAGGAACTACCTAGTGTAGGTCTCCCAACCTCTTGTAGCTTCCTTATTTTCTTATGTTCTTATATTCTAATTTGATAGAATACAGGCACTCACAAATGCTGAAGTTCATGATGCCGGTGCGTTCTGCCTGAACTCGCATCCTAAGTTTCTGTTCTCGTTTGTGTAGTAATTGTTCCCCTTCTAAATCCTGTTTGTTCTGTTTGTGTAGTAATTGTTCATCTTCTAAATCCTGTTTGTTCTGTTTGTGTAGTAATTGTTCATCTTCTAAATCCTGTTTGTTCTGTTTGTGTAGTAATTGTTCAGCTTCTAAATCCTGTTTGTTCTGTTTGTGTAGTAATTGTTCCCCTTCTAAATCCTGTTTGTTCTGTTTGTGTATTAATTGTTCATCTTCTAAATCCTGTTTGTTCTGTTTGTGGAGTATTTGTTCACCTTCTAAATCCTGTTTGTTCGCTTTTGTAGTTTTTCAGCTTTAACTTTATCTGTGTGTTTTTTCATATGATTTCGTGTAGTATTGTTTACTTCTAGTCTTTGTCGTATTGTTATAATATGTTTCTATCTAATCCCCTGAGTTTGTGATCTTTGATGCGCTCACATTAAACCTACTGTTTATTCAACAGTCACTAAATCTGTTTGTTCTTACTACGGAATTTGTTACTTGTAATCCTTGTTTATTTATGTTAGTGAATTTCTACTCTAAAATGACTAGTCAAGCTATCAAGCCATTTTCCTGTTCTTTTTGCTCCCAGTCTTTTAATTTTTTTCTACCTCTATCCTCCTTCTTCTCTTCTGTGCTTACATGTCCTGCATGACCTCTGCTGCTTAGTTCATCTGGTGAAGCGTTCTGATGCATTAGCTCTTCACCTCCGCAGCTGCTCATAACTCTCTCTGTCTTGTTGCCTGCTGAATCCTGCCTGATCCTGCCTGCTACTTGCTGCCTCCAGTGCATGCCTGCTGCCTGCTGCCTTAGCCGCCGCCTGCCTGCCTGCTCTCTCCTCCTGCCTGCCTGCCTCACTTCTGCCTCCTCTTGCTCTGCTCTGCTCTCTGCTCTCCTCTCCTGCTGCCTGCCTTGCCTGCCTGCCTGCCTGCCTGCCTGCCTGCCTCGCCTGCCTGCCTGCCCTCCTGCCTGCCCTCTGCCTGCCTGCCTGCCTGCTGCCTGCCTGCCTGCCTCCTGCCTGCCTGCCTGCCTCTGCCTGCTGCCTGCCTGCCTGCCTGCCTGCCTGCCTGCCTGCCTGCCTGCCTGCCTGCCTGCCTGCCTGCCTGCCTGCCTGCCTGCCTGCCTGCCTGCCTGCCTGCCTCCTGCCTGCCTGCCTGCCTGCCTGCCTGCCTGCCTGCCTGCCTCTCCTGCCTGCCTGCCTGCCTGCCTGCCTGCCTGCCTGCCTGCCTGCCTGCCTGCTCCCTGCCTGCCTGCCTGCCTGCCTGCCTGCCTGCCTGCCTGCCTGCCTTGCCTGCCTGCCTGCCTGCCCTGCCTGCCTGCCTGCCTGCCTGCCTGCCTGCCTGCCTGCCTGCCTGCCTGCCTGCCTGCCTGCCTGCCTGCCCTGCCTGCCTGCCTGCCTGCCTGCCTGCCTGCCTGCCTGCCTGCCTGCCTGCCTGCCTGCCTGCCTGCCTGCCTGCCTGCCTGCCTGCCTGCCTGCCTGCCTGCCTGCCTGCCTGCCTGCCTGCCTGCCTGCCTGCCTGCCTGCCTGCCTGCCTGCCTGCCTGCCTGCCTCCTGCCTGCCTGCCTGCCTGCCTGCCTGCCGCCTGCCTGCCTGCCTGCCTGCCTGCCTGCCTGCCTGCCTGCCTGCCTGCCTGCCTGCCTGCTGCCTGCCTGCCTGCCTGCCTGCCTGCCTGCCTGCCTGCCTGCCTGCCTGCCTGCCTGCCTGCCTGCCTGCCTGCCTGCCTTGCCTGCCTGCCTGCCTGCCTGCCTGCCTGCCTGCCTGCCTGCCTGCCTGCCTGCCTGCCTGCCTGCCTGCTGCCTGCCTGCCTGCCTGCCTGCCTGCCTGCCTGCCTGCCTGCCTGCCTGCTCCTGCCTGCCTGCCTGCCTTTGCCTGCCTGCCTTGCCTGCCTGCCTGCCTGCCTGCCTGCCTGCCTGCCTGCCTGCCCTGCCTGCCTGCCTGCCTCCTGCCTGCCTGCCTGCCTCCCTGCCTGCCTGCCTGCCTGCCCTGCCTGCCTGCCTGCCTGCCTGCCTGCCTGCCTGCCTGCCTGCCTGCCTGCCTGCCTGCCTGCCTGCCTGCCTGCCTGCCTGCCTGCCTGCCTGCCTGCCTGCCTGCCTGCCTGCCTGCCTGCCTGCCTGCCTGCCTGCCTGCCTGCCTGCCTGCCTGCCTTGCCTGCCCTGCCTGCCTGCCTGCCTGCCTGCCTGCCTGCCTGCCTGCCGCCTGCCGCCTGCCTGCCTGCCCCCCCTGCCGCCTGCCTGCCTGCCTGCCTGCCTGCCTGCCTGCCTGCCTGCGCGCTGCCTGCCTGCCTGCCTGCCTGCCTGCCTGCCTGCCTGCCTGCTGCCTGCCTGCCTGCTGCCTGCCTGCCTGCCTGCCTGCCTGCCTGCCTGCCTCCCTGCCTGCCTGCCTGCCTGCCTGCCTGCCTGCCTGCCTGCCTGCCTGCCTGCCTGCCTGCCTGCCTGCCTGCCTGCCTGCCTGCCTGCCTGCCTGCCTGCCTGCCTGCCTGCCTGCCTGCCTGCCTGCCTGCCTGCCTGCCTGCCTGCCTGCCTGCCTGCCTGCCTGCCTGCCTGCCTGCCTGCCTGCCTGCCTGCCTGCCTGCCTGCCTTTTTTAATTTTTTACAAGCAATTTTAATACTCATGAACGCGTGAAAACTTTTGATACGCAAAATAAATAATATAAAGTATTAGTCAAGTTTTACAACACAATTTTGTAATGCTCGGTCGTGGTCGAGTTTGCTTCACGTAATGCGATTCCTCATGCTAAAGGTAATCTTATTGACAAAAACAAAAGGTACGAAGCGACTTATAACTGTAAATAGAGAGAGCCTTAGACATAGTAATCGTAAATGTAATCGTATTAGTAGAGAATTCCTACTGTTTATTAATTTATCTATAATATTTTGCTCAAGCTTGATAGAAATTGCAGTGAGGCATCGGAATAGGTGTTTTGGTTAAGACAGAATAACATTGTTTCCGGATCTAACATTGTGTTGCCATGAAAGATCGAAGCCAAGATCTGCAGTGTAGATATGAGTGTTTGTGTACATGCATAAGAAAGTATATAATAGGTGATGTGTATTAGTTTTTGTGTGTGTGTGTGTGTGCGTGTGCGTGTGCGTGTGCGTGTGCGTGTGCGTGTGTGTGTGTGTGTGTGTGTGTGTGTGTGTGTGTGTGTGAATGAGAGATAGAGAGAGAGATAGAGAGAAAGAAAGAAAACAAATACAAGACTACGAAAAACGAATGGAAAACGAAGAATAAGATAAAATTGCAAATAAATAATATAGTTTAAAAAGCAAAGATATCGAAGAAAAGGGAAGGAGGAGACATAGAGAGAGGTAGCTAATGAAAATAATATACGATTGAAAAGTGAAGTCAAGGGAAAAAATGAGGCAAAGGAAGAAAAGAGAATAACGGAGAAAAGAATGTGGATGAGGTAACAACGTAAACGGGAAGGAAGGAAAGAAAAGAAGAGGAAGGAAAGGAAAGGAAAGAAGAAAGAAAGGAATATAGGAAGGAAAAGGAAAGAGACGAAGGGAAAGAATGAAAAGAGAGACATAAAAAGTTACAAAAGGGCAAGATAATAACATTAGGAAATAGACGTCCACACTAAAGATGTGGAACGTGTCCAAGCTCGCACAGGCTAAAGTCAACTTTTTAAATACCCGCACCTTAAAATACTTCTATTACAACCTGACCTAACCCAACCTAACCTTCACCATCCCCTTCTTTGATTTTCTTTACTTCTTACAAAAAAAAGAAAAGTGCTAAATTGTTCTTGAAAAAAGTTCTATTTTTTTTTTTTTTTTAAATGGTGTGGTGATGGTGGTGGTGGTGGTGTGGTGGTGTGGTGGTGGTGGTGATGGTGGTTGTTGTGGTGATGGTGGTGATGGTGGTGATGGTGGTGGAGGTGATGTGGTGGTGTTGTTGTTGTGGTGGTGGTGGTGGTGGTGGTGGTGGTGGTGGGTGAGGTGGTGGTGGGGGTGGTGTGGTGGTGGTGGTGGTGGTGAGGTGGTGGTGGTGTGAGGTGGTGGTGGTGATGGTGGTGGTGGTGGTGGTGATGATGGTGGTGGTGGTGGTGGTGGTGGGTGGTGGTGGTGGTGGTGGTGGTGGTGGTGAGGTGGGTGGTGGTGGTGGGTGGTGGTGGTGATGGGTGGTGGTGGTGGGGTGGTGTGTGGGTGGTGGTGGTGGTGGTGGTGGTGATGGTGGTGGTGGTGGTGGTGGTGGTGGTGTGGTGGTGGTGGTGGTGGTGGTGGTGGTGTGGTGGTGTGGTGGTGGTGGTGGTGTGTGGGGGTGGTGGTGGTGGTGTGTGGTGGTGGTGTGGTGGTGGTGTGGTGGTGGTGGTGGTGGTGGTGGTGTGGTGGGGGATGGGTGTGGTGGTGGTGTGTGGTGTGGTGGTGGTGGTGGTGGTGGTGGTGGTGGTGGTGGTGGTGGTGGTGGTGGTGGTGGTGATGGTGGTGTGGTGGTGGTGGTGGTGCTGATGGTGGTGGTGGTGGTGATGGTGGTGGTATGGTGTGGTAGTATGGTGGTGGTGGTGGTGGTAATGGTGGTGGTGGTGGTGGTGGTGGTGGTGGTGGTGTGGTGGTGGTGGTGGTATGGTGGTGTGGTGGTGGTGTGGTGGTGGTGGTGTGGTATTTCATAATTACCTCCGCCAACGAAGTTGGAGGGGTTATGTTTTCACCCCGATCTGTCTGTCTGTCTGTCTGTCTGTCTGTCTGTCTGTCTGTTAGTGTACAGGATTTCACGAAAAGTTACGAATAGATTTAGACCAAACTCGATTTACCAAGTTTATTTTGATATAAGGAAGAACTGATTTAATTTTGGATGAAATCTATTCACAACTGTAGCCATGGCAACCAATTGATGAAATATTCGGTTGGAGGTATGCGCTCATGCTGAGTGCACATATATATATATATATATATATATATATATATATATATATATATATATATATATATATATATATATTCGTATATTTGATGAAATATTCGGGCGGAGGTATGCGCTCTACTGAGTGCCCCCCCCCCCCCCCCCCCCCCTTAGTTGCTATATGCGAATGTTGAAGCTCCCTTCGCTCGCTTGGACAATAACACAGGTTTATACTTACATTTTCTTCCTCCTCTCTGTACCCACGGCTGAAATGGCATATTTAACAACTCACACACACCCTACCACGGATATAACACCACGCTAACTCTAAATAACACCTATAACGGCATTAGAAACACGAGTTATAATGGTTATATGAGGCCTAACACAAGCGGCCTGCCTCCTAGGCTCAGGCACTGTTATTGTGAGGGCTGCGAGTCGAACACATTTGATTTCACCTGCACTAATGCACTACTTTCGCCACTGCACTAATGTCGCCAGGCACAATATACCACAAATTTTTGCATAAATGCTAAAAACTCGCTTCGCTCGCTTGGACAATGAGTTAAGAGACGAAATATAACCTTTAGTGCCAAATTTCTTCCTTTACGCCTGTATCCTCGTTGCCTACAAAAGTCACACGAAGAAGAAGAAGAAGAATTCGTGGAGACATTTTGCAAGCCTATAATTATGACACCTGATTTTGGCTGAAATAGGTGTCCAAGCGAGCGAAGCGAGCTTGGACAATAAACGAGGGAAGAAAAGAACAGAGGAAGGAAAAGTAAATGAAAGAATGAAAGGTAAAGAATGAATAAAAGACAGAAAGAGACAAAAGGACAAGAGAATAAAAGTATTGAAGTGTAAAGGAAAGCAGAAGAAAAATACAGAGGGGGGTTTAGAGGACGAGTACGAAAACAAGGACGTGAAAAAGAAATACAGAGAGAAGGAAAAATATATGAAGGTTGTTGAATAGGAGACGAGGAAGGTGAAGGGAGAGAGGCAGGTAGTGGAAAGGCATTACGTTATTGTAAGAACATAAGAATATAAGAACATAAGAAAATATGACCCGAGACCGTGACCGTTACAAGCGACCGTGAGACCTAAACGTGGTAATTCCTGTTACTTAACACTACCTACATCCACCTTTCATACCCATCCATTAAATTATCTAGCCTTCTTTTAAAGCTCTTTATTGACTCCGCACTAACTACTTGACAACTGAGTCCACTCCAATCATTTACCACCCTATTTGTGAATCAGTCTTTCCCTATTTGCTTTTTAAATCTATGCTTTTTAGCCTTTTTTCAATAACACTAAAAACAATCATATAAAGACCATATTGGAGCTCATTGTATTGTTATGTGAATTTGCATTACCTTCTAGCTGTATGTAATGAGGCATTGTGATACTCAGTTTTATTGAAAAAATATTAGGTACTTCATGTACAAATTTATCATGAATTGTTACATGGTTGATAGATTTAGGAAGCTGATGCAATTTGAACAATGCAATATTAGTCAAACTGGTGCACGGATAAGAGAATTGTGACGTATGAGAGACAACATATTATGCTCAATTAACAGATTATGAAATTGACCCCTTGAGACCCAGATCGAAATTTCCATTGTAATTTGGCTATCATTAGACGATTTTAATGAACATAAGCAATATTTTATAGCTATGACCTGTTTAATATCCTTGTCCATTAGCTAATTTGGTTTATTTTGTTACTTTTTCGTAGTTGTATGGCTAATAACAGACGATTTCATATAGCAAAGGAAAGACCTGGGCGTGAAGGATTTAAGATCATGATTGACGTATTGGGTACCGAATAGTGTCTTTTCATATTCAGTCAACTGTAGTACATTCATTTACATATTTTAATACTTTTGTTTATCTTTTATATAATTTTATTATATTGTACATTTGTATGTGAAAATTAATACTGAACTGAACTGAACTTGTGAGTGTCTGTTGTGGCGCAATGCTAGACAAATATAATGTAGATGGTACTAAAACCTTCTTGACATTATGTATAGTGTCCTACGTATTAACTGAATGATATATAATACTAATAAGAAGTATGATAAGTACAACTTTACCGGCATAACTACTGCTACTACAACTATAACAACTACTCTTTTTACTGTTGTTACTAATATGACTATGAGTTGTTACTGCTACTACTGCAATTACATACAAAACTATTAATATAAATTATACAAACAATATAAAAACGGAACCAAATAAAATAACAAAAAAAATACCACTATTACCACTACAATTGCTACTACTACTACTACTACTACTACTACTACTACTACTACTACTACTACTACTACTACTACTACTACTAAGAGTATTCTACAGGAATAATAGCAGTGTTAATTTGGTTCTCATAATGTACACACACGACTAACGACACAAAATGACTGAACAAATTAGTTCCTGTCACAAATGTCTCAGGAAAAGACACCGCGACCAGAACTCAATACATGTACAGTCCCATAAACATAGTCATACATACATACATACAAACATACAGTCATACATACATACATAATACAGTCATGCATACAAACATGCAGTCATACATACATAGTACATACAAACATACAGTCCTACCTTTTCCCCGTTACCGACTATTTTAGCCTCTTAGATAAGCAACACAATGTAAACACTGAGGCTTAACTATGAAAAAAATGACACGGTGGAAGGAAATTAGAACTCCTAAAAGAAAAATATTAATAATGGTATATGAATTCAGGCACTTTCACATAATGATAGCAACGAAAAAAAATGCAACAAAATGTAAGCACTGAGGCCTAATAATAATAAAAACTGTGGTAAAAAATTACATACAATTCTTAAAAGATAAAATATCTATAATAATATATGAAATCAGGCACTTTCACATAAAGCAATGAAAAAAATTGCAAAACAATATGCCAAAATGGATAAAACATAGAAGTATCGAATCTTAATCTCATAAAAATCTATAAAAAAAATGCATAATAGGAACTGAAGAATAAGCAGCAATTTTTTTTAAGCATTTCTGTTCCTAAGCGAGAGGTGTTGACAGTTAATCTCACTGAAAGAGGCTCGAAACTCTTTACAAGCGAATTCCACTTTTCTTAGTGAACATAAGAACATAAGAACATAAGAAAATAAGGAAGCTGCAAGAGGCCGTGAGATTTTCACGAGGTAGTTTCTGTTACTTAACACTACCTACATCCACCTTTCATCCCCATCCATGAATTTATCCAGCCTCCTTCCTATTGACTCCGCACTGACCACCTGTCTACTGAGTCCATTCCAATAATTCACCACCCTATCTGTGAACCAGTTTCTCCCAATTTTCTTTTTAAATCTACGCTTTTTCAGCTTGAATCCATTACTTCTTGCTCTACCCTGATTACTAGCCGTAAGAATTGTTCCTACATCTCCTTTATTGTTTCTCTTTAACCACTTTAAAACTTATATCAGATCGCCCCTTACTCTACGCCTCACGAGTGAGAATAAATTTAATAGCTTCAATCTCTTCGCACAACTAAAGTTACGCATCCCATTAATAATTTTGGTCATCCTTCTCTGCACTGATTCTAACAAGGCTATATCCATCCTGTAATATGGAGACCAAAACTGAACCGCATAGTCTAGGTGAGGTCTGACTAGAGCCAGATTAAGCCTTAGAATAACTTCCGCACTTCTACTTTTAACACTTCTGGTAATGAATCCTAACACTCCATTAGCTCTATTTCTAGCCTCAATACATTGTTTCCTAGGTCTGAGGTCTGGGGTCACCCTCACTCCAAGATCTGTTTCACCTTCTGATCTTTTCAGCGATACATTGCGTATGGTGTATCTATTATCAGTTTTTTTTTTCAACTTTCATAACGCTGCACTTACCAAAATTAAATTCCATCTGCCATCTGACTACCCACTCATTAAGTTTATCTAAGTCTACCTGCAATATGTTTACATCAGACTGTGATCTAATTATCCTACCTACCTTAGCATCATCCGCAAACTTGCTGATATCACTACTAATCCCACTATCTAAATCGTTGATGTAGATAAAAAATAGTAATAGACCCAAAACAGACCCTTGTGGAACCCCGCTTGTCACCAGTACCCATTCAGATTTATAACTATTAATTGTAACCCTTTGTTGCCTATCACTTAGCCAAGATCTATTCCAACGAAGAACTTTCCTATCTATTCCATGAGCCTTAACCTTATTTAAGAGTCTCACGAGTGTATTGATCTTCCTTGCACGACCTGTAAACTGTCGGGATCAATAACATCGGGTGTTGACTAATGGCAGACAAGTGAGGTGGCGTGCAGAGAGTGTCATTCCTGGCTAATAGCAGGACAAAGGAGGGACGAGCCTTTAGGGAAAACGAAACGTGTGCATGTGTGTGCGTGCGTGCGAGCGTGAGTGCGTGTGTGTGTGTGTGTGTGCGTGTGTGTATGTGTGTGTGTTTGTGTGCTTGGGGTGGATATTCAAATATACTCCACGCACGGACAACTCTACGTCAGCCTGTCAAGGGTTGGCTGTGCTGATGCCTTCGAAGTGTTGGCGCCTCGTGGAATCACACGGAACGTGGTTTACCCCGAGGCACTTTAACCAATGACCAACGATATCAACAACACGATTGGAGTTTGCACTCACATAGTTTTCTAATATATACTACTACTACAAACATCAATTCATGGGTCGAAAGGGCCCACAAGCACTTGTCTACTACTACAACAACTACTACTACTACTACTACTACTACTACTACTACTACTACTACTACTACTACTACTACTACTACTACTACTGATATTACTACTGTGTGTGTGTGCGTGTGTGTGTGTGTGTGTGTGTGTGTGTGTGTGCAGTATGCCTTCGTCATTGCATCTCGAAGGATAAAAAAGAAGGCCGGAGGGGGGGGGGGGGGCTTTAAAGGGAGTGGATCCTGACGTGTTTTAACAGGTTCTCGGGAAGGTCGTGCTACCACCTTGTGACTGACGGGCAAACACAGGCTTTAAGAGGATTATGAACACATCCGACAATGTTATATTTTCCACATTGTTTTTCCCGGCTCGGGTCCTTCCTTACTCTCTATGTAAAAAAAACATATCACACTAAACTCTGCTTTTTTTAACGAGGTGAAAAATTTTGACCCCTTGCTGCTTACTGACTGATATTTTATGCCGGAGAGAAAAGAATAGTACGATTCTTTTACATTTCAGTTGTATTTGATCATAGTTAACCATATTATCAGGTAAACATAAACATAATTTTATGAGACCTTAAGATAGAATGGAATTTTCGCCTCGTTAAACAAAAATAGACTACAAATACTAAAAGAGCCCTATTTCCTATACACATTAAGTATCTTTTATTAATCTTACCTTAAAAAATATTACGATTCCCTACGATTCATTTTCTCCTAAGCAAAATTGGAATTACTTTCTCGTAAATTATGTCTGGCAGAAAACTGCGATAATATGAATACAAAAAGTATATATAGTACTTTACATTTACCTAATATTATCAATCTTACCTTTAAAAGCTCTACGATTCCCTACGAAGCAAAATTGTAATTTTTTTTCATAAATTAAATCTTACCGCAAATTGTGATAATATGAATTCAAAATGTATATATATAGTACTTCACAACAACAACAAAATTTTCATATACATATTAAGTATACATCTATTATAAATCTTACCTTAAAAAATACTACGATTCACTACGATTTCTACTGAGCAAAATTTCCATTCTTTTCGTATGTTATGTCTTGCAGCAAATTGTTATATGAATTCAAAAAGTATATATAGTACTTTACAAAAAATTGAAAATACCAGTCACAGTAAATTTCTGATAATATGAATTCAAAAAGAATAGCTATAGTACTACACCAAAAAGTCCAGAGTCACAGTGGTATCCGCACGACTGTCGTGACTGCTCAAGACTTGACTGCACGCCTTGAGCTTCTGCCTATATCGACAAACTTTCCTATCGACAACTTTTCTTCCTAGCACAAATCCCTCAAGTTGGGTCGTTTTATGATTTTCTCTGACAACGTTCCTCTCCCCAAACGTTCCCTTTTGTGTGCGTCTCAATGTAAAAGTGTCAAACGCTGCTACTGCTTCTACTTCTCCTCCTTCTATTTATCCTATACATTTAGTCTTATTCCTGCTCTTATCTCCCTTTTCTTCTTTTGTTTCTCTAATACGTTAACTTTTTTTCACTCGACCTCCCTCTCCTACTCCTCAGTGTTCCATTTTTATATATTACTGGATTGAATTGTGCATGCAAATAGTATACGACATATTAAGCGTTTTGCAGTTTCCTTACAATACTGCAGAAGTATATTGTTCACAGAGAGAGATTAATAGACATAGAAAGAAAGAAAGAAAGAGCGAGAGCGAGAGCGAGAGCGAGAGCGAGAGCGAGAGCGAGAGCGAGAGCGAGAGAGCGAGAGAGCGAGAGAGCGAGAGAGCGAGAGAGAGAGAGAGAGAGAGAGAGAGAGAGAGAGAGAGAGAGAGAAAGAGAATACTACGTTACCCAATTTAATTGATTTTTTACATCCACGAAAGCATTACTTAAATTTTGTTCTTTTCATTTGTCTATGAATTATGATCAATTCCACTTTTTCGACCAGCCAGAGAGAAAAAAACTATTCGGACCATTCGCTTCTCTACGTGGAAAGAAATAGACCTGACTGACTGGAATTCATAAGCAAAGTGATCTGGGGATTATAGTTGTTGTTGTTGTTGTTGTTGTTGCTGTTGCTGTTGCTGTTGCTGTTGCTGTTGCTGTTGCTGTTGTTGTTGTTCAGTCGTACACGTGTCGGGCAGAGTACGTAAAATTGGTGCAATTTTTTAATCAATGTCTCAACCAGAAACCAAAGCAAAAATTGTACATTACAGACCAGCGGCCTTTAATAATAACTCGGTGGCTTTCAAACAGCAGGGAATGACAGGTTATGGCTGCATACTCAAAGCCTGTTCCCTTTTTTGTCCATTTACTCATCAACTACATTGTTTAGGGAATTGCGGTGCGGCTGCGGCTGCGGTTAGTTTGTAGCATATCAAGAAAGGTGGTTTCTGCTTTATCTTAAGTGCGGCGGTGCAGTGGGGCAGGTACGGCTTGTGGCGGGTTACGAGCAGGCAAGAATCTTTATTGGAATTCTCAGACCTGCCGGTGTTATTTGTGGTTAGGGAGAATTTAGACCACAGCGCAGTTGTCTGCCGGGGGTGAGGGGAACTGGAGGAGGGGTTGCTGTGGGGGTGAAGGAGGGGAGAGACGGAAGGTTGGGGGGTTGGGGGATGAGGGGATAGGGGTGTTGGGCTTGGGGGGTGAGGGGAAAAGGGTTTGTGGGGGTGCAGAAGGGGAGAGAGGGAAGGTGCGTCCAGACCCCATCCCCGCCGTCTCCGTCACTGCGCGAGGAATCTGGTGCCTGACACTGCCCCATTATGTTGTAGCATTTACTGGAGCCGCGAGACTGAACCAGGAACGTAGGTCTCGGGGCAAATAATATGTTTGTTTGCCTGGCTAGGTCAAGTACGAAGCATGGCCGATCCGCCTGTATACTGTTATAATGCCACCTTTGCTGTGCCTCCCTGCATGTATACCTCAGATTGTGTCGCAGTGTTACTGCATGATACATTTTATTTTTTATTTTATGTGTGTGTGGGTGTGTGGGTGTGAGTGTGGGTATGTGTGTGCGTGTGTGTGTTTATGTGTATGTACGTACCTCAGATTGTGTAGCAGAGTGCTACTTCATGATATATTTTTTTATTTTTTTTAATGTGTGTGTGTGTGTGTGTGTGTGTGTGTGTGTGTTGTGTGTGTGTGGGGTGTGTGTGTGTGTGTGTGTGTGTGTGTGTGTGTGTGTGTGTGTGTGTGTGTGTGTGTGTGTGTGTGTGTTGTGTGTGTGTGTGTGTGTGTGTGTGTGTGTGGTGTGTGTGTGTGTGTGTGTGTGTGTGTGTGTGTGTGTGTGTGTGTGTGTGGTGTGTGTGTGGTGTGTGTGTGTGTGGTGTGTGGTGTGTGTGTGTGTGTGTGTGTGTGTGTGTGTGTGTGTGTGTGTGTGTGTGTGTGTGTGTGTGTGTGTGTGTGTGTGTGTGTGTGTGTGTGTGTGTGTGTGTGTGTGTGTGTGTGTGTGTGTGTGTGTGTGTGTGTGTGTGTGTGTGTGTGTGTACAAAGAAATATGTACTATGAAATTAGTGAAATTTGACTCAGCCTGATTAGACCAAATGTGATCTATCAGAGAAACTGTACCGTTTGCTACTCTGGTGGGTTTGGTGGTTGCAGGCAAGAGAGAAAAGGTATACAATAGTGTTGTGAATTCAGTAACATGTGAATTATTTTGTTTCAATAACTTAATGTTCCAATCACTAAACAAATATATGGCACTATAGTCCTGACTTTCAATATATTCAAAAACTTTTTTATTTGTTTATAAAAATATTCATATTACTATTAGGTGGTCGATATATAGAAGCTAAGAAATACCTATTTCTACCGCACAATAGCTCAACACACAGATATTCGAGATAAGGTTCACAAAAACTTACGTTATCTAATATAATATAGGAGTAGCCGTGTGTCTGTGTGTGTGTCTGTCTGCTTTGGGTAGCCGAAATTTTAAATTCAATTTTAATGAAAGTAGGCTAAAAAAAATGCAAATAAATCCTAGGTGGTAAACGGCTTGGTTCCATGTCGATTGAATAATTTTAAAGGGGGGTTTTGGGCTAAAAACACTTTTGTGAGATTAGATTACAGGAATGAACTCTGCGGTAACGTTGTAGCAGTCTCTCCTACAAACTACATTCTCCCTTACTCTGCTCACTCACTGACACTCTGCACACAACAAGGCTTATTAAGATTTGTAAACCTGACTCTCATCACACACATAATGATCAGTCCACCTCTACCCTCGGTTGAGAGCGAGTCTTCTCCTCCGCTCTCCCATCTCTCCGCTTCGCCATTGGTGGTTGAGCTGCTTGAGCTTGTTCCCATCATGGCCGCTGATCGGAGACAAGAGGCCCCTATGGACGCCGACGGTTTCTACATCGTGCAGGGTAGACGCTCGAGGACGAGCAAGGCCCCTCGAGCGGCCCCTCCACGCCAGTGTAGATCCACGGTAGCTGCAATCCCGGTTTGGAAACTCGTCAAGCACGACGATTTCCCCAGCCCCTTCAAGACCGTGCAATGGCTGGAGAGCGAGCTTAAACTCGCTCTCAAGATGGACATCTCTGCCGCCGGGGACTTTCTTCTCCGGGGAGCGCACTTGGCCGTCGCCACCACCCTTCAGGAAGTGGCGGATGGCCAGCCACGGAACATCGTGTTGGAGAGGTGGGAGCCTAGCAGGAGAGGTGTTCTCCTCGGCTTCCCCACTGCCTTCCCCCTGGACCCTGTGCTGGAGCACCCGCTCGTGGAGGATGCTGAGCGGTGCATCTTCAACGCCGGACACGGACGTCTACTGCCCACCAGGCAGGTCAAGCTGACAGTGCGAGGACGTCTCCCCGCCACCCTTGACCTTGGATGCTGGGTAAGCTACACGGTACGCAAGTATGTGCAAGAACCTGTCCGCTGCTTTCGCTGCCAGGCCTTTGGACACTACCAAGACCAGTGTCCACGGCGGCTGGAGTTCTGCCGCGTCTGCAGTGGAGAGCACGCCACCAGGGACTGCATCCGCCGCCTTCGGGAGGGCGGTGAACGTCCCGTGCCGCGTTGCCCCAACTGTAGCGCTGGACACCATGTCTGGAACCTCCGATGCCCTGCCAGGCTCAGGAGGATCCCTGGCTCCGCGGCCCCACGACAGCAGACGAGACGAGACGAGGATCCGCCCTGCCCACCTCCCCCAGCCCCTGCACCAAGGAATGAGAACACCGCCACACCCGAAACGAGGAGGCGCCCCAGACGAAGGAGAAGGACGAGGCCCGAGAGCGATCCACCCACCCCGCCCCATTTGGATGTGGAGGATGACGCCCCGGCCCCCATGGCGACGCCAGACCTGCCCCCGCTGGAACCCGCGGCGTGCGGCGGGGAGTCGCAGCAATGCCATGCTGTGACGCCCAGCCGTGATACCGCGAGCCAATGTGGGCCCGTGGAGCAGCAGCCTGTCGGTGATGCCCCAGCGATGACCAGCCGGGACGTTGCGACCCAGTGTGAGCCCGTGGTGGAACAGACGCCGCCCATGGAGGAGCTGCAACCGTCGACATGTGACGTTGCGACCCAGTCCTGCCCCGCTCAGGTCGATGCGGGGTCCCAGATGGAGCACAAGGTGTACACTCATGATAAGAAGGGCCTGTGGGACCTTCTACTGGAGTACGAACACCTGCTCAAGCAGGAAAGAGAGCTGAAGTTGGCTCGCGTATCGCACGAGCCGGCCCTCGGCTACATGATGCGTGCGGTGAAGAGTGGTATCATGGGGTATGCCGCTGCATTGCACCGCAGCTTTAGCCTTACCCTGCCGGGTGACAGGGATGCCCGCCCACCGTTCGATGACCGCAGTGGTGAGGTACCTGGAGTTTGGGTGAAGTTCCACACCGGTAGATCAGGGAAGAGTAGAAAGTGTAAAAAATGAAATCAATAGTTAATTTCACCACTGTTTGCCATGTCAACAATCCACGGGCAGCTCCTCCATGAGTTGCATTGATTGTATACGACTTTATTTTTATTACGTTTTGATGTAATTTTTCGTTTGTTCATTTACTATGTTATTTTTACTCTATATACAATCAATAAAAAAAATACATACGTTTCATCGTATGACCAGTGACGCAGGTGACTCACCGTCACCATGCCTCCACGCGACCCTCCCGTAGCTTGACGAAATACTCTCCTCACCGGCGGGCTGATGCCCGCTTTGTACTTTTTGCTGCTGCATTATGTGTATTTCTGTACATGCTTGTACTGTATATATATATATGCTGTATGTTATAATTGTACAATAAACCTTTACAAACAAAATACAAAAAAAAAAAATTAACCTTCCCACTGGAATCTGAGTTTCTCTCTCCAGTGTGACCAACTAGCTATTAATACACCCAAGCACTACAACGTCTTGCCGCCTTTCACTAATTCCAATACCATAGACTCATGGACTTACCGTTAGTGTGAGTGTGTTTGTGTGTGTGTGTGTGTGTGTGTGTGTGGTGTGTGGTGTGTGTGGTGTGTGTGTGTGTGTGTGCTTGCAGGACAGGCGTGGGGCTGGGGTGAGACAGGCGTGGGGCTGGGGTGAAGCAGGCGTGTGGCTGGGGTGAGACAAGCGTGGGGCTGGGGTGAGGCAGGCTACGGTAGTGGTAGGTGGTCTACCCCGAGGAACTTTGGCCAGTGACCAACGACAGCAACAACATGATTGCAGTTTGCACTCACATTGTTGTTTAAAATATACTACTACTACAAAAATCAATTCATGGGTCCGAAGGGCCCAAAAACACTTGTGCAGACTATGAAAAGCATAGACATCAGACACATACATGGCCACTCCACCTCCGTGTCTGTTACGATGCTTGCGGGTGCATTATTAAGTGTAAATATGGGGGCATACGCTATGCTGCGCGTGGCCATCGGTGCTCATCTCCGTGTCATTAGCCTTTTAAGTTTGTGGTGGGTGACGACCCGTTACCCCGGGACACAGGGCTAGTAGGATATCCGGGTTACCACAGTTACCTTCCTCAGGTCTCCCCAGGTACCTATTTATCAACCCGAAAGGAAGGAAGAACAGCTGTGTTGGCTGGTCACCGACTTGCCCTGGACCGGATTCGAACTATATACGTATAGGGCCCGCAGATTCGTAGCCAGGCACGCTAGCCACTACACCATGGAGGTGACATTAATTCCATATAAAGGGGCAATTTCACTAACTAGTTTGGTTTCAGAAAAACCCGCCTTTTTTTTTTGTGTGTGTGTGTGTGTGCTTAAAATCTTGAAGCATATTCGGTGTTCGCAGGATATCTTAGGAATGTGTAATCGCGTGATGTACTGTACCTACACCCACACAACAAGAATGTAACGAGATGTAATGTAAGAGATAGGGGCAGAGAGAGAGAGAGAGAGAGAGAGAGAGAGAGAGAGAGAGAGAGAGAGAGAGAGAGAGAGAGATGGTCAAAGTCAAAGTCAAAGGTTGCAATGTAGTGGAAAATGGCAGTTTTCAGCCCATTTTTTGATACAGATATTTTATATTGGAATTATAGTTGTTTTCCTTCACAAATGCAATTTTACATTACTCTCAGCAAATAAAGAGAGTTTGAGGTTATTATTTGTGATATAATGGTAGTTTGCATGCTCTCTTCATAGTTGTTTGTAACATGTAGTGTAAATATATACATATATAAAGAGTTTTCCTTATTTTCATGCTATATACACCATACATGTTTTTTTCCTTCTATGATATTAGCTATGTATTGATGATATGTAGTTTGTTTCCTTAAAGTAATCGTCCAGACCATTTCATCATTCCTGACTTGATGTAGTTAGAGTATAGCCATTATCGAGTGTATCAACAATATGTTGTCACTTTTTGCATCCAGTCAGCCGTTTTTGAATAATCCGCAATCAAAATCTGTAAATTCACCGAGCTTCGAAAACGCTGCTGGCAACTGGCAGACGATGCGCCACGGCTCAGTGACGTAACAAAAGGAAGGCTCCTCTTCCCGCGCTGGTGTGTGTGTGTAGTAGTGTTTGTGTGTGTGTATGTAGTAGTGTTTGTGTGTGTGTGTGTGTGTGTGTAGTAGTGTTTATGTGTGTGTGTAGTAGTGTTTGTGTGTGTGTGTGTGCGTAGTAGTGTTTGTGTGTCTGTGTGTGCGTAGTAGTGTTTGTGTGTGTGTGTAGTAGTGTTTGTGTGTGTAGTAGTGTTTGTGTGTGTAGTAATGTTTGTGTGTGTGTGTAGTAGTGTTTGTGTGTGTAGTAGTGTTTGTGTGTGTAGTAATGTTTGTGTGTGTGTAGTAGTTTTTGTGTGTGTAGTAGTGTTTGTGTGTGTGTGTAGTAGTGTTTGTGTGTGTGTGTAGTTTTGTTTGTGTGTGTGTGTGTGCGTGTAGTAGTGTTTGTGTGTGTGTGTGTGTGTGTAGTAGTGTTTGTGTGTGTGTGTGTGTGTAGTAGTGTTTGTGTGTGTGTGTGTGTGTGGTAGTGTTTGTGTGTGTGTGTAGTAGTGTTTGTGTGTGTGAGTGTGTGCGTAGTAGTGTTTGTGTGTGTGTGTGTGTGTGCGTAGTAGTGTGTGTGTGTGTGCGTAGTAGTGTGTGTGTGTGTGTGTAGTAGTGTTTGTGTGTGTGTGTGTAGTAGTGTTTGTGTGTGTATATTAATGTTTGTGTGTGTAGTAGTGTTTGTGTGTGTGTGTGTAGTAGAGTTTGTGTGTGTGTGTGTGAGTAGTGTTTGTGTGTGTGTGTGTGTAGTAGTTTTTTTTTGTGTGTGTGTGTGTAGTAGTGTTTGTGTGTGTGTAGTAGTGTTTGTGTGTGTGTGTAGTAGTATTTGTGTGTGTGTAGTAGTTTTTTTTTGTGTGTGTGTGTGTGTATTAGTGTGTGTGTGTGTAGTAGTAGTGTTTGTGTGTGTGTGTGTGTAGTAGTGTTTGTGTGTGTGTGTGTGTGTGTGTGTGTGTGTGTAGTAGTGTATGTGTGTGTGTAGTAGTGTTTGTGTGTGTGTAGTAGTGTTTGTGTGTGTGTAGTAGAGTTTGTGTGTGTGTAGTAGTGTTTATGTGTGTGTGTAGTAGTGTTTGTGTGTGTGTGTAGTAGTGTTTGTGTGTGTGTAGTAGTGTTTGTGTGTGTGTGTGTGTGTAGTAGTGTTTGTGTGTGTGCAGTAGTGTTTGTGTGTGTGTGTAATAGTGTTTGTGTGTGTGTGTAGTAGTGTTTGTGTGTGTGTGTGTAGTAGTGTTTGTGTGTGTGTGTGTAGTTGTGTTTGTGTGTGTGTAGTAGTGTTTGTGTGTGTGTGTAGTAGTGTTCGTGTGTGTGTGTGTAGTAGTGTTTGTGTTTGTGTGTGTGTGTGTAGTAGTGTTGAACCTCAGCGGGCTCCGCTAACACCTGTTCATCCACCTCGTACTCTGGCTCAAACATATAAGGTTGGGCTCCCATCCCAATCTGAGGTTCCCTTTCCTCATATATGCGATCAGCGTCATTTAGTTTGGTCTCAGATTGAGCATCGTACTCTAAATCTATCATAGCGACAGATTCACTGTCTGACACCGAAGTACAATCGCTCATCATAACATTTGCCGACAGGTCTCACAGAGGCAGACGAGTGTTGTTTACATTGGAGCGTTCCTCTTGTGACGTCATCAATAACATGCGTAGCCCTGTTGGAGGGAAGACATTTTTTTCGCGCGCTATTTACGAAATTCGTGTTTTTACGGAAATAAGGCCTGGAAATCAATTATTTTTGGTGGATTAGGTGTTTTGAATGTACATTCAACATAACTAGGCAAAATAAATTGGGTCTGGACGATTACTTTAAATTGAAGTATATATGCCTTAATAGAGTTAAATTTAGTGTATATAGCTTTACATTATTCCATAAATGATATTGGCTACCTGTTTATAGTTTTACTTAACTGCATAACTGATATTTGTTTCATCTATATTTTACACAATTTGTAGCAAAAAATTTGTATTTTATATGCTTTTTACTGATCAATTTTAATCATAACCCTCTCACGCACCGTGACGCGATTCGCGTCAAAACGGAATCGTCTACACCTGAGCTTTTGACGCGAATCGCGTCAAAAAACTTGTAAAACTTCGCCAAAAATAAAGTATTTATCAGAATCGCGTCAAAATTTTCTGCGTCAAAGATCCAAGCTAGACCTATAAAATAAACTAATTGTCAACTCTCTCGTAAGGGTGGATTTGAAATGATAAGGGCCTGTGTCTCAGTTTCCTCTCAGCATGCAGCCTGTGAGCGCGGACTGTCGTCCCTTTAAAACGTGTCCCGAGCTGGGTAAGTCGTACTT
>JACEEZ010024287.1:50000-52241 GCA_016584305.1 Chionoecetes opilio
ATCAATTTACGCTGTAAAGCGTTTTTAACCCCAGCACCGAGGCGACATTCTACCGCTCGCGTACCCACATCAGCAGGCAGCGTCTTGCACTGTTTTGCATGCCGTCTGCAATCTCCCATCCTTTTGCATTTGCCAAAACGTCTAAAAGTGTTAGGGCCAGACAAGAGCTACGTGGGGTCTACTTGCCTACCCCCGTTTTCCCAGGGCCAAAACCTCTCAGCCTGTCAAAGTTGGTTGTGCTGATCCTCGAAGGTGGGCGCCCCTGGGTACAGGGAAACGTGGTTTACCTCAAACACTTGCCCCATGACCACCGACGAAAAAACCCGATTGGAGTTTGACTCACTTTTTTTTTGTCTTATATATCACTACTAAAAAACACTAAAGTCCGAAGCCCGGGCCCGGGTTGGGTCCAAAGGGGCCCAAAACATTGTTTTATTAATATAAGTTTTAAATTTTTTTAAAATATCATTATCATTTTTAATTTATTATCATTATTATTTATTTATTAATATTTTTTATTATTGTAAGTAGTTAATTAAAAAAAATTTTTTACTTTATATTATTAAGATTACTATTTTGTTAATTTTACTATTTTATTACAAGTATTTTATCCTTTTAAATTTATCATTCTAATTTTATTATCATTATCATCAAAAGAGTGTCAATTATTTATTATTATTTGTAAATTATTTAGATAAAATCAAAATCATTGAAAAATTTTGCTGTCAATTAATTTTCATTATTTAAATTAAAGATAATTGTCATGGAAATTTTTTATTCTATTATATTATTTTTGTTATATAGAGGGTGAGAAGGGGTTTTGAGGAGTTTTTGGGGGGGCAAGTTGTAAAAAGGTTTTCATTGTAATTTGTTAGGTCTGATGCTAAGTTCCTTTTTTAAGTTTCCATGGAAAAGGGGTTTGAAAAGGGTTAGGGGAAGGTGTGGTTTTGGGGAAGGGAAAGAGAGGGGGGGGAGAGAGAGAGAGAGGAGGAGAAGAGAGAGAAGAAGAGAAGAGAGAGAGAGAAGAGGGGAAAAGAGAGAGAGGAAGAGAGAGAGAAGAAGAGAGGAGAGAGGGGAAAGGAAAGGGAGAGAAGAAAAAAAAAAATATATATATATATAGATAACATCATGTTTTCAAACAGCAAAAGAAAAAAATGGTTTGGATATACATCATGGATTTTTTTTCCCCTCTCTCTCTTTTCTCTCTTTTCTCTTTTCTCCTCTCTCTCTCTCTTCCCCTCTCTCCCCTCTCTTTTCCTTCTCTCCCCCTCCTCTTCTTCTCTCCCCTCTCTCTCCCCCTCCCTCTCTCTCCTCTCTCCCCCTCTCTCTCTCTCCCCCTTTTCCCCTTCCTCTCTTCTCTCTCCTCCCCTTTTCTCTCTCCTCTTCTCTTGCTACGTAAGAGTTTGCCCACATTACTCTGCTCAAGTAATTTTCCCCTCAGAGGAGGGTGCTACGTGAAATCAGATTGGATAAATAAATACGGGTACGTAGGCTTCCACTGGGGGTAAGGTAAAGAGAGGGATGGGGTGCTGGCCCCGGCAGAGGCAAGGCTGATGCTGTTTATGATGTGGTGGAGGAGGGTCTAGAGGAGAGGGGTTGTGAGATTAAAGAGATGAAGGAAGGGGCGGTGGTGAATAAGGAGGGAGGAGGAGGATTTCATGGATTACATAGGGAAAACAGACACCGGAGACCTATTTTTTCCATACGAGGGATCTGCTGAAACTCATACTACAACTATCAAATACTTGTAAGAAAACGTTGGAAAATAAACCATGTCCTTTAAAAAAAACATGGAATTTTTGTATTTGCAGCAAGATAGGATATGAATATAACTACAACTACCACTACCATACAACTTTGATCCGGGGGGCGAAAATGAATTTTTGCCAGGGCACTATCCAAAACCCATTTACTTTTTCAGGCGCGTCAAGCCCGTTTTTAAATGTAGTTATTGTGCTGGGTTCGACAACTTTTCTGGTAATTGTTCCCGATCAACGACTCTCACATTGAAAAATTTTTACGGAGATCATGATTAACGTTGGCCTTTAATTTTAAACCATTATTGCTTTTGTCACTTGAGTTGAAAGCTCGAAAAGGTTCCTTTATTTTAATGCCAATCCTTTTAGGATCTTTTAAAGGGGTTTTATCAAGTCCCCCACGGTTCTAATCTTTTAAAGGGAAAAAATATTAAGTTCCGCAGTCTCTCTTCATAAGATGAATTTTGCAGAGATGGTATTTTTT
>JACEEZ010024287.1:52323-67323 GCA_016584305.1 Chionoecetes opilio
GATATCACTGGTTCCAGTGCAATAATAGTATTAGTCATTTCGCTAACGAGGATTATAACGTAAATTGGGGCTTTTCAACGATGCCGTGCCGTATTCCTATCATGGTAGAATAGTATATCATTTGAACGAGATATACGATGAATGCATTATCGCGATGGAGAAGGTCAGGACAATTTGTTTGTTAGTCAGAAAAGCATATGCAGAGGTTGGATGTAGATTAAAATAGAGAAAATAGAATCGTACCATTGATTTTTCTTAACTATATTGTACTATTATTAATCCCTTGAGGCCCAGAACGTAATTTGTATTGTAACATAACCACCATTCGACGATTTATAGTGAATATAAGCAATGGTTTATAGATATGACCTGTTTAGTCTCCTTGTCCATTAGCTAATTTGGTTTATTTAGTTACTTTTTCGTAGTTTTATGGCTAACAACAGACGATTTCATGTAGCAAAGGTAAGATCTGGACGTGACGGGGTTAACTCTTATCAACATGAATTTATTCCTGAAAACTTTTAGGAAGAATATCAATCACAATTGTATACGCTATTTCCCTTTATTTAATGCGTTTATTTGCCTTATTCCAGGGGTATCCTTTTACATCTTTCACCCGCAGTTTAATTTCCTTCGATTTCATACCTTCCTTCGTTTTCTAATTCTCTTTTTTCCGCTTTCTAATTGATTTACCTATCTATCATCCCCTCATTAACCTTTTCCTTTATCTGCCTCGTATCTTTCCAGCCTTTGTACCCTTCCCCCCCTTACCCTCCCCTACCCAGCCTTTCCCTCACTGCCCTTCTTCCCATTAAAGACGAAAAGGCATAAAATCGGAGGCGCCAGGGGAGACTCAAGCAAATAAAGCGACCACCTCCCTCTCATCAGCCAATCAGAGAGGCCGACGCGTGCTTCCTGGCGTGTGATTGGTCCATTGAGGTGACGTGACAAAATACTTGAAATTCCTGATTGACTATTTGTCCTCTCCGTACCCCTGCCCGATGGTCGACTATGCGTCATGCCCCGTGGAGGGAGGAACGTGTGTCGAGTAAGAAAAGAAGAAAGGAATGCGTGGGTAGGACCAAAAAAAGGAGAAAATAAAGTGGAATTGGGGATAAAATTCTCTGCTGGAAACGATCATTGAACGCGTTTTAGATTGATATTTATTTAGTGTTGATATTTTTTTTTTTTTTTTTTTTTTTTTTTTACATTTGTGCCTATAGCGCCTTTAGGCAGTGGTGATCCAGGGCTCGGATGGTAGTCTCCGGAGGTTCACTTGAGGGGTGTGATGGTTGGTCTTCGCCCGTGGTGGCGCAGGCAGGATTTTTATAGTGACGCCTGTGATTAGAGGCTCATGCCGCCCCCCTGTGTCCTCCGATGCACTCGCAGTCGAAGGTAGAGTTGATGGGCAGGGCATATGGGTGTTCTTAGGCCACTCGACGGTGCAGAAAGGTTTTGGTTTTCTTCGGGGATCGAACCGTGGCCACCGAAATGACATCGAACTCGGGTCACCGAGAACGCCAGTCGGAGAGGCTAACCACTCCGCTACCGTCTCCCCTAAAATATGTGTGATATGTATGTAGGAGTTGTAAGATATGTTTTTTTCTTCATGCGAGTAGTTAGTGTTTATGCTTAATTAATCTTATTGTTCTGTACAATGATTTGTATCTTCTTTTATTAGAGAGAGAGAGAGAGAGAGAGAGAGAGAGAGAGAGAGAGAGAGAGAGAGAGAGAGAGAGAGAGAGAGAGAGAGAGAGAGAGAGAGAGAGAGAGAGGAGAGAGAGAGAGAGAGAGAGAGAGAGAGAGAGAGAGAGAGAGAGAAGAAGAAGAGAGAGAGAAAAAAAAGAGAGAAAAAGAAATAGATATATATCAGTAAACACACACACACACCACACACACACACACACACACACACACACACACACACACACACACACACACACACACACACACACACACACAGTTAAGAAAATGATTGATCAGCATACAGAGCGGCTGGCATCCCTTACTTGTACCTGCACGGCCTTCACAGTGACAGGTGATAATTACAGGTGAGCCAAGGGTAGACATAGATTCACCTGCCTATGTTGGTTATAGGTGGGTCTAATAAAGGTACTGATGATGGGATGTTCATGCGTGTGTTGTGTGTGTGTGTTGTGTGGTGTGTGTGTGTGTGTGTGTGTGTGTGTGTGTGTGTGTGTGTGTGTGTGTGTGTGTGTGTGTGTGTGGTGTGTGTGTGTGTGTGTGTGTGTGTGTGTGTGTGTGTGTGTGTGTGTGTGTGTGTGTGTGTGTGTGTGTGTGTGTGTGTGTGTGTGTGTGTGTGTGTGTGTGTGTGTGTGTGTGTGTGTGTGTGTGTGTGTGTGTGTGTGTGTGTGTGTGTGGGTGTATGTGTGTGTGTGTGGTGTGTGTGGTGTGTGTGTGTGTGTGTGTGTGTGTGGTGTGTTGGTGTGTGTGTGTGTTGTGTGTGTGTGTGTGTGTGTGTGTGTGTGTGTGTGTGTGTGTGTGTGTGTGTGTTGTGTGTGTTTAATGAATCTCAGGTAATGGAAGTGAAGGCAATGACGTTCTTGTTGCTGGTATTTTTTTTGTTCGTGGTATTTACATTCTGATATATCAACCTTTCTCTCTTAACCCCTTGAGGCCCAAAACGTAATATCCATTGTAATTTGGCTACCATTAGACAATTTGTATGAGTATGAGCAAGATTTTATAGATATGACAAGTTTAGTATCTATGTTCACTAGTTAAGTTGGTATATTCAATTAATTTTCGCAATTTTATGGATCGACAACAGATCATTTTATATAGCAATGGAAAGAGCTGGGCGTGAAGGGGTTAAATCACTACGAATAATATTTTATCACTCCTACGCTCTTAAATTATCACTCTATAACATCTCTGTCACCCTTCATATAACCACCGTACTAAGTCACTCTTATAGCGTCACCCTAACCTCGCCTCGTGCCCGCCCTAATCCTCCCTATTTCACAATCAAACACACAATCAGACACACAATCAGACACACAATCACAGCCTTACACGCCCAGGGCACCAGCGACCGCCCGTGAGATAACCATCAGGGCAAGTCGCTCCATCACACCTGTAATTACCTGGCTTGGGGTGTCACGGCGTGCTCAGGTATTCTGTTTACCTGCCGTCTGTCACAACACACGTTCAGTTTAGGTGGTTATGACGACCTGTAAAAAAGGATAAATATATTGCAGTTAACCTCTTGAGACCCAGACCGTTATTTTCAATGTAATTTGGGTACCATTGGACGATTTTTAGTGAATATAAGTAATATTCTTTTAGATTTGACCTGTTTAGTATCCTTGTCAACTAACTCATCTGGTATATTCAGTGACTGTTCGTGATTTTATGGCTCGACAACATACAATTTTTTTATAGCCAAGGAAAGATCTGGGTGTGAAGAGTTTAATGAATACGGATTGCATGTTTTGGTTTTGGATTTACTATATATGGACCTTTATATATATTTAACCTGTTTTTTTCTATCTCTTTTCATACTGGATTAGGATAAAAATCGAAATTCTTGGTGGTTAATGAAATGAAGTGATGTGACGCCGGATAAAGCGTTGGACCGAATGCGTTTCGTTTTTTCAGCCGAACTATCTTTTGGAATGTCAAACGGAACGGGAAAAAACCTGATGCCTCTCTCTCTCTCTCTCTCTCTCTCTCTCCCTCTTTTTCCGTGGTTACTTTTCATCTGGAATTGACTTTTACGGGCGAGAGCGTTTTCTGGTCAGCGTTATTTAGCGATTGCATCAGAGTCGGTACGAAGGAAAACATAGGCGGAGCGAGAACACTAGAGAGAGGAAAGAGAGACCAAAATAAGGGAAACCACCTTGGCATGGAAACAGGAAACGGATCACAATTTAAAAAGCAATAAGGAAGGAAGCTAAAACCCTACAGGCGCTATAGGCTCAAACGTAAGCAATAAAAAGGGACAAAAGAGAAACAAAGTGCCGAGAATAAGGTAAAAACGGTGAGAAAAAAGATTTGGGTAGAAAAGAATGCAGACACTGGAAAGACAAAGTGAAAAGCAGTGATGGAATGGGAGATATCACGTAACATAATGCTTTAAACCGCCCATTCTCACCACACCTCACGCCCGCGCCTCCACGCCTTGCCCCATCCACCTCTGCCCCCTCCCTGCCCCATCCACCTCTGCCCCCTCCCTGCCCCATCCACCTCTACCTCCTCCCTGCCCCATCCACCTCTGCCTCCTCCCCCCCTTCCCCGTGCAGGCCGCAGATCGTAAACTATGAGCCGCTCGACTGTTATGCTCGACCCGGCGGCGGCGTGACGGCGGATTTCACAGCCAGTCACTGCAGCGCGGGCGAGGTATGAGGAGAGACTGGTCCAGTTATCTTTTTGTCCGCCCAAAGCACACACACACACACACACACACACACACACACACACACACACACACACATGCACACACACACACACACGAGTGCGCGTATAGATAGAGATTGTGTTTCAGTTAAGAGAGGTTTTAGTTTTAGGATCCCTTGAGTTTTCTATTAATCTTCCTCCTCCTCCTCCTCCTCCTCCTTCTCCTCCTCCTCCTCCTCCTCCTTCTCCTCCTCCTCCTTATCTCTTGACTAGAATTACGATGTTTGATAATTGTCTTTTTTATAACCTCATGGATAATAGAGTAAGTTTTTGTATGAAAATAGTAAACTCTCTCTCTCTTTCTCTCTCTTTCTCTCTCTCTCTTTCTCTCTCTCTCTCTCTCTCTCTCTCTCTCTCTCTCTCTCTCTCTCTCTCTCTCTCTCTCTCTCCTCTCATCTCTCTCTCCTTCTCTCTCTCTCTCTCTCTCTCTCTCCTCTCTCTCTCTCTCTCTCTCTCTCTCTCTCTCTCTCTCTCTCTCTCTCTCTCTCTCTCTCTCTCTCTCTCTCTCTCTCTCTCTCTCTCTCTCTCTCTCTCTCTCTCTCTCTCTCTCTCTCTCTCTCTCTCTCTCTCTCTCTCTCTCTCTCAGACCTGCCTCATTTCTTCTCAACTTCCTGTCACACCAGATACTTTATGGTGCTAAGTTCACCATTCACCTTCGTTAACTTTTTCTTTACCTTTAAACCCGGGCATTGTAAAGGTTCTTGCGGAAAAAGGGGAGTATTTTCTTCACCTCTCAGGAACGCAAGGAGTGTTATAAGTATAGTGTAGGTGGAGTAGATCTGTGGATGATAGATGGAGGTATTAGGATGTGGAGTAAAGTTAGGGGGGATAGGAGGGACGAAGATTTTTGGAATAGGAAGTGGAAAAGGAGTTGTAGGGGAAATAGTGTATGGGAGTTTTTTCTACACTATTGGGTGATGTATATGGGAATTTCTCTCTCTTTCTCTCTCTCTTTCTCTTTATTTCTCTTTCTCTCTTTCTTTTTTTTTCTCTCTCTCTCTCTCCTCCTCTCTCCTCTCTCTCTTCTCTCTCTCTCTCTCTCTCTCTCTCTCTCTCTCTCTCTCTCTCTCTCTCTCTCTCTCTCTCTCTCTCTCTCTCTCTCTCTCTCTCTCTCTCTCTCTCTCTCTCTCTCCCTGTGTGTCTGTCTGGTAGTAATAGTAGTAGCATAGTAGCAAAGTTGGGCACCAAACCGTTAATCCGTTAATCATTAATTAACGAAGTTAACATTTTCGTTAACGATTTAACTTTTAAGTTAACTTTGGAAATCATTATCGGACTAATTAACTTCCGTTACATTTAACTTCCGTTAACTCAAGTCCGCTAACCCAATTTTTTTTTTTTGTGTAATACTAATATTGTGTTTCATTTAAGTTTTTTTCACCCTTTTCTGGCTCTAAAACCTAAAACAGGGCCAAAACTATGAAATCAGCCTTTTTTAGATTTTTTTTTAAAGTTAAAACTATAAAATCTGCCTCTTTTTTTTAACTCTAAAGCAAAAAAAAACTACAGTTTTTGGGTTCTAAAGCCTTTAAGAAAACCCATAAAGGCTGATTTTATAGTTTTGGCACTTTTCAAAGGTGTTTTTAGGTGGTTTTAGAGCAAAAACTGATTTTTTTTTTTCTAGAATAAAAATTAACGTTAACGGTTTATTTCCGTCAATTCCGTGTAACTTCCGTTACATTTTTAAAGAATTAACTGATTAACGGTTATCGAAGTTAATTTTTTGGATAACGGATTAACGGTTAACGAAGTTAACATTTTGATTAACGGTGCCCACCACTGCATAGTAGTAGTAGTAGTAGTAGTAGTAGTAGTAGTAGTAGTAGTAGTAGTAGTAGTAGTAGTAGTGTACGTAAGTAGTAGTAGTAGTAATAGTACAGCAGTAGTAGTGTACGTAAGTAGTAGTAGTAGTAGTAGTAATAGTACAGCAGTAGTAGTGTACGTAAGTAGTAGTAGTAGTAGTAGTAATAGTACAGCAGTAGTAGTGTACGTAAGTAGTAATAGTAGTAGTAGTAATAGTACAGCAGTAGTAGTGTACGTAAGTAGTAGTAGTAGTAGTAGTAGTACAGCAGTAGTAGTGTACGTAAGTAGTAGTAGTAGTAGTAATAGTACAGCAGTAGTAGTGTACGTAAGTAGTAGTAGTAGTAGTAATAGTACAGCAGTAGTAGTGTACGTAAGTAGTAGTAGTAGTAGTAATAGTACAGCAGTAGTAGTGTACGTAAGTAGTAGTAGTAGTAGTAATAGTACAGCAGTAGTAGTGTACGTAAGTAGTAGTAGTAGTAGTAATAGTACAGCAGTAGTAGTGTACGTAAGTAGTAGTAGTAGTAGTAATAGTACAGCAGTAGTAGTGTACGTAAGTAGTAGTAGTAGTAGTAATAGTACAGCAGTAGTAGTGTACGTAAGTAGTAGTAGTAGTAGTAATAGTACAGCAGTAGTAGTGTACGTAAGTAGTAGTAGTAGTAGTAATAGTACAGCAGTAGTAGTGTACGTAAGTAGTAGTAGTCTATAATAATATAAGCGAAAGTGTGTGTGTGTGTGTGTGTATGTGTGTCTGTGTGTGTATGTGTGTCTGTGTGTGTGTGTGTGTGGTATAGGTTCCGCCCCCTGTGGCGGAATCCCATCATATACCACATTTTTGGAACCAGGTTGATCAGGGGAAGGTTTTAAGCCCACTTATGAGATGATCCGATCACTTTTTTTTTTTTTTTTTAGCAGCCTATTAGCGATAATTGTGAAAAAAGTGGGTTGCGAGAATTGAGGAAACTTTGATGTAGGGTGATGGGTAATGGGTGAGTGAATGGGTGGGGTGATGGGTAATAGGTGTGGGGTGATGGGTGAGTGAATGGGTGGGGAGTTTGGGTGATGGGTGAGGGAATAGATGGGGGGTGATGGGTAATGGGTGAGTGAATGGGTGTGTGGTGATGGGTAATGGGTGAGTGAATGGGTGGGGGGTGATGGGTAATGGGTGAGTGAATGGGTTGGGGGTGATGTGAATGGTTTGGCGTTAATACATACATTTCTACATCCATGATTTCAGGAAAGTTACAGAAGGGGCTATCTGGAGAGTCTGTGTTTGGGGGGCCGAAGGCCCACCAATAGCCCTCCGCAGGAGCTAGCCAAAAAAGTCCGCCTGGAGGGTGGCTTTGCGGCTAGTAGAACATATATCAGAAATAATTCATAGACCCATCAAAATGAAGATGTTTTTGTTCAATCAAGTCTGTTTATTTTTGTTTACCCTCTGCGCGTTATCAAGGCACCTACTTAAGATATATGCAAGACATGGATACAGGAAATTTTTTCTTGCTTATCTCAAAGGTTAACACGCTTAAATTCAATTAATGTCAAAATTAAAGACAGCTGCTGAAGTGTTGTTAAGGAGCAATTGAAAAACAACCTCTTACGGTAATTCTTGGAGGTAAACATGTATAGATGTAAAAGAAAAATAATCATATTGTGCAAATTAATTGTGTTTTGATGCAACCCTATTTTTTTTCCTTTAACCCTTTGAGGCCCAGAACGTAATTTTCGTTGTAATTTGGGTACCATTAGACGATTCTTAATTAATATAAGCAATATTCTATAGATAAGACCTGTTTAGTATCCTTGTCCACTAGCTAATTTGGTATATTAAGTGACTTTTCTTAATTGTATGGCTCGACAACATACACTTTTTCTATAGCAAAGGAAAGATCTGGGCGTGAAGGGGTTAAACGAATCAATTTACCCCCGCAGGACTATAGGACAAGAAATGTTCATGAGTGTAAGAAGATGAAAGAAAACGTGTGAATTTGTGAAATATTTATGTTTAAAAGTGGAAAAAGAAGTCAAATTTTTGCTCATTAAGTAAAATACAGTAGAAATATCGACATATATTTCATTTTTTGCATTCAGGATAACAAGAGAAAAATATATTCAAGAGAAACTAGTCTATAACTCAATGACTAAATAGCATAGACAGTGAGAGAAAAAGAGGAAAAGATTATACCAGATAACTCTCGCAATAGACGGTGGGTCGAGAAAGGACGATAACACTACTTACTGAGAAGCAATTTACCACTATTTTTTCTTTCGTAATACTATAATTCCGCCGAGAAGATGGAGCAAAAGAGGGAAGAGGGAGATACTATGATTTCATTTTGCATTGTATCCGCTTCTAATGATAATAATAAAGGAATTTAAGGCCATAAAGGGCATGAGAGGGTCGTAACATTATTATTCTAAAGGGAAGAGGGAGAAAAAAGAGAGGAGAGAGCTCATATAGAATTTCATTTTGCATTATATTCGCTTCTGATGATTTTAGTAAGGGAATTAAAGGCTATAAAGGGTACGAGAGGCAGGTAGGCAGGTGTGTGTGTGTGTGTGTGTGTGTGTGTGTGTGTGTGTGTGTGTGTGTGTGTGTGTGTGAAGCAGGTAGTGCGGAGTGTGGCTTTGGCTGCCCAGGTCATTTCGAAGTGCGATACTCAAGGAAATTTGCATATAAAGCTGTGGCCATTTTTCTGACAAGACGCAGAGTAGAGGTGAAAGAGAGAGAGAGAGAGAGAGAGAGAGAGAGAGAGAGAGAGAGAGAGAGAGAGAGAGAGAGAGAGAGAGAGAGAGAGAGAGAGAGAGAGAGAGAGAGAGAGAGAGAGAGAGAGAGAGAGAGAGAGAAGAGAGAGAGAGAGAGAGAGAAGAGAGAGAGAGAGAGAGAGAGAGAGAGAGAGAGAGAGAGAGAGAGAGAAGTAAAACAGACAGACAGACATATATACAGAAGAAAATAACCCAGACAAGCAAATAAAAACACAGAAATACATAAAGACAATGATAAAAATAGAAAAAGAAATAGAAATATAAAGTAAAATTAATGAATAACAAAAACTTGACCACTTCGCATTGTCTCGTTTGCCTAAAAGGGTAGTACATACATACATACATACATACATACATACATACATACATACATACATACATACATACATACATACATACATACAAGTCTTCCTCGGATCTGAATATCAAAACAATACGATAAGGCAGGTATTTTATGCTAATTAAATGGCACTTTGTAAACCCTTTAATGAGGCTGTGGGATTCACGTGGTTTGTTTGTACGTACTTACCCTGCGTGGGCGGCAAGCGGCGGGAAGACAAATAGTGGGCTATAATTAGTTCCTCAAGTGTTGACCCCCTCCACCTGACCCCCTCCACCTGACCCCCTCCACCTGACCCCTCCACCTGACCCCCTCCACCTGACCCCCTCCACCTGACCCCTTCCACCTGACCCCCTCCACCTGACCCCCTCCACCTGACCCCCTCCACCTGACCCCTTCCACCAGACCCCTCCACCTGACCCCCTCCACCTGACCCCTTCCACCTTACCCCTCCACCTGACCCCCTCCACCTGATCCCTCCACCTGACCCCTCCACCTAATCCCTCCACCTGACCCCTCCACCTGACCCCCTCCACCTGACCCCCTCCACCTGACCCCTCCACCTGACCCCCTCCACCTGACCCCCTCCACCTTACCCCTCCACCTGACCCCTCCACCTGACCCCCTCCACCTGACCCCTCCACCTGACCCCCTCCACCTGACCCCTCCACCTACCCCCTCCACCTGACCCCTCCACCTGACCCTCCACCTGACCCCTCCATCTGACCCCCTCCACCTGACTCCCTCCACCTTACCCCTCCACCTGACCCCCTCCACCTGACCCCTCCACCTGACCCCCTCCACCTGACCCCCTCCACCTGACCCCCTCCATCTGACCCCCTCCACCTTACCCCTCCACCTGACCCCTTCCACCTGACCCCTTCCACCTTACCCCTCCACCTGACCCCCTCCACCTTACCCCCTCCACCTGACCCCCTCCACCTCATCCCTCCACCCCCACTCTTTCTATCCATCCTTCCCCTCCTTCCCCCTTCCTCCTCCTCCTCTATCCCTCTCTCCCTCTCCTTTCCTCCCTCCACCTCACCCCCCTCCACCCGCACTCTTTCTATCCCTTCCTCCCCTCCTCCTGACCCCCTCCACCTGATCCCCTCCACCCCACTCTTTCTATCCCTTCCTCCCCCTCCGTCCCCCTCTCCCCGCCTCCCCTTCTATCCATCATCCCTTCCTTCATCCCGCCTCCTCCTCCTTAACCTCCTGTTTAACCTCCCTCCCATTCTCTTTCTGTTTTGTTTTTTAGTTCTCTCCTATTCGCTGATATCACCCCTTCCTCCTCTTCGTCCTCTTCCACTTTACTTACTCTTCCTCTTTTCCTCTCTCCCTCTTTCTCCTTCCCCTCATTCTCTTCCTGCTCCTCCATTTATTAGTCTTCCTTTCCCCCATTTTCTTAAACCATTCCTTTTCTGACCTCGTCCTTTCCTCCATCATCTTTCTTTACCTCTTGTGCTATCTCTTTTCTTCTCTCTTATCATCCATTGCTTACCTTTTCTCCTTTCTTGATCTCATTTCTTTCTACTCGTTTTCCCTACCAATCTCTCCCTTTCCTTCCCTTATTCCCCCTTCCTTCCCTTCCTCCCCCCTTCCTTCACTTCTTCCCCCCTTCCTTCACTTCTTCCCCCCTTCCTTCACTTCTTCCCCCTTCCTTCACTTTTCCCCCCTTCCTTCACTTCTCCCCCCTTCCTTCACTTCTTCCCCCCTTCCTTCCCTTCCTCCCCCCTTCCTTCACTTCTTCCCCCCTTCCTTCACTTCTTCCCCCCTTCCTTCACTTCTTCCCCCCTTCCTTCCCTTCTTCCCCCCTTCCTTCACTTCTTCCCCCCTTCCTTCACTTCTTCCCCCCTTCCTTCACTTCTTCCCCCCTTCCTTCACTTCTTTCCCCCCTTCCTTCCCCCTTTCTTCCCCCCCCTTCCTTCACTTCTTCCCCCCTTCCTTCCTTCTTCCCCCCTTCCTTCACTTCTTCCCCCCTTCCTTCCTTCTTCCCCCTTCCTTCCTTCTTCCCCCCTTCCTTCACTTCTTCCCCCCTTCCTTCACTTCTTCCCCCTTCCTTTTCCCCCTTCCTTCACTTCCCCCCCTTCCTTCACTTCTTCCCCCCTTCCTTCACTTCTTCCCCCCTTCCTTCACTTCTTCCCCCTTCCTTCACTTCTTCCCCCTTCCTTCACTTCTTCCCCCCTTCCTTCCCCTTCTTCCCCCCCTTCCTTCACTTCTTCCCCCTTCCTTCCTTCTTCCCCCTCCTTCACTTCTTCCCCCTTCCTTCACTTCTTTCCCCCTTCCTTCCCTTCTTCCCCCCTTCCTTCACTTCTTCCCCCTTCCTTCACTTCTTCCCCCCTTCCTTCACTTCTTCCCCCCTTCCTTCCTTCTTCCCCCCTTCCTTCACTTCTTCTCCCCCTTCCTTCACTTCTTCCCCCCTTCCTTCACTTCTTCCCCCCTTCCTTCACTTCTTCCCCCCTTCCTTCCCTTCTTCCCCCCTTCCTTCACTTCTTCCCCCCTTCCTTCACTTCTTCCCCCCTTCCTTCACTTCTTCCCCCTTCCTTCACTTCTTCCCCCCTTCCTTCCTTCTTCCCCCCCTTCCTTCCCTTCCCCCCTTCCTTCACTTCTTCTCCCCTTCCTTCATTTATTCTCCCCCCTTCCTTCACGTCCTCCCCCCTTCCTTCACTTCTTCCCCCTTCCTTCACTTCTTCCCCCCTTCCTTCACTTCTTCCCCCCTTCCTTCACTTCTTCCCCCCTTCCTTCACTTCTTCCCCCTTCCTTCACTTCTTCCCCCCTTCACCCACCCCCTTTACCCTCAGTCTTGTCGTCTCCTCTTCGTCACTCTTTCTTAGTCATTCTCTCTCTCTTCACTCATTCGCTTCCTCATAATGATGTTGCCGGACTTTGAATAAAAAACGCAATAATTATAGAAAAAATAGTATATGCTGTGCGACTTGGTACAGTACTAACAGCTTATTAAGAAAATGCTACAAACTCGTTTACACACACACACACACACACACACACACACACACACACACACACACACACACACACACACACACACACACACACACACACACACACACACACACACACACACACACACACACACACCATAGCAGTATAGTTTTTCTCATTAAGTAGTTCATTAGTATAATTATTTACTTCTTTTTTACACGCGCCAAAAAATTCAGAATAAACAACGTAATTAAATGTGAAATGCAGTCAAAGATATTCAGAGAGAGAGAGAGAGAGAGAGAGAGAGAGAGAGGGGGGGGGTTAGAGAGGTCAAGTCAGGGTCAGGTATGGCAGGTCACTCCTCGTCCAGGTCGCCCACAGGTTAATGAACAATTAGTACCGCATCAGAGTGGCTCCTGATCGGCCCAGCAGGTGGTTTATTGCCCATCAGAGGTCAAACGAGGTCGAGGGAGGTCACAGAGGCGCCGAAGGAGATAATGGGAGGGAAAAGGAGTGGTATACCATGGAAGGAAGGGTTGCGGGGGGGGGGGCGAGGGAGAGGAGGGAGAGGAGGGAGAGAAAGAGAGAGGCGCTTCATGTATGGACAATGAAAGAAAAAGGTAAACAGTGCAATGGAAGAAATGGACCAAAATATGAGTTGGAGGGAAAAAATGGCAGAGAGAGACTCATGGTGGAGGGCAAATAGGTGAAGAGGGAGGCAAGAATTGGGGAATGAGGATAGGAGGATAAGCAATTAAGAGGAACAGTGGAAAGGCAGGGCGGTGATTACATGGGATTACATATAGGAAGAATCTGTTTAAATAAAAAAAAATAAAAAAACATATTGAGAGATCCGTCGGTCTTTAGCGAGGGTACCTGCATGCTGAAGTATAGATCAGCAGATACCCTTTACAAATAGTTAAATAGTAGTAGTACGTATACATACTACTATACTATTTAACTATTTGTAGGAGAACATGATATGATGAATTTTCTCGCACGGTTACTGTTAACACCTTCACGCCCAGATCTTGCCTTAGCTATAAAAAACATTGTCTGTTGTCGAGCCATAAAATTACAAGAAGCAGCTGAATATACCAAATTAGCCAGTGGACAAGGATACTAAACAGGTTATATCTATAAAATATTGCTTATATTCACTAAAAGTCGTCTAATGATACCCAAATTACAATGGAAATTACGTTCTGGGCCTCAAGGGGTGAACAACGCTTATGAAATATGCTGAGTGTCTTTAAAGAGGAGAGAATGCTCCGAAACTTATGAAGTGTTGGGGAATCTTTTGACGCTCCGAGTACATGTGGAATGTCAGAAAGAAACTCGTAAGTATACAAAGGAATACAAAGGAAGAACAGACAGCAACAGCCGTATACTGAGCCAAACAAGGCTGCCTGTGTGACTACTTTCTACCACTATAGTTTCTACGTGTTAGAGGTAAAAGAATAGCAAAGTTGAAGGCTCACAAAGTTGAAGTACTGTATTGGTAGGAGGATGTGGAGGCAGGAAGGGAGGGAACGAACACAATTAGGAGAGGAAAGAATAGATAGAGGAAGGGAGAGAGATTGTACGGTAGAGAGAGGAGTAGGTAGAAGGAGGAAGGGAGACTGAGGAAAAAGGATTGTAGTAGGGGGAGGGATTGAGGAGGAAGGGAGGAGGAACTAGGAAAAATCGGAGGAGAGAGAGGGGGATGGATGTGGGAGAGAGAGGAGGAGGAGATGGGAATGAAAAGGGAGAGAGGAGAGAGAGGATGAGGAGAGAGAGAGAGGAGAGAGAGAGAGAGGAGAGAGAGAGAGAGGAGAGAGAGAGAGAGAGAGAGAGAGAGAGAGAGAGAGTATAGGAAGGAGAGGGTAGGAAGAGAGAGAGAAAAGGGGGGAGGGGGAGAAAGGGACCCGTCGCCGTACATCTTTCCTAATCTCTTCTGTCTTAATGTTGTGACCTGCCGCGACCTCCCGCAGACAGATCGGCAGTGGAGGTCATGATCGGTGTATCGGCTCGTATGTATGTGTGTGTGTGTGTGTCTCTTAATGTGGGGGTCGCGACGTGGCAAGCATCGAAGCGTCAAAGGCAAGAATTTACAACGAGATGATTCCTGATTACGTCTCGTGGCAAGGCGAATAATGTGCTTTGTTGATCATTTACTGTTTTTTTAAGTCCTGTTGGGGATATTGAGAGGCGAGGAATGGATTAAGAGTGTAGTAGAGAGGCGGATTGATGATAAAGAGACAGGCAAAGCGAAAATGAAGGATACAAAGAATGAGATAAGTGAAGAGAGAATGAGAGATGGATAAATTTAAAAGGTCTAGGAGGAGGAAGAGAGAGGAAGGAGGGACGAGGAGGAAGGAAGGAAGGAGGAGGAATCTAGGAGGGAAGGAAGGAGGAATCTAGGAGGGAAGGAAGGAGGAGGAATCTAGGAGGGAAGGAAGGAGGAGGAATCTAGGAGGGAAGGAAGGAGGAGGAATCTAGGAGGGAAGGAAGGAGGAATCTAGGAGGGAAGGAAGAAGGAGGAATCTAGGAGGGAAGAAGAAGGAGGAAGGAGGGAAGGAAGAGGAGGATTCTAGGAGGGAAGGAAGGAGGAGGAATCTGAGGAGGGAAGAATCAAGAGATTTCATCCTATCAGACATTTCAGAAGTACCAACTACAAGGTTATTGACTATACAAAGCGCCGCCACGTCAGCACGAACTAGGCGGACTCGAACCGCTGACCGAATGTGCAG
>JACEEZ010024287.1:74823-82323 GCA_016584305.1 Chionoecetes opilio
TCTCTCTCTCTCTCTCTCTCTCTCTCTCTCTCTCTCTCTCTCTCTCTCTCTGCAGCTCCTCTTCCCTTGCATGGACGAGTTTATCAGTTCTCCAAACCCTTGAAACAATGTTATTCTAATCTACATAGTTACAACAGTTAGCCAATCGTGCTGTTGTTATTGTTCTTGATGATTACACTGTTCTAGTCGCCGTCGGGAGGGAGCCTGCAGTGCCCTCTCGCGGCTGTTACGAGAGGGAGACTTAAACGATATAGAGGAGGAGGGAGGCTTAAACGCTATAGAGGAGGAAGGTATCTACTAAGGCTAAAGGCTCTCTCTCTCGGCTTTGGTATCTACTATGTGAGGATATAGTTTGTATGGAGGAACGTAAGGTTAGTGAGGAATTGTAGACTATAAACCCGTTGAGGCCCACACACTCAGAAATAAGGGGTATATTAAGGGTAGAATTGTTACATCACACCATCACTACCCTTTTTATACCCTATGTCCAGACTGGAGGGTAGATGCTGCTGATTATACCCTTCATTTACCCTTTATCTACCCTTTTTAGACGAGAGGGATGAGAAAGGGTACATTTGGGGTTGGAAAAGGGTATATTTAGGGTTGCAAAAGGGTATATTTGTAAGGGTAGAAAAAGGGTAGCAGTATTTCATAACTACAAATACCCTTTTTCTACCCTTTTCCTACCCTTCTTTTCTAAGAGTGCAGAACGTAATTTCCATTGTAATTTGACTACCTATATATGTTTTTTAGTGCATATAAGCAATATTCTATAGATATATGATCTGTTTAGTATCCTTGTCCACTAACTAATTTGGTATATTCAGTTAGTTTTCGTTATTTTATGGCTAACAACATACATTATTTTATAGCAAAGGAAAGATCTGGGCGTGAAGGGGTTAAAGGTGTGAATAGGAGGTGTCTTGCTGCTGGTAAAGAAGATAAAGAAGAAGAGGAGTAAGAGGACTAGGAGGAAGAGGAGAACATTAGGTCGCAAGGTATAGAGAAAGAAAACAAGGGATTAAATCATCGTAAAGAAAGGTCAGAAAAGTTTCGTAGAGAGAATAAGAAATAACACGACAGAATGAGATAACATAAAAGGAACTATTTGTGATAAAAAGAAGAAAAATATGAAGAGAGGTGTTAAGTAAAATTGGAACTGTATAAAAAATGTATAAAAGGAAATGTTTGGGTATAAAAAAACTAAAAAGAAGAAAGAAAAGCGAAGTGTTAAGTAAAAATGGATTTATATAAGAGGTGACGGTGGTGGTGATAATGGGCTATATTCAAGAATGCTCGTCAAATCCCGGCCGGTGGAGATTTTCCACCGTCGTACCTCCACTGGTAACATCTACAAGAACTGCCCCGACTGGTGGATATTTGACAGGCGTACCAACACAAGCGAGCCCAAAGCGGCATCAGTATTTTGACTGTTTTATACATATCTAATACATTTTACTAGTGAAATTTATCATTTCTGACATTAAAATAATAGCTAAGTTAGTGTTCGCCACTTGTCTGAGGCGTTGGTGCAGAAAAAATTGGCCTGAGTGATGCTTGCGAGTACATTTGAACGGCCCGCCGCCACTGCTCCACACAATGGCCACCTCCATTCTCCCGCCGCCGCCCGGCTTCCTCACAAGTTAACACACCTATATAAGGCCTCCTGGACCTGATTTTACCTTAATGATGACACGTGTGCATTCACAGTGTATGGCTGTCACTCTCGGTTGTGTGAAAACTCTCCTGTAATGGTCTGGGAAGAAATACGATGGAATAAGTGGAGGGCGGGGTGAAGGGGGGATGTGCAAGTTGTCGCCAATCAGCTGACTCAAACCTCCACCCCTGAGCTCGACGCGTTGCGTCGTATTTTGATCTTGTATACCAAAAACACGAATACAAGGGTGGAGAAAAATTCTTGAATCTGGCCCTATGACGGTAAAGGGAGGGAGGAGGAGGAGGAGGAGGAGAGGAGGAGAGGAGGGAGGAGGAGGAGAGAGGTAAGAGGAGGAAAGAGAGAAGAGGAAGAGGAATAGGAAGAGGAAGGATGGGAGGAGGAGGAGAGGAAGGGAGTGAAGAGGAGGAAGTAGGAGTGAGAAGGGTTATGTGATGGTATAAAAATAAACGTTATGATGGAGTAACATAACTTCGCCCCATTGTTACCAGATTTAACGAGACAACAGGCACTCAACCATCTGCTATCTTCCTTTTTGTCCATAATTTCACTTTCCAGTTTATTTATACACACAATTTTCTCTTTTTCCTGCAATTACTCTCGTGTTTACTTTATTTCGTGTTACTCGGTCCATTAAATCACTACCTGCCCACACCACACACACACACACACACACACACACACACACACACACACACACACTACAAGAAACAAGAGCCGAACACACACCAACTTACCGAAATCTCCAACCGAACGGACAGAAGCCATAATAGATAACGCTTTCCTCCTCGTCGTTTGTGCGTTCGTGCGTGCCTGTTGCGCACGCATGACACCTTACAGCTATTCCTGATGCTGCTTGAATGAGACACTTCAAGCAACGGCAATCTCGAACCTGACCCTCCGAAATTACCAAACAGATCGCCCCATATCTCAATCCTAATCTCAGTACCTCACTCATACTCTTTCCTCCTCTCTCTTCCTTCGTCTACTTCCTCTCCTCACTCTCTCTCTCTCTCTCTCTCGTCTCCTCTACCTTCTCCTCTCTCTCCTCTCTCTATCTCTTCCTCCTACTCCTCTTCTTTCCTCTCTCTCTCTCTCTCTCTTCTCTCCTCTCCTCTCTCTCTCTCTCTCTTCTCCTCTCTCTCTCTCTCTCTCTCTCTCTCTCTCTCTCTCTCTCTCTCTCTCTCTCTCTCTCTCTCTCTCTCTCTCTCTCTCTCTCTCTCTGACACGCCGAATAGACCAGCTGCTTTGCCAGACTCTACAGCGACAGATAGCGAGGACAAGAGAGTGTTTTAGTTGGTAATCGAAGGTATTAAGAAAGTATCAAGAAAAACTATAAACTAAGAAAAAGTTCGATCAAATGATATCATATTAGGTTTGATAAGGTTATTTTATTGTCTTTTTTGCGATACTTTGTTTTCTTGTTACTTTGCTCTTCTACATTAATAGTTTTTGTTGTAGAATTAACCCTTTCACGCCCAGATCTTTCCTTTGCTATATAAAATCGTCTGTTGTTAGCCATAATATTACGAAATGTAACTTAATATATCAAATTAGTTAGTGGACAAGGGCACTAAACAGGTCATATCTATAAAATATTGCATATATTCACTAACAATCATCTAATGGCACCCAAATTACTATGGAAATTACGTTCAATGCGTTCATTACGTTCGGGCCTCAAGGGGTTAATGATAGCGTAAAGGACGATGTATTTAACAATTGTTCGAGTAAATTAACGATGTCAATTTAACCTTATTTTCTTTTTTTCTTTTTTTGCTTCTTTATTCATATCTTCCTTTCTTCCCAACAATCTCTATCCATTAACATCTTCCATCGACCTTTACACACATCTTTTTCCTTCCCAGTTTATTCCTCTGCCTTAATTTTGCTTTTTTTGCCAAGGCAGACCTAGAGAACGCCGGCAAGACAAGTTTAAGAGAGGGTGGAGATCACAATATTGACCCAGCGTGAAATTCTAGGGTCAAGCAAGGTCAGTGGGGGTCTTGTGGCGGATCAGAGGTCACTCCGGATTAGATCGACAGGTCAGTGAGATGCCTTGACCCGTGAAATTTGCCCAGGTCACACGCCAGCCGCCCCAGGTCACGGCTCGGTATATGATTTGACACGCCAGAGGAACCAGGTCAAGGGTTGGTAGATCCTTATAAAAACTAACTCTCTCTCTCTCTCTCTCTCTCTCTCTCTCTCTCTCTCCTCTCTCTCTCTCTCTCTCCTCTCTCTCTCTCTCTCTCTCTCTCTCTCTCTCTCTTCTCGCTCTCTCTCTCTCTCTCTCTCCCTCTCTCTTCCTCTCTCTCTCTCCTCTCTCTCTCTTCTCTCTCTCTCTCCTCCTCTCTTCTCTTCTTCTCCTCTCTCGTTCTCTTCTCTCTCTCTCTCTCTCTCTCTCTCTTTTTCGGTATATTTTCTTCGTTATAAACTACTAACCTTTGTTTTTTTTATCGCTCAATATCGCTTCATTGGTTTTATTAAAGTTCAGATCGCCTCGGTTACATGTTATTCAATCGTATATAGTTGTCTTAAACTCAATTAATTTTCCACTACACACTCTCAGAAATGGGGGGTACATTAAGGGTAGAATTGTTACATCGCACCATCACTACCCTTTTAAAACCCTATGTCCAGGCTGGAGGGTAGATGCTGCCGAGTATACCCTTCATCTACCCTTTATCTTCCCTTTTTAGACGAGAGGGTTGAGAAAGGGTATATTTGCGTGGATCCGAAAGGGTATATTTGTAAGGGTAGAAAAAGGGTAGCAGTATTTCATCACTACAAATACCCTTTTTCTACCCTTTTCCTACCCTTTTTTTTTAAGAGTGCATAATTATTGGTCGCTTCGTCACCCAATCCTTCTAAGATACATTATAGTAAGTAATCTAAGGATCTAATCTTTTCTGTACCTAATCGTCTCAAAATATACATATGTATTATTTTACTATCTGATCTATATACGGAGACTGGCAATAAGTGTGATTATTGTCGAGTTTTTTTTTTTTTTTTTTGCCCTTGGCCATTTGCTTATGATGTTTAAGACAAAAAATCCAGGCTTACTACGCGAACCTGTAAGTTTTTTGTGACATTAACCCCTTCACGCCCAGATCTTTCCTTTGCTATAAATAATCGTCTGTTGTTAGCTATAAAATTACGAAAAGTGACTGAATATACCAAATTAACTAGTGGACAAGGATACTAAATAGGTCATATCTATAAAATATTGCTTATATTCACTAAAAATCGTCTATGGTAGCCAGATTACAATGGAAATTACGTTCTGTGTCTCAAGGGGTTAAATTGTCCATGAAGATGTTGAGTTCCTCTTTCTCCGATGTGTTCGTGCGTCATAAACTGTTGTTACTGTAATCACAACAAAGACACCATAAAAACAATAGTAACAGCAAAAAAAATTATAACAATAATAGTAATAACAATAACAATGATGGGAATTATGGCAATGATGATAATATTGATAATCACGGCGTGTGTAATGTTAACTCTCGCATGACAATAAAAAAAATAAAAAATATATGCGAAGTTGGATAGATAAACTGCCATAAATAAAACTGACTAAAAAATGTACTTCCTATTACTTTTTTATCTTGAAACTAAAATATAATAGGGTAAAAAAAAGGTGCATGTAAAGACCAGGGGAGGGAATATAATAGGGACGGGGAAAAAACGTCCCGCGGGAAAAAAATGTCCCGCGGGAAAAAAATGTCCCGCGGGAAAATAATATCCCGGGGTAAAAAAAGACCGGGGAAAATTAGCCCCTGAAAAAAGAAGATAGAGTCTCGCTAAACACGGGCAAGACGGATGAAGAGGCCGGGAGAAAAAATAATGGAAAAAAAGTGACTACGAAAATATTAGCTGAAGTGATGGATAGAAAAAACGAAGAGGAGGAAGAGATAATTGAGTGAAGATGAATGGAAGGGAGGAGCCGAGAGGGAGGAGAGGAGGGAGGGGGAGGAGGAAGAGTGAAGGAGGATGAGGAGGAAGAGATGACGGACACTGAGGATGAGGAGGAAGGGAAGATGGACACTGAGGAGGAGGAGGGGGGAGGAGGAGGAGGAGGAGGAGGAGGAGGTAAGGAGGAGGGAGGAGGAGGAGGAAGAGGAGGAGGAGGAGACATTTAAAGGGGGAGGTGGAGGGGGAGAGAGGAGGAGAGAGAGAGGAGAGAAGAGGAGGAGGGGAAGGAGGTAAGCAAATGACGGAGAGGAGAAAGGAGAGATGAGATAGTCAGAGAGAGAGGAGAGATGAGAGTAGGAGGAGAGATAGCAGAAGAGAAGAGAATGAGAGCAGAGGAGAGAGAGAGGAGAGAGAATAGAGAGAGAGAGAGAGAGATGATAGAGGATGAAAGAGAGTACAGAAGAGAGAGAGAGACCGAGAAGAGATATGAGAGAGAGAGAGAGACCAGGAGGGGACCCAAAGGAGAGAAAAGGAACTACCTGGAGGGGCCAAAAAGGATTATTAGTGTTTCATTATTTCCAACAGAGTCCTAACAAGCGTGGAGCATTCAATGTTTAGCGACGCGGGTGATTTCGTCCTTTTTTCGATTCGGTTCAAAGAATTATTCGGTTCGCCTCTGTGACCGTCTGTCTTTTGTTCTGTTATTAATAAGGGATTGTTGTATCTAGTATGATTTTTCTTTTATTATTGGTATTTGAAAGATTGTGATTGTTTCTAGTTTTCTCGTCTCTTGTCTGCCTTATTTTTTCTTGATTATTTTTTAGTCGTATTAGTGGTTTGGGTTTCTGTGTTATTTTCTTTTTCCTGCTTGTGTGTCATTTATCATTGTCTCGGGAATCTATTTTTATGTTTAATCTCCTTCTCTTTTTTCTTCTTTCTTCCTTTACTTCTTACTTTTTTCTAGTGTTGTGAATCATCATGTGTTTTATAAATAAGTTAGAAACACACACACATACGTACAGTAAGATAAGTACTTACGTACACACGTACATAAGTGTTTATGTACGTACATAAACACGTGCACATTCACCTCCTCACACACACGTACACTCATACACACATACTACATGCATTACATACATACATACATACATACTTGAAAGAGAGAGAGAGAAAGGAGAGAGAGAGAGAGAGAGAGAGAGAGAGAGAGAGAGAGAGAGAGAGAGAGAGAGAGAGAGAGAGAGAGAGAGAGAGAGAGGAGAGAGAGAGAGAGAGAGAGAGAGAGAGAGAGAGAGAGGAGAGAGAGAGAGAGAGAGAGAGAGAGAGAGAGGAAGCCCACTATTCAAACATAGATAGCTTTTTTATCGCATCACATCGTACTTCACATCCGGATAAAACGACATAAATTCGGATAAGTGAATATGAACTGAACAACGACCGCACGAGATCTGAATATATCAAGGAGGAGGGCGGGCGTCCGGATAACCGAGACACCATTCGGAACAAAACTACAGTCCGGTTAAGAGGCCGGAACAAACTTTTGATCCGGTTGGGGGGTTCAGGAAAGCGAGTAGCTGATGATAAACTTTAGTGGGCTTGGAATGCGACTACATAGGAGGAGGAGGAGGAGGAGGAGGAGGAGGAGGAGGAGGAGGAGGAGGAGGAGGAGGAGGAGGAGGAGGAGGAGGAGGAGGAGGACGAGGAGGGCCAAGCAAACTAATGTCAACCAGCTCTGATATTCAATTAATGTACTGTGCTGTGTGTTGGGGGCAGAGAACGCTGATACACGAGCCACAGAACCAGCAAAACCAACCTTAAGTTACGGTGCCTCAAGGGTGAATGTGGCGCAGCAAAGGGTGGTCAAGGGGAGGAAGGACGGGGAGGGATTCACGCCTTTGGGTTCAAGG
>JACEEZ010024287.1:87323-89823 GCA_016584305.1 Chionoecetes opilio
TTCCAAACAGCAATAATAATTTTAAGTTCCTTTCACACAGTCAAGAGAAGCACGCCGAGTAGCGCCGAATCTCAACTCGGCGTCTGCTCGTGGACAAAAGGCCCCGACACTGTTTTAACCATGGAGGTAGGATGAGTCATCATACCTCCATGGTTTTAACGGTACTTTTTTGCGTACCCACTCACGAATTAGTACGAGTTAGTACAACTTTGCTAAGGGTTTGTACACATAGTTACGAGTGCTTCCACGAATCTGTATGAGTTACTACGAATTGGTTGAAATTTCATTTCTTATGACGAATTGCTACGAGTCTGCACGAGTTGCTGTGAGTTGCTACGAGTCTTTCACGAGTTGTTACCAATTTGCAAGAGTATGCTACGAGTTTGTACGATACACCTACGAGTACAAAGGATAATTTCCTACCTGTTGTATATATAGAGGGCGAGATGAAGGAGCATCCACCAGATCTTGTCAGGCAAGAACCCAAGGATCATCTCCTGCTTCCACCTTCTCCAGCTAATGGCCATCCTTGACCAGAAATGGAATTACTGAAGCTTGAGGTGGACCTTGAAAATGTTTCTGGCCTGAGCTACACTCGTATGGCCCCATCTCCATAGCTACATTTTCAACTTGCTTCCTTCCTTAGGGCTTAGTGTTGGCCGAAACCATCACCCCGGGAGGTGGGTCACAGACCCCCGACAAACACCCGGTACCTGCTGGTCCACTGCTGGGTGGACAGGAGCTCGGGTTTTTTTAAGGAGATCGCCCATATTTCTCCGCTCCGCCCGGGGATCGAACCCGGGACTTCTCGGTTGTGAACCGAGCATGCTAACCACTACACTACGGAGCACCCGTGCGTGCGCGCGCGCACGCACGGGTGCTCCACACACACACACACACGCACGCACGCACGCACGCACGCACGCACGCACGCATCCACGCAAGCACATACACACACTTTTTTTACTCACTTGATGTTGCTAATTGATGCTGCAGTCGTCTGAGCCGAACCACCACCATCACCACCGCCACCACCAATAACACTGGTGTCATGATTGCCACTGGTAATATTGCACCTAAAGATGTGGGCTTTTTGTAAGTTTTTGGTGTGGTTGTGGTCGAATCAGTCCAGCAGGATGGGGGTTGTGGTGGAGGAAGAGGGCTGCAAGCATATATTTGTAGTATTACAGCCTTGCGGTAGTTCCATATTTCACTTGGAGCGTCCGTGAGCAAAGAAACTTAAGCTCTTGAGGCTTTTCGGTGAGTTTGTTTTCATACATTGCCTTTTGCAATCATCAATCTTAAAGCTGAAATAAAGGCTGTCGTCGTCTATCCTCGCCACCCGCCGCAACTGCTGCCACTTGACATCCGGCGTGAAACACTCCCGGTGAACCAGTCAAAGTGTTGTGTGCCATCAGTCCCTCCACGCCAACACGAACCCCCTGGAAGCCTCCCTCACGCCTCACAAACAAGGGAAATATTGTAAGGCTTGAGGATCCGATTGTCCTGTCATCGGCTTGTTCCTTCTTGATGAGTTTTTTGTCTATCCTGCAGTGTTATGTTGGCAGTGTCGCAGCTCTGTGCCAGGGCGGGGCTGGGCATGCCTCCAGGGCTTAACGCTGCGACCAACAGCATGCTGTTGGTCGCAGCCACTGCAGCCATCGCAGCCTGTTTGGTGCACCACCAGCGGCGGCGATGGTACACTCTCTGAGTGTGTGTGTGTGTGTGTGTGTGTGCATGTGTGTGCATGTGTGTGTGTGTGTGTGGGTGGGTGTTTGTGTGGGTGTGGGTGGGTGGGTGGGTGTGCTTGTGTGTGTGAGTGTGAGGGGATCGTAGGATAGGGTACACGCACACACAAACTTACATCCTTTGGTGATGTCACGCCGATATCTTGATGTCTTTTTTTTTCTTTCAGTTTTCGCTTTTCTCCTTTTTTAAGTCTTCTATTTTTGTCTTTTTTTTAGGAAACGTGTTTCACGAGACTCATCAAGGACTAGAATAAGAAGTTAGGTAATAAAACTTCTATATGTCCCTAAAAAGTTGAATATATTGAAAAAATGGGTATTATCATTTTTTTCTCCTAAGTCTTTTTAACTCCTCTGTTGTGAATCCTGTTGGTGGCGGATCGAAAAAAAGCACAAGTCATGCGGTCATTACTACAATCTGGTCTGTTGTCCTGCTGCTTTAACTCCTTGGCCATGAACTAACACATGTGAGGGATCTACTTAATCAGTGTAAACTTTAAAACAAACACTAGGAAGATGCCGACAAATAATGCTGGTGTTAGTTCCTCGCTGTATTGTTCCGACGAAAATATTAATAACATCTAATGATTATGTTCGTTAATCATTCCTCTCCCACCAATAAACGCATGTCGGACAAACAGACAAACTACTAGATAATATAAATGTGATTAAAGGAAGACAAAGGAGGAAAATATCACAGGCTCCGTTAATTATACATTCGGATTGTGATGAAACGATTTGATCTCAGAATAAAG
>JACEEZ010024287.1:97323-99823 GCA_016584305.1 Chionoecetes opilio
AATCGTCTAATGGTACCCAAATTACAATGGAAATTACGTTCTGCGTTCTGGGTCACAAGGGGTTAAGTTCTTCAGGAGTTAGGAAGCCTTTTTTTTATCCGGATCTTTGAGAGTTTTGCGATTTTTTTTCTTGGTTTCAATAAATTTAGGTCAAGTTGTATAGAGCTTGGCGTGATTATTTTGTTCGAATGTTTTTTTTCTCGTGTGTGTTAGAGAGAGAGAGAGAGAGAAGAGAGAGGAGAGAGAGAGAGAGAGAGAGAGAGAGAGAGAGAGAGAGAGAGAGAGAGAGAGAGAGAGAGAGAGAGAGAGAGAGAGAAAAAAAATAAAATGAGAGACAGACAGACACTCACAGACAGACAGACAATGAGGCAGAGGCACAAGCAATAAGATATCATAATAAAAAAGTAGAAGAAAATCAAGAATTGTGGGAGGAAAGAGATGGAGAAGAACAAGAAGTAGGTCGGCAAGAGGAAGAAGAGGAAGATAAAGAGGAGGAAGAAGTGGTGGAGGAAGAAGTGGAGGAAGAGGAAGAGAATAGTAGGAAGAAGTGGAGGAAGAAGAGGAAGAGAAAGAGGAGGAAGAAGTGGTGGAGGAAGAAGAGGAGGAAGAGGAAGAGAAAGAGGAGGAAGAAGTAGGAAGAAGAGGAAGAGAAAGAGGAGGAAGAAGTGAGAGGTGTGGAGGCGTCACAAAATATCACTTCAGGGCAAATTTTCACGACAAATTTTCACAGGTAATCCAACTGAGGCTTCAAATCTATCTTGATGTATCGTTTGGTGCGTCTCGAAAAAGCGTTCTAAGCATAAATATTCGAGTCCTCAGAGGGAGATAAGATATGTCCTCAATTTCACTTCGAGTAGGAGGTTCTTCATATAGATTTATTTACGTATCTATTCACTTTTTTGCCCTATTGTTGTTGTCGAGATGATGGTGGTGATGGTGGTGGTAGTAGTGATGATGGTGATGGTGATGGTGATGGTGATGGTGGTGATGGTGGTGGTAGTAGTGATGATGGTGGTGATGGTGGTGGTAGTAGTGATGATGGTGGTGATGGTGGTGGTGGTGATGGTGGTGGTAGTAGTGATGATGGTGGTGATGGTGGTGGTGGTGATGGTGGTGATAGTAGTAGTGATGATGGTGATGGTGGTGGTAGTAGTGATGATGGTGGCGATGGTGGTGGTATTATAGTAGTGATGATGGTGGTGATGGTGGTGGTAGTAGTGATGATAGTGGTGATGGTGGTGGTAGTAGTGATGATGGTGGTGATGGTGGTGGTAGTAGTGATGATGGTGGTGATGGTGGTGGTAGTAGTGATGATGGTGGTGATGGTGGTGGTAGTAGTGATGATGGTGGTGATGGTGGTGGTAGTAGTGATGAGGGTGGTGGTAGTAGTGATGATGGTAGTAGTGATGAGAGTGGTGGTGGTAGTAGTGATGATGGTGGTGATGAGAGTGATGATGGTGGTGATGAGAGTGATGATGGTAGTAGTGATGAGAGTGATAATGGTAGTAGTGATGATGGTGATAATAATATGTCTTCTATCTGTTCCCCAATTCCTTTCTTCTTTTCGCACTCAATTTATCATTTTTGTCTTCTCCGTGTTTCTATTGTTATCCTTCCTCCCGTCTTCTCTCCTTTCTTGAGGTGAGGTGTTGGCAGGGAGAGTCACAATACACACCTGTTCACCTCCCCCCTCACCCCTTCACCCCTTCACACACCCCTCCAAATGCTATCATAAATCACTGATTGTTGGTTGTCCCTCCCCCCCTCTCACCCCCTCTCACCCCCTGTCTGCCATTACTACCTCACCATCCCCTCTTCTTTTTACCTGTGTTCTACTCTCTCTCTCTCTCTCTCTCGTCTCTCTCTCTCTCTCTCTCTCTCTCTCTCTCTCTCTCTCTCTCTCTCTCTCTCTCTCTCTCTCTCTCTCTCTCTCTCTCTCTCTCTCTCTCTCTCTCTCTCTGTTCTTGATAATGTTTTCATTTGGTTAAATTCTTCCTTTTTTCCATATTTTGCATTTCACCAAATATTCATCATTCACTTTCTCTCTTTAGTACCTCGTTTTTTTCATTCTGGCTCATTCTACTTTTCTTCTTTCCTATATTCACTTCTTCAACCTATATCTTTTGTTATTATTTTCTGGTTTCGTCATTTAACAGAACTTCCTCCTTTCCAATAACTGTCATATATTAATTTCTCTGTCTATCTCGACCTCTACCCTCAATCTATCTTTTACCAAACACTACCCTCTCTCTTTCCTCTTTTATCCTGTCTCTTGCACCTCAAACTCTCAACGAATCCTCTTAAGCAACCCAATAATCTACAACGACCCTTTCATAGTATCAGCTTTCACCCCTCTCTCCATCTTTCTCCCTTCTTGTTCTTTTCCCATCCTTTCCACCCTTTCCTCACCCCTTGTTTGTTCTGTTCCCATCCTATCTACCTGTTTCCTCACCCCTTGTTTGTTCTTTTCCCATCCTATCTACCTGTTCCTTGCCCCCTG
>JACEEZ010024287.1:104823-107323 GCA_016584305.1 Chionoecetes opilio
TTCAGCGCCGCGCCGACGTCAGAGGGATGGCGGGGAACCGGGCATTAAAGCGAAGGTACCCCGCTGACTGGGCGTTGGAGGACTTCCCTCCTCCCGCCAAGCGAGCCAGGATCTCCCCGCAGAGGCCTACCACCACAGGCCTTTGCAGGCGAAAGCTTCCTGCCGCATTTGCCCTTTCTCTCCCTGCCAAGCGAACCAAGACAGCCTGCACCAGCCTGCAGCAGGACCCTATCCTCCCTGCCAGGACAGCAGACTGCGGCGATTAGCCAGAGGGACAGAGTGAAGCGAGTCCTGCGTCACGGGGAATGGACAAGGAACCCGTGGCGGAGGCGCACTCAGTGCCCCGGGGGAGCCCTCTCCCCGCTGGGGGTCAGGCAAGGGCTGGGCGGGACACCGCCACACACAGCCAAGACTGTGTCGGCGCACCAGCCCAGGGTGAGGCCAAGAGGCGCCCTGCCTGGCGCCTCACGAAAAAGAGAGAGAACGAGGCACGCCAGGCGCCCAGAGACAGGACTCGCCCTCGTCTCAAGCGGGACAACTTTGCTTTTCCTGTTGTCCCGGTTGCATGCCGAGAGCCTGGTGGTGGTGACGCAGGCCGCGTCCTCACATCAGGCCAAGGCAGGACGGCTGCTCAGGGTCGTCGACGCCTTGTCGCTCACTTTTGAGTATCCAGCACCAGCAGTGGGCTGAGTGGACAAAGTTGTGCAGTCCACTGAGTGCACATTTCTGTTTTCATCAAAATTTAATTATTTCTTGTTTCTATCATTGTTTTAAAGAAAGAAAAAAAAATATATATACTGCTTTTTACATTCTGCTTCGATGATGTAAATATATACGAATATTTAAATATTGATCGGACAAGCATGCCTCGCAATAATGGATTCATGGATCATTAATTATTCAATAATTTTATATGGACGCAATAATTGATCCATTAATTGATCATTAATGGATCATTGGTAAACGATTTCGGTCACATGAAGCGAAGCACTTTTTCTTTAATAGAGTTGTTATTATTTGGAACTCTCTTCCAGCACAAGTGGAAGTAACACGGTTAGTAACACAGTTGAGGCGTTTAAGAATAAACTAAATAAATACTTCGCATCAACTGCCCAACTCGATGACTTCGGCCACACGTATTCTTTTTTTTTATATTGAGCTTTAGTTCAGACTAAAGTCTGTCTCTCCCTCAGTCTTTCCTATCACATTCCATGGCAGCTCTTCAATACTGCATAGCGTTTTTTTCTCACTTTTTTTTGTCGGTCTGGGCCGGAGGGAGAGGTGGGTGAGGAGGAGCCTTTAACTTTGCTATACTGTTTTTTCCGCTATCGCCTCTTTTTGTCTCATCTGCTCCTTAATCACATATATTTCTTTCTCCAGCTAATTCGTGCCTTGTACTGTTGTTTTCCCCTCGGCACTGAGCTTATTAGCTGGTGAACTAATATTTTTACAATACAGTTGTGTGCATATTATCTTTATGACTTTTTATCCTTGGACGCGATGGATTTGGATTTCCTTGGATTCCTTTGGATTCCCTTGGATTTCCTTGGACGACTCATCCGGCTTATCATTGGCCAACATGACAGCCGCCACACCAGGTAACATGTCTACCGGTGTGGAAAGCTTTTCGTCAAGCTCGCGTTTCTCCAAGGCGAGCTCTGCCTTCAGCCCCGTGGCCGCGGGGTCTGTGATGACGGGGGGCCGATCGGAACTCCCGGGATGCAGGCGTCGGGGTCGTTTCCGGGGCCGTCCGTATATATATAGGCAGAGCCCGTGAGCCGCGAGAACAAGCAGGAAAAGTGCTTGATACATCTTTTAATCGAATGCTTTTCTATTCTTTTACCTCTAACACGTAGAAACTGCAGTGGTAGAAAGAAGTCATACAGGTATTCTCGTTGTGCCCAGAAGGACTGTTGCTCTCTGTTCTGCTTTTATATTCCTTTGTATTATTTTGTATTCCTCAGTTATTACGCTCTCCTCAAACCACACTCAAACTGATTTTTTACTTCCTCAGTAGTTTATGCAAGGGACAAACTTCTCCCCTTAACACTACCTCCATTATCTTCCTTCACCCCTTAACCTTTACAGACATTTTCCAACCATTAATACTTACACCGTGATAATGGGGGACTTGCTGCCGATTACCTGTTTGAGGATTATTTTAAGGACTCCAGTTTTCTTTTCAGCGGTAAACACATCCTAATCACTGCCTGGAGGGGTGACTCGCGTGTTTTATGAGTCTATTTTTGAGGCTTTGCGTTTTTTTGTCTGTGTAGCCTTGTGTGTGTGTGTGTGTGTGTATGTGTGTATGTGTGTATGTGTGTGTGTGTGTGTGTGTGTATGTGTGTGTGTGTGTGTGTATGTGTGTGTGTGTGTGTGTCTTTTTTTTTTGTCTGTTTGTCTGTCTTTCTGTACACTCATTCTTTTCCACCGTAACTATTCACAACAACAACAACAACAACTACAAACAACAGCAACAACAGCAGCAACAACAACAACA
>JACEEZ010024287.1:114823-117323 GCA_016584305.1 Chionoecetes opilio
AAGGGTGAAGATGCGGCTCTCAAATTTCTCATGACTTTAATCATCTGATCCGCCTGTCATGTATTGTGAAGGGAAATGGGGGGAGTATGAGAAATGGGCGGGATGTGGGCGTGGTGGGCGGTGTTCCTGATGTGTCTGAGGTGTTAGTGAAGGATCATTTGATAGGTGAAGGTAGTGAGGGAATTAACGTGTGATTGATATCCTCCTTGCCATCGCCTCCTCCCTTCACATTCCCTCTCCCCCTCTGTGCTTGTGTGGTGTGTGTGTGTGTGTGTGTGTGTTGTGTGTGTGGTGTGTGTGGTTTTGGGGTGTTGTGTTGATGTTTGTTTTTTTTTAATGATTATTGGGTGCTCGTTATAAAGTTGGGGTGGCGCAGGTGTGTATGTTTATGTTTGTGTTATTGACTAAGCAGAAAAAGTAAAAAAAAAAACAAATGTATCGAAAAAAATAATGGAAAATACTAATGACTAACTCTGCCTAACACCCCTCTCACACACTCACCACTACACCAAAAATAAAGATAAATTCTTAATTACTTTTACATTGGTGTTTTGCATCAACGAAATATATTTGAAAATTTGTGTGTGTGTGGTATGTGTGTGGTGTGTGTGTGTGTGGTGGGTGTATGTGTGTGTGCGTGTAGGTGTGTGTGTGGTGTGTATGTGTCTGTGTGTGTGTGTGGTGGTGTGTGTGGTGTATGTGTGTGTGTGTGGTGTATGTGTGGTGTGTGTGTGTGTGTGTGTGTGTGTGTGTGGTGTGGTGTGTGTGTGTGTGTGTGTGTGGTGTGTGTGTGCATAACAACCTTTTTCAACATCAATATGTATATATCATAATTTTTTTTTATTAGTACTTAAGTTCATTTCCTTCTATGTATATTATGTACATTGCTTTTCCCTTTTTTTTTTACTATATGACTTGAGGGGAAATCAAATTATTATTATTATTATTATTATTACATTACTATTATTCCAGCTTTCCTCCATCTTCTTCCCATGTATCTTCCTCTTCCTCTCTACACCTTCCTCTCTACTACTTCCTCTCTCTTCCTCTTTTTCTCCTCCTTCTCATAGTTTCCTTCCCTCTCTCACTACCCTATAAGATATACCTCCTTCCTTATTTCTTCCTAACAATCACCCTTTACCCCCTCCTTGCCTCCTTACTTATACCTCCCGGAGCCTCTACTTCCTACTCCCTTCCCTCCCTTTGCCTCCACGCCGCCCTCCCGCCTTTTCGCTCCCCCCCCCCGCCGCCCCCTCCCCTCCCCCGCCCCTCCTCCGCCCCCTCCCCGCTAAGAATGCCATTAGGTGGATAAAGAGAAGACACAGGTTTCTACTCTTGCCGGCACAGGTAGGATTCCTCGAATGCCAACACCTGCCACGCCAGCCACACCTGTAGCTCCGACACACACACACACACACACACACACACACACACACACACACACACACACACATACACACACACACACACCTGCAGTCAGATTTTAGGTTTAAGGGCATAACTTTGTGGTAAATGATGTGGTAAGAACATAAAAACATAAGGAGTCTACAAAAGGTCTTTAATTCCACACTCGGCAATTTATGAACCTTCTCTTAAAGCTGTCTATCGTATTCCCACTCACTACCTCACTGCTAAGCTTGTTCCACTCAGCCACTACTCTCATATGTCCTATAGTCTATCTTTTTTAACGAGGTGAAAGTCCTGACCCCTTGCTGCTTACTGACTGATATTTGATGCCAGGAGAAGGGTACAGTTCTTCTAAATTTCAGCTGTATTTTATCATAGTTAACCATATTATCAGGTAAACATAGGCATAATTTTAAGCATGAGACCTTAGGATAGAATGAAATGTTTGCCTTGTTAGAAAAAATAGACTATAGTATAAATGTCTTTGAGGTATTTGAGCCGATGTTTCATTACGAATTAAATTATTCTATCAAATGGTGATGTTAGTTTTTAAAAGTAGTAGAAAAAAAATAAAAAGGACTAAGAAAAGGGGGGACGATGAAAGGGGGAGGAGGAGGGATAGGGGGAAGGAGGAGGAGGGGGGGAGGAGGAGGGGGAGGGAGGGGGGAGGAGGAGGGGGTGTAAAATTTTTTTGGATAATGGGGGACTTGTGCCGATTACCTGTGAGGATTTTTTAGGACTCCAGTTTCTTTTCAGGGGGAAAACACATCCTAATCACGGGGCCTGGAGGGTGTGACTCGCGTGTTTTATGAGTCTATTTTGAGGCTTTGCGTTTTTTTGTCTGTGTAGCCTTGTGTGTGTGTGTGTGTGTGTTGTGTGTATGTGTGTGTGTGTGTGTGTGTGTGTGTGTATGTGTGTGTGTGTGGTGTGTATGTGTGTGTGGTGTGTGTGTCTTTTTTTTTTTGTCTGTTTGTCTGTCTTTCTGTACACTCTTCCGTTTTCACACCGTAAAAAGCACGGGAAAATTCACAACAACAACAACAAAAACCCTAACAAACAAACACAACAACACACAATCAACAACAACAACAAA
>JACEEZ010024287.1:122323-124823 GCA_016584305.1 Chionoecetes opilio
GTCGCTTTACAAGGCTAAGTGCATGATTATAGCGTTTGTAAAGGAAAGTATAGTTTAGTAGATATAGTAGTGTAGATATAGTAGGTAGATAGTAGGTAGATTATAATAGGTAGATTATAGTAGGTAGATATAGTAGGTAGATATAGTCAGGTAGTATTAGTAGGTAGACTATAGTAGTTAGAATGTAGGTAGATATAGTAGGTAGATATAGTAGGTAGATATAGTAGGTAGATTATAGTAGGTAGTGATATAGTAGGTTAGATATAGTAGAGTAATAGTAGGTAGATTATAGTAGTAGATATAGTAAGGTAGGTATAGTGGACAAGTTATAGTATGTCTATTAAATTTGGCTAAGTGTTTTGGTGCCTTTTCGATGCCTCTTCACTTGTTATATGAATCTTTATTTATATTTCCGCATTGGTGTGGTTGTTTTTATTAATCAGGATCGTGTTACAGATTTCAGGTCTCATTTTATGCAAAGATGAAAGCACTTGCTCCTGTGTGTGTGTGTGTGTTTGTGTGTGTGTGTGTGAGTGTGTTGTGTGTATGTTGTGGTCGTGTGTTGTGTGTGTGTGTGTGGGTGTGTGGTGTGTGACGTGTGTGTAGGGGACTGTGTAGTGTGTGTGTGTTTGACTAGTGTGTGTGTGTGGTGTGTGTTGTAGGTGTGTTGTGTGTGAGTTGTGTGTGTGTGTGTGTTGTGTGTGTCTGTGTGTGTGGTGTGTGTGTGTGTGTATGTGTGTGTGGTGCGTGTAGTGCGTGTGTGTGTTTGCCTCTGGGTATTGTAATTGGTGTAAATGGGTTTACGGTAATTTGCTGTGAAAGTGTAATTAAATGTCGGAGCTAGCATTATAGTGTTGTACTCCTAGTACAACTACAGTCAATAGATTAATAGATAAATAGAAGATAAAAGAAGAAGATAGCGTTCGCCAGGAGTATCTTGCATTTAAATAAAGAAACCTCGCTGTGAGTATGAAGTTTACGAGCCATTATTCAGATTAGAAATAAAAACCACTATGCATAAGGGCGTAAAAACGGTACCACACACAGACACACACACACACACCACACACACACACACACACACACACACACAACACACACACACACACACACACACACCAACACACCACACACACCCAACCCATTTTTTGTCCTTAAAGGAATTACGTTTTTAATTAAGGCAGAGGTTTAGCCTGGGGGGAGGTTTATTTTAACTTGAAATGTATTATTGTTTTTACGAAACCTTTATTGTAACACTTGTATTAAATATAGTGTTGTGGTCAATACATTAACTAGCTAACTAAACATCTCCCTGTGCAGATTTTGCGTGGGATTGGCCAGTCTTAGCATTCAGCAGACGATTTAAGAAGTGTCAACAGTTGAGGTAAGTAAGTTTATCTTTTTTTTCCCCCTATTCCTTTCCGCTTCCTCTTCCTTTCTTATATTATTTTCATACTATGCCATCTGAATGTTCCTAGTTTGCCCTTTTTTTTTGTCTCCTAGTAGTTTGCCTTTTTTCTTTGCCCTCCTAGTTTGACCTTTTTTCTGGTCTCCTAGTTTGCCACTTTTTTCTTTGTTCCTGGGTTTGCCTTTTTTTCTTTGTCCCCTAGTTTGCCTTTTTTCTTTGTCTATAGTTTGTCATTTTTTCTTTGTCTCCTATTTTGTCCTTTTTTTTCTTTGCCTAGTTTGCCTTTTTTCTTTGTTCCTTAAGTTTGTCCTTTTTTTCTTTGTTCTAGTTTATCCTTTTTTTCTTTGTTCTAGTTTGTCCTTTTTTCTTTGTCTCCTAGTTGCCTTTTTTTCTTTTTTCTCCTAGTTTGTCCTTTTTTCTTTGTTCCTAGTTTGTCCTTTTTTCTTTGTTCCTGTTTGTCCTTTTTTCCTTTGTTTCTAGTTTGCCCTTTTTTTTTTTTGTCTCCTAGTTTGTCCTTTTTTTCTTTGTCTCCTGGGTTGCCCTTTTTTTTTTTGTCTCCTAGTTTGCCCTTTTTTTCTTTGTCTCCTAGTTTCCCTTTTTTTCTTTGTCTCTAGTTTATCCTTTTTTCTTTGTTCCTATTTTGGGTTCCTTTTTTTCTTGTCCCCTAGTTTGCCCTTTTTTTCTTTGTCTCCTAGTTTGTCCTTTTTTTCTTTGTCTCCTAGTTCCCCTTTTTTTTCTTTGTCTCCTAGTTTGCCCTTTTTTCTTTTTGTCTCCTAGTTTGCCCTTTTTTTCTTTGTCTCCTATTTTGTCCCTTTTTTTCTTTGTCTCCTAGTTTGCCCTTTTTTACTGTGTTTCCTAGTTTGTCCTTTTTTTCTTTGTCTCCTAGTTTGTCCTTTTTTTCTTTGTCTCCTAGTTTGTCCTTTTTTTCTTTGTCTCCTAGTTTGTCCTTTTTTTCTTTGTCTCCTAGTTTGCCCTTTTTTTCTTTGTCTCCTAGTTTGCCCTTTTTTTCTTTGTCTCCTAGTTTGCCCTTTTTTTCTTTGTCTCCTAGTTTGCCCTTTTTTTCTTTGTCTCCTAGTTTGCCCTTTTTCTTTG
>JACEEZ010024287.1:129823-144823 GCA_016584305.1 Chionoecetes opilio
CGCTCCCCCCCCGCCGCCCCCTCCCCTTCCCCGCCCCCTCTCCCGCCCCCTCTCCGCTAAGAATGCCATTATGGTGGATAAAGAGAAGAACAGGTTTTACTCTTGCCGGCACGGTAGGATTCCTCGAATGGCCAACACCTGCACTCCAGGCCACACTGTAGCTCCGGGACACACACAACACACACCACACACACACACACACACACACACACACACACACAACATACACACACACACACACTGCCAGTTTCAGATTCAGATTAGGTTTAAGGACATAACGTTGTGGTAAATGATGTGTAAGACACATAAAAACATAAGAGTATCTAAAAGGTCTTTAATTCCACACTCGCATTTATGAACCTTCTCTAAAGCTGTCCTATCGTATTCCCAATCACTACCTCACTGCTAAGCTGTTCCACTCAGCCACTCCTATCATATGTCTATAGTATATCTTTTAACGAGGTGAAAGTCCTGAGCACCTTGCTGCTATACTGACTGATATTGATGCAGGAGCAGGTACAGTTCTTCTAAATTTCAGCGTATTATTCATAGTTAACCAATTATCAGGTAAACAGAGGCATTAATTTTAAGCTGAGACCTTAGGATAGAATGAAAGTTTGCCTGTTAGAAAAATAGACTATAGTATAAAATGGTCTTTGAGGTATTTGAGCGATGTTCATTACGAATAAATTATTCTCATCAAATGGTGGATGTCTAGTGTTAATAGTAGTAGTAAATAAAATAGGAGAAGAAGACGTACGAAGAGGAGGACGAGTAGAAGGAGGAGGAGGAGGAGGAGGAGGAGGAGGAGGAGAGGAGGAGGAGAGGAGGAGAGGAGGAGGAGGAGAGAAGGAGGAGGAGGAGGAGGGGAGGAGGAGGAGGAGGAAGAGGAAGAGGAAGAGGAAGAGGAAGGAAGAGGAAGAGGAGGAGGAGGAAGGAGGAGGAGGAGGAGGAGAGAGGAGGAGGAGGAGGAGAGAGGAGGAGGAGGAGGAGGAGGAAAATATGCAGGTAGAGGACACTAATCAACAAATTTGACCAACCACACAAACATCACCACAAACAATAACACCAATGAACAAATATGATAAAAAGATAAAACTCACACCACTATACCTACCACATCACCACCACCACCCACCACCACCACCCCGACCACCACACCACCATCACCACCACCAGTCCCTACCACCAGCACCACCACCACTCACCCGCCTACCACCACCACCACCACCAACCAACCACCATCCTACCACCACCCCCCCCCCTAAAAAACCAACCACAACCACCAACCACCACCCGACCACCCAACCCACCACCACCACCACCCACCACCACCACACCAGCCCGACCACCACCACCACACCTCCGCCAGCCCTGACCACCAGCACGACAACCACCGGACCACCACCACCACCACCAACAACCATCCCGACCACCATCACCACCACCAACCCTACAACACCAACACCACCACGTACCACCACAACCACCCCCAACAACAACCACACAACACACATGCACACACACCACCATCACAACCACCCACACATCCAGACCACCACACCACCACCACACACACACACACACCACACACACACACACACACACACAACAAACACACACACAACATAAACAACACACACCCACACACCACACAACAACACACACATACACACACAACACACCACCACAAACACCCACACCACACACACACACACCAACACACACACAAAACACACAACAGACAGACTCGGGTCTGCCGTAACATATTGACGAAGAAAACAAAAAACCATATAACAAAAAGCAGACAAATGCAAAAGGACCTTGACACGACCCGTACGCTATACCCAGGACCTGTTTCTGTGACCCCGCACTCTCAGGCAGGAAGGCGGGATCTCAGGCTCACTCCTGCCGGAGTGTTGAGCACCCCCCCCCCCCCCCCCCAAGCCACTCACCTGATTGGGCTGATTATACACCTGCTCCTCCTCGGCGGGAAGCAAGATGTAGATATTATGATACAATTCTTAGCAATCGAAGGAGAAAAGGTGCAATGAGAGGATGTAATTCACGTGTTAAACAAAATTCTAATTTTTGCCACAAATGCTGCGAGCAATTTTCGGAAATCATCAACTCCAAAAGTTCAATAATTTTCTACTAAAAACTATCTTTTGGGCTTAAGATCGACGAATTTTTGGGGAGAGAATATGATGTACTTTACAGGAAAATTACAATGTAAGAACCTAATACGAATGATAAAATACACACGTCAGACAGACCAAGAGAACAGAGAAGGAAATCGGAAACATGAATACAGTAATAACCGACGATTCTTCTCGCTTTGCCTCGTTAACAGAATTACGATATTTTACAACCCTCAAATACATGTCACTAAGGAACAAAATGATAACAAAAAGAAAAGAGAAAGAGAAGCAGAGAAAATTTGAATACAGGCGTCTATGATATGAGAGAAGGAGAAGGAAAGGAAGCCCGCGCGTTATAACGTAGCGTGGCTGGAATACGTGAACAGGAGCAACCACACACACACCGCACACACACCCAACCACCCACACACCCACCCTCACACACACACACACCCACACCCCCCCACCCTACACCCCCACACTCACCCCCACCCCCCACACACCCCACCCCCCTCCACCCAACCCACACCACACCCTACCCACCCCCACACACACACCCCATATTCCCACAGCTGACCACCCCCACACACACACACACCCCCCCCCCCACCCCTGTGACACCCACACCCCATATCACATACACCACACACACCACCCACTATAGTCCCACACACCCACACCCACCCACCCACACATGATATCGCACACACACACACACACACACACACACACCACACACACACACAACAAGCCACACGAGCCCCCCCACACACACACACAAATACCAAACACACACACACACACACAGCACAGAGCCAACACAGCAGCCAAGCAGACAAACACAAGCACAGACACACACACACACGCACCGCAAGCAGCGCACACACACACACACAACTAGGCACACACACACAACCACACACACACACACACACACACACACACACCACACCACACACACAACACACACAACAGACGCAAGCACAGGACACGCACGCACGCAAGCACGCACGCCACAAGACACACACACACACACACAACACACACACACACTGCACGCACACACACACACACGCACGCCACGCACGCACAGCTAGGCGCAACACACACCACACACACACACACACACACACACACACACACACACCACAGCACAACACACAAACAACACACCAACACAGGAGCAAACACTGGACAAATGTAACCGAAATGTAACGTTTATCGTCTCGCCTTGTCACATTACGATCGCTCGGCTTGTTAACTCCTTATGGAATGCAATTACTAAGCGAGGTGCTGTAATTATCCCTTCACAGCCCATTACTGAGGCCATAACCGTGAATATTGCTGTGCTGCCGAGTCCCGCTGTGTCATGGCTTACTACACAGCAATAGCGAGTAACAGGGAGGGGCTCAAAGGGAGGAAATAAAGGGAATACAGTAAGGGGAGCTGAACGTGCTATGGGGTGCAAGGAGGTAAAAGGAAGTAGAGATTAGTATCAGGTGGCGATTATTATGGTAAAGAACTATAAGTGTGATGAATGATAGAGAGTATAAGTGATTGAATGTGAGAGAGGAGAGAGAGAGAAGAGATGAGAGAGAGAGGAAGAGAGAGGAGAGAGACGAGAGAAGAGGGTGCCTGTGTGTGTGTGTGTGACAGAGAGAAAAAAACAAAGATGAAGCAAAGAGGTGTTTCATGCAAGTGTGGGGAGCCAGGAGGTGTGAGGGAGGCAGGTGTGTGTAGCGACAGGTGTGACAGAGGGGTGTGGACAGGTGGGGTGGCGGGCCATGCTTCACGCCGCACACAGGACCCGCCTAATGTGGCCATACGTCACCTGGGCGACGCCTCATTAACACCCTTCGAGGATGCTCTCCCGAAGACTGAGGAGACACCTACTATGAGTTGACCCTGTGTGTTGTGTAGTGCTCTAGTCGCGTCACCTCCTCTCCAGCCCCCTACTCAGGCTCTTGGTCCCGCGATCGGCGACAACGCTGAGTAGCGAGACACCCTCACCTGATCGCCCTGTTAGTTTTCCCTACTGCTTATACCCCGACGCCGGACGCTGCCTGATGAGCGCCCCGCGCACGCACCCCCCCCCCCCCCCCCGGCCCCCGCGACCCTTTGCCGAGACCTACAATTATTATTACCGATGTCGTGATCGGTAAACTGACTGTGGGCACTTTACGGGGCGCCGCGGGATGCACTCTTATTATGGGCGGGGGGGGGGGGGAGTTGGGATCATCTAACAACACAGGACCCTCACAAACAACCAACACCACACCCATAACCTTTGGCCTCCCAAGGCGGGACGTAACACGCCGTTCCCCTATTCCTCCCCTCTATCCCCTCTCGCGCGAATTTGTCAGCCTTTTGAAAAATCCCCGGGGAGCAGTATGAGGATTGGATTCGCAACCTTAGGCCTTCCCAACAGAATGGAAGGGCCCTCAGCGCCCCTTTTATGACTACCACTTGAACAATTATAGTGAATGGTGGTGTGTGGTGTGTGTGTGTGTGTATCATGTAGTTATCTTTATACAGGACCGGAGCAACGCTGTATTTATGGAGCCCCAGCCCTACTCCATATCAACATTTGATTTTATCATTCATCCTTAGTGGTTAGAGATTTGCGGCCGGTGAAGCCAAAACACCCCACTGGGAGGCTCCGCAGTCACCAACCCCCAGCCCGTCAGCCTGAACACCCGATCCCGCTGGCTATCCCCATTCACTGCCTGCGGTGCCGACAGGCGGCCTCGCGGGTTTTAATTAAGAAGACCGCCCCCGCCCCCGTGCTGCTTTACTGCATCGCGGAGCCTCGTGCTGTCTTCGCGTCAGCCAGGGCCGCGGGGCAAGTCGGGGGCGCGCTGCGGGCTAACGCTGTCGCGGGTGAATGAGGCCAGCCTGTTAGCACGCTCAGCCTTGGGGCTGGTCGTGATTATCGCCGCTTGGCCGAGCCATGCAACCAGGATCACAAGCTACGGGATGTTCGCCCGCCTATGTGCTGCCTGTGTGTGGGTGTGAGCTTAGCTGAGGGCCTTACGACAGCTGGTGCGTGGGTGGCCCTGCGTGGTGCGTGTCGTCGTGTGTGTCGCACCCAAAAAGCGCCGGTTATGAGCTACAACTAATTTTTTGCACAGACCAAAAGAAGAATGCGAGAATAAAATGATAGAAGAATGCACAAAATAATGACCCGTGATTATAAAGTACCCCGAGACCATAATAGCCGATTCATAATAGCGATTTTTTAAAGTAATGATAAAATGACATTGATAATGCTAACAGTAAGGTAAGGATGATAATGAATTGACCGTGATTATATTGTGAGATATGGATGTGATAATGATACTAACCGTTAAGTCAATGATAATAAATAATGACCCGTCGTTGCGTTGTGATTAATGATAACAGTAAAATGATTTAATAATGACCGTGACAGTGGCCGTGTGGGATATGATGAATGATTGAACAGTCAAGATAATAATGAACCGTGCTCCGCCGTGGATAATTGATTTTTTAACAGTAATGGATTATAATGACCGTATAACTAATGGGAGGAGCCCGGGAACAGTTAATGATTAATAAATGACAGGGAATTAAGTAATGATGAGAGGATATATTATGACGCCTAAAACAAGTATTATAATGATAATAAATGATCATAATAATGGTGTTTTGTTGAATGATAATAAACTATGATACTATAATGCCACCGGCCGAATGTTCGTCTGTCCGTCCGTGCGTCTGTCCGTCCGTGCGTTCTGTCCGTCGTGCGTCTTGTCCGTCCGTGAGTCTCTCGTCCCGTCTCAAAACTAAGTGATACCCATATTAGACTAACTTAAAGAACCTGTGTAGTCGGTCCCGCTGGTCCGTCCGTATATGCTGAGACGGTTCCTAATCCCCGTGGTCCGCCGTGGCCGTCGAAGGTTGCCGTATTGCTCAATTTCGACAACCAATGTGCGACTTCCTCGTTTTCCCTCTGGGTAAGATTGCACTGGATGTCCGTCCGCGCCTCCCGGTGCGTTCAATGTGTCCCCCCGTACATTTTTACCGTTCATACAGCTAAGGAAGTCCCCGCCTCCCCCATTTTCCATTTTATGTCCCCGATTTCAGCTTCATTAACTCAGAGAGAGGAGGAGACCGAGTTGACGAGGAGAGATTTGTAGGGAGGAGAGAAGGAAGAGAGATGAGGAGAGGATAGAGAGGAGCAGAGAGGGAGAGAGAGGAGAGAGAGAGAGAGAGGAGAGACGCGAGGTAAGAGATGAGAAGAGGAGAACGGATGAGGAGGAGAACGGAGAGAGAGGAGATGAGAGAGATGACGATGAGCATGAAGGAGACCGAGAGAGATGGCGCGAGGCCGCAGAGAGAGGAAGGGTAAGGGAGACGAGCGATGAGATATTGAGCCGACGCGAGAGAGATGAGCGAGAGGGGAGCAGGAGGAGGAGAGGAGGACGACGATGTGAGAGTGGCTCAGCCGACGAGATTTAGAGGAGCGCGGAGATGACTGCTGCAGGTGCGCGGACTGCGGCGAGGGAGAGGACGATGGAATGCAGGAGACGAGAGAGAGAGAGTGCGATTGGGTGTTTTTGAGAGAGAGAGATGAGGAAAGGAGAGAGACGAAGACGAGATGTGAGTTGAAATTTGTTTGTTTGATACGATTGGGAGAACCGGAGAGTGGAGGAGAGGGAGGAGTGGTGCGAGAGATGGCGACCGAGAGCCATTTGGAGGAGAGGAGCGGAGAGAAGAGGGGAAGAAGAGAGAAAGAGAGAGGCGAGAGACGAGAGAGAGAGCGAGGGACAGAGGAGGAGGGGAGAGAGGCAGTGAGCGAGAGAGGAAGGGCAGACGATCGAGAGAGGAGGAGAGAGGGAAGAGAGAGAGGAGAGAGAAGAGAGAGAGAGGAAAGAAGAGAGAGAGGGAGAGAAGTAGATCGACGGGAAGCGAGGAAGCGAGGGAAAGAGGGAGACAGAATGAAGTTGAGGTGAGCGAGAGAGGGAAGCAAGAGCAAGCAAAAGCAAGAAGCAACGCCATCTGCTAAAGTGAAATTAAAAGCGTTTGGTGGGATAGAGTGAGAGAAGAGCTGAAGATGTTGTCTGTGGAGGTGGTGCTGAGGTGTGTGGTGTGTGGATGTGGTGGGATGTGCGTGGTTTTTAACATTTGTGTCGGGGATGACATAGGATCACCCCGTGTAGGGCACGGAGGGTGGGGAGGCGAGGAGGGAGGGGTGACACCAGAGCAATGCCGTCGCCCCGGATGGAGAGCGTGTGGCAGGCTCCTGGGACGGTTCAACTGTAGGAGGCCGGCGAGTGTGAGAGTTTGGCCACTCGCGCCGCCGGTAGTGGGGACCGGCGTTGAGAGAGAGGAGAGAGGAGGTGAGCCGCGCGCGCGAGGCGAAGGCCGAGAGATTCCTCGTAGGATTTGAGTGACGACCCGAGGTAGAGAGAGAGGGTGATATTTTTTTCGATGGGATTACATGCCCGGCACCCCGTCGAGCACCTGTGTCACTCAGACTGCGAACTCGGCCCTGCACGAAACTGCCAAGGGTCGCACCTAGGAGTTAGCGGGAATGGGGACCAGGAGGCGCGAGAGATTGAGGAGAGGAGAGATGAGGAAGATGGATAATGTGTGAGTGTTTCTGTAAGGCAAGAACTTCAGCAGGAGTGCGTGTCGAGAGACAGAGATGAAGCCCGCTTTGGGTGATTCTTCCGCGAGCCCCGGCGAGCTAGCAACCGGTCGCCCGGTCACCGCGGAGGTGAGAGGAGAGAGAAAGCCCGAGAGATGGTGAGGAGCCGGGGGAGAGTGAAGGGTGGGGAGTCGGAGAACGCGGGGGAGGATCGGGAGCGACTAAACTAACACTCATTGAATGGGATAACACGCGAGAGAGGAGCTGACCCTCACGTGTGGGGATGATGTGTGAGTGTGTAGCCTGTGTGTGTGCAGGGAGATGATGTTAATTAAAATATCCTTGTGCGGACCTTGCTACTGATGTTACGACCTAACGTATAACCAAAAGTATACAAAAGCCATTAATCCTAAAATCTCGTCTTTAGATAACTCATCACCACTTTTATTGGGTGGTTGTTTTGGTCCGAGGGATATTTTGAAGCCCTTATCCTACAACACACCGGGCGAATACACACGATCATTATAACTAATAAATCGTCCTTGAAATCACACAATAATGATGGCAAAGATATGGTTCATCTTGACGTGGTAATAATATTAGTAATAACAAAAAATATTTTAATAATGATGCAAATAATAATAATTGTGATAGAAAATTAACAATAATAATGATTTTAAAGAAATAGAAATAAATAACAATTACTAATTAGCTAATAATAATAATGATAATAATAATAATAATAATAATAATAATAATAATAATTACAATAACATAATACTATTGCATAAAGGTATACGGAGTTAGTGAAACATGGCAAAGCGTTACCGCAGAGTTACTATAATACACTGAATCTCCGTCTGTCCAGCTAAGGGTCCACCATTTCAGTCCCATTTTCACCCAAATTTCAGGAAAGGTTAAGGCCATCCCAGGGACGGTTGTAAACTATATTCAGTCAGCCAGGTGTGTTCAATTTCTTCATTAGGTGAAAGAATAGTTATTTTTTTGCAGCCTGGGACATATTATTCAGTCAATTTCTCTTCCAATCTCTTTCCAGGGAGATGAAAGAAGAGAGAAAGAGAGAAGGAGAGAGAGAGAGAGGAAAAGAGGAGAGAGAGAGAGAGAGAGAGAGATAGAGAGAATGAGAGAGAGGGGAGAGAGAGAGGGGAGAGAGAGAGGAGAGCGAGAGAGAGAGAGGGAGGAGTGAGAGAGAGGAGAGAGAGAGAGATGAAGAGAGGAGAGAGAGAGAGAAAGAGAGAAAGAAAGAAAGCGCACGAAGCGCGAGTGAGAGTGTAAGAGAGAGAGAGAGAAGAGTGAGACAGGCTGAGATAAGAGCGAGATGAGAGAGAGGAGAGAGAGAGAGAGACAAGAGAGAGAGAGAGAGAGCGGAGCGGATGAGCGAAGAGAGAGAGGAAAGAGAGAGAGAGAGAAGGGAGAGAGACGAGAGGAGACGAGAGAGGAGGAGAGAGAGATGAGAGAGAAGGAGAAGAGAGAGAGAGAAAGAAAGAAATAGAGAGTGAGATAATAAACAGGGTGTTACGTGTACAAAGCCATTCGGATTGTCTTTCAGAGCATCATCATACTTATTACGGGTAACTTCTGCTATAGTAATGATATTAACAATTTTGATGATAATGATGCTAGTGCTAGTAATAAAAGGCATATGTATATAATAACCACATATTAGTGATAGTGTGGAACAATCTTACAATAATTAAAAGGCTTAAAATAGATTCATGTCAGCAGATCTCTCCCATGTCTTAAAGCGTTTATAATAAGAATATGTTCCTCGTTTTTCCCCGACATGAGATCTGTTGCCACGGATTTAGTAAGAATGCAGTTGTATAAGATGAAAAATAACTCTCTAAATAGGAGCTCAAAAAGAAAGCTTACTTCTTTTAGGATTCAGAGGAGACAAATGTGCGTGTGTGTGTGTGGGTGTGTTGTGTGGTGTTGTGTTTTTGTGTGTGTGGTGTGTGTGTGTGTGGGTTGTGTGGGTTGTGGTGTGTGTGTGATGTGTGTGTGTGGGATGTCAGAGGTGGGACACCGCCAACCTGGCCCCCCCCCAAATCCGCAAAACTTCAATTCATAAGTTCCGCAACAGCAAGTCCTCAAATTTTCTTGAGTTAGTTCACAGTTTCCGAAACCGTAGTCCGCAAATCCGCAAACCAATTATGAGATAGTTCATCTGCATGTTAGTGCAAAAATAGAGGGTAAAACACTTTTGTGTCAGTTAAACATTTCATATATATTTACTAAATCACTTATGGCAATAATAGTGAGATATATAGTATATACTATATATATACTATATTATAATATATACCTAAATATATTAGTACTGTTGTTCTATACCACTCAGAGCCCACAGATGTATAATTAATTGATAGCTCGCATTTTACCTACCCCTCATTGTGATTCGTGACCACACACTCAAATATATATATAGATATATATATATATATATATATAATATATATATATATATATATATATAATATATATATGAATATATATATATGTATATATATATATATATATATATATAAATAAGTATATTACTATTATATATATATATATATATATATATATATAGATTCTTCGCGGAGCTAAGACAGACGGGCGGTCTTCTCTTAAAACCCGAGCCACTGTCCACCCAGCAGTGAATGCGTACCGGGTGTTAGCCGGGGGTTGTGAGCCGCCCTCCCGGGGGTGGGGGCTTCCCCAGCGCTAAGCCACTAAGGAGAATGATAAAATAAATGTTGATGATGGAGACGGGGCCATTATACGAGCGTTGCTCAGGCCCCGGTAACAAAAACAACTAGATGAATACAACTAGTATGAATACAACTAGATGAATAAAACTAGATGAATACAACTAGATGATACACACAATAGCAACAGAATTAGGTATGTGAGTGCTTTACCTTTAATAATGTATAATTCTTAGCCTCTACGTGTTGGGTGTGTGTGTGGTGTGTGTGTATGTGTGTAGTCGTGTGTGATGTGTGTGTGGGTGTATGTGTGTAGTGTATTTTGTTCTGAGCGAGAAGAGAGAGAGCAGAGAGAGAGAAAGATGAGAGAGAAGAGAGAGAGAGAGAGAGAGAGAGAGAGAGAGAGAGAGAGAGGAGAGAGAGAGAGAGAGAGTAACATTGATCTCCATTATTCTATCCTCATGAAACTCTAAATATTACTCTCTCTCTCTTCTCTCGCTCTCTTCTCTCGCTCTCTCTCTTCTCTCTCTCTCTCTCTTCTCTCTTCTCTCTCCTCTCTCTCTCTCTCGCTCTCCTCTCTCTCACTCTCTCTCTCTCTCTCTCTCTCTCTCTCTCACTCTCTCTCTCTCTCCTCTCTCTCTCTCTCTCTCTCTCTCTCTCTCCTCTCTCTCTCTCTCTCTCCTCTCTCTCTCTCTCCTCTCTCTCTCTCTTCCCTCTCTCTCTTCTCTCTCTTCCCCCTCTCTCTCTCTCTCTCTCTCTCTCTCTCTCTCTCTCTCTCTCTCTCTCCTCTCTTCTCTCTCTCCTTCCCCCTTTGTCTCTCTCTCTCTTCTCTCTCTCTCTCTCTCTCTCTCTCTCTTCTCTCTCTCTCTCTCTCTCTTTCTCTCTCTCTCTCTCTCCTCTCGACTCTCTCTCTCTCTCCTCTCTCTCTCTCTCTCTCTCTCTCTCTATCTCTCGCTCTCTCTCATCTTTCTCTGCATACCTCATATCTTTAAGCAAGTCTTCCTTCTCCTTCCACTCATTCCTTCTGCACCTTCACTCATCCTTCGTTTCCGCTCTGGAGATTCTGTCCTCAAGTTCTCCACCTCGCCTCGCTCCCTCCCTCCCTCCCTGCAAACCGCCTCTTTCAAGCTCAATAAATCAGAACACGAGGGGTTCCCCACACACAGCAAAACCCCCCCACACACACACACAACCTAAAGACATCAAGGAGCAACATCACTACACTCCCAACACTGCTACAACACCATATAAGGTCATGTAAACCCCCAATCTTGCCTCTTACCAACCCTTTCCTTCCCCCCTTACCAGCAGTGCCCTTTGTGCCTTTTCTCTCCTCTGAGCAGACGTCAAATCGGTCGCGTGCTGTCCCTCCTCCCTAACCTCACACCTCACACCAACCATCGGAAGGAAAGTACCAAGAAAATATAGCAATGGGTACACAATCTAGGTTAGGTTTGGTTACGTGTAGGTAAGGTTAAGTTAGGTTATGTTAGGTTACGTGTAAGTTAGGTTAAGTTAGGTTACGTTAGGTTACGTGTAGGGTAGGTTAAGTTAGGTTATGTTAGGTTGCGTATAGGTTAGGTTAAGTTAGGTTATGCTAGGTTAGGTTAGGTTAGGTTAGATTTGGATAGGTTAGGTTAGGTTAGGTTAGGTTAGATTAGATTAGGTTAGGTTAGATTAGGTTAGGATTGGTTAGGTCATTCTGTTACCTTATTTTGAGCACTTTGTTTTCTTGGTAGTTTATTTTTCAACATTCCATTCTATCTATATTCTCTTTGCCTCGTAGAATGAACGGCAGTAGATGATTTATACTGTTTTCGAGGTAAAATGAGGCACCAAAGTCCTTAGAGATTAAGATATACTGTAAAAAAACCATCTGTGATTAGACTTCGAGAGAAAACTTGCGACTTTTGAAAGACTTGCACGTGAAAACCAATCAATAGACTGCAATTTAACAACAAGAAGGTGGTGGTGGTGATAGTGGTGCTGGTAGCGGTGGTGGTGGTGGTCCTGGTAGTGGTGGCAGTGGTGGTGGTGGTGGTGGTCCTGGTAGTGGTGGCAGTGGTGGTGGTGGTGTAGTAGCGAGCCAGACTCCCTTCCTCATCATAAGGTATTCGTACAGCGAAGATCTGCCGCCCACTCACTCAGACTTACGAAGGTGTAGTATTTATTCTGTCTCCTCTTATCTCTCAACGAAGGATGGAAGTGATCTGTTAGTTAGTAAAGGTAGGGACGGCAAGGGAGAGGGAGATGGGGAGAGAGGGAAAGGGAAAGGGAGAGAGGGAGAGGAGACAGAGGTGGTTGTTACGTTGGGAGATAAGACGCAGGGGGGCAAGGGGAAGGTTGTCAAGATGTGCTGCGTTTGAGCCAAATTTGGAAGACTCATTGTTGCCTATAGGAATAGAAACATGAGTAGCGTTGCATGTCTTGTGTACACGCGGCTATCATGCACTGTCCAGCCCGTCATGCAATATTTGGCTCGCTCGGCCATAAATCTTACCGGAAAAGAGAAGAATATGAAGAGAATAAGAACTTGATTAATTTCTCAAGATGTTTGTATTCTTGTCGCCCTTAAAAAACATGTGTCAAGAGTCTTATATGCGTTTGCCTTAGAATTCCGGCAAAACACGATGGTATAAATGTATATATCTTTAGATGATTACTAGATCAAAGCCAGATTATGCAACGCCATTATACACTGTGAGGAAATACAACAACAGTAAATAATATCGAAGTAGCTTTATCGTTGTAATTATTATCATTGGTGACTTTACTTATAAGGGAGACGTATAAATTTGATCAGGTGAGTTAGGGCGGTAGAGTGATCTTTCTCCTCCTCCTCTTCCTTCCTCCTCCTCCTCCTCCTCCTCCTCCTCCTCCTCCTCCTCCTCCTCCTCCTCCTCCTCCTCCTCCTTTCCTCTCTCTCATGTAACTGCTAATAAGGAAAGGTCATAGAGAAATTTGTAAGGAAAAAAGAGGAGATTCAGACGAAATATGAAGAAGGTTAAGAGAAGGAAACATTTATAGGGAAGTTGAGGAATGAACTTAAGGAAAAGGAAGAGTTTGAAAGGATGGTGAAGGATGGAGAGGATGAAGGATAGACGATAGGATATAGAAGAAAGATGGTAGAAGAGTATAGGAGGATATGGAAGTCATGGTAATGCTTGGTAAAAAAAAGGAAGAGGAGATGGAAAAGGAAGTGGAGGAAGAGGAGGAAAAAGGGGTGACGTAACGGGCAGATCATGAACACACACACACACACACACACACACACACACACACACACACACACACACACACACACACACACACACACACACACACACACACACGCACCTATTAATCACGCACAGGAGTTTTCGTCACGCGGTAATGTTGACAGATCCACATTTTCACGGTGACGACAGAATGACCTGAAGCGTGAGTGGTATTACGGGAGGAGGAGGAGGAGGAGGAGGAGGAGGAGGAATACATAGGAATAACAGACACCAGGAGACCTATTGGTCCATAACGAGGGTATCTGCTGAACTACATACTACTAACTATCAACTACATGTAAGAGGACAGTTGGAAAATGATACTATGTCCCTAAAGAAGATAGGAACATGGAAGTTTCGTAGTGAAGAATGATAGGATATGAAATATGCTAACTACAACTACCACTACAACTAATCGATCCGGGGGACTATAATATGAATTATCAGGGCACTATCAATACCCATTTACTTTACAGTGCGCGTCAAGTCTGTTTTTAAATGTAGTTATTGTGCTGGCTTCGACAACATTTGCTGGTAACTTGTTCCATCGATCAACAACTCTAACATTGAAATAATTTTTACGGAGATCTGTGATGCAACGTTGACCGTTTAGTTTTAAACCATTATTTCTTGTTGTCACTTGAGGAGAAAGCTCGAATAGGTTCTCTTGATTAATGACATCGAATCCTTTTAGGATCTTAAAGGTTTCTATCAAGTCCCCACGGATTCTACGATCCTTTAAGTTTCCGCAGTCTCTCTTCATAAGACGAATTTCGCAGAGATGGAATTTGTTTGGTTGCTCTTCTTTGCACTGATTCCAATTTGGCTTGATCATTTACGAAACAAGGCGACCAGAATTGCACGGCATATTCTAAGTGCGGCCTAACCAAGGACGTGTATAATTGTGTCATTACTTTCGGAGTTTTATGATCAAAGTTGCGTTTAATGAAGCCCAACATCATATTTGCCTTTTTACTGGCAGCTAGGCAATGCGGACTGGTTTTAAGATTTACTGATGATGACACCTAAATCCTTTTCCTGCTGTACTTCAGTTAACGATTTATTTTGCATTTGATAATTATATTTGAGGTTACCGTTGCCTATATGCATTACTTTACATTTATCGGAATTGAATTATAATAGCCATTTATCACTCCAATCTGATAGTTTGTCGAGATCACGTTGTATGAGTTCGCAGTTTTCTCTAGTATATGCTTTACCGCCTAATTTGGTATCATCTGCAAATTTCGATATTTTAGATACAAGTCCGCAGTCCA
>JACEEZ010024287.1:149823-152323 GCA_016584305.1 Chionoecetes opilio
TACTACCTCTGCCCTCACGTGTGCCTCTCGCGGGAACGTAACGGGTTGACTGAGGTAAAAATTAAAGGCTAATTTGTACTTTGGGCAAGAAGGTTGTTGGCCACAAGGTGGGAAGGAGAGGAGGAGAATGCGTCGAGGAGGAGAGGAGAAGAAAAAGGAGGAGGAGGAGGAGGAGGAGGAGGATAATAACGTAATCTGGGTTCATGGATATCACGTGCTCCTTACACTATCACACACACACACACACACACACACACACACACAAACACATTAAAAAAAGCAATCTACTTGGAGTAAATAATCTTCTATCCTAATGTGTCTACTCTACCTACTTTGACGCCTGACAGACCAAACAAATTATCATCAACATTATCATCATTCTTTAGCCTTTTTATGCTAAGACTTGATTCTGCCAGACACACACGAGCACTTCCTGACTGATGATGACGGTGACAAGGACCGAGAGAGAGAGAGAGAGAGAGAGAGAGAGAGAGAGAGAGAGAGAGAGAGAGAGAGAGAGAGAGAGAGAGAGAGAGAGAGAGAGAGAGAGAAGAGAGGAGAGAGAGATAGGAGAGAGAGAGAGAGAGATAGAGACAGAGAGAGAGAGAGAGAGAGGAGAGAGAGAGAGAGAGAGCTGACACGAGAGAATGTTTGGGCGAGCTAGGAATGTTGTGGGCGGGGAAGCGGTAGAATTCATTGCCATTTATGTATCACGAATGCAATCCAACGGCACCGAATTTGCATTTTTTCGCCTAATTCTCCAAAATGTGTGTGTGGTCCTTTATGTACTGTGGTGCATGGAGACTGTATAGGAATTAGCGGAGGGGAAATATGGATAAAGGGGGAAACATAAACGATAATAAAGGAGGAAATGAAATAAGGACAGGTAGTTAGAAGAGAGGGAATGAAAACAAGTAAGAAATTGATGTAGAAAAAGACAAAATACGTTATAAGAATGAAGGAAGGGGAGGAAATTCGACAAGGTGGTGGTAGTAGTAGTAGTAGTAGTAGTAGTAGTAGTAGTAGTAGTGTGTAGTAGTAGTGGTAGTAGTAGTAGTAGTAGTAGTAGTAGTAGTAGTAGTAGTAGTAGTAGTAGTAGTAGCAGTGGTGGTAGTAGTGTAGTAGTAGTAGTAGTAGTAGTAGTAGTAGTAGTAGTAGTAGTAGTAGCAGTGGTGGTTGTGGTGGTAGTAGCAGTAGTAGTAGTAGTAGTATAGTAGTAGTAGTAGTAGTAGTAGTAGTAGTGGTGGTGGTTGTGGTGGTGGTGGTGGTGGTGGTGGTGGTGGTGGTGGTGGTGGTGGTGTGTGGTAGGTAGTAGTAGTAGTAGTAGTAGTAGTAGTAGTCGTAGTAGTAGTAGTGTGTGGTTGTGGTGAGTAGTAAGTAGATAGTAGTTAGTAGTAGTAGTAGTAGTAGTAGTAGTAGTAGTAGTAGTAGTAGTCGTAGTAGCAGCAGTGGTGGTTGTGGTGGTAGTAGTAGTAGTAGTAGTAGTAGTAGTAGTAGTAGTAGTAGTAGTAGTAGTAGTCGTAGTAGCAGCAGTGGTGGTTGTGGTGGTAGGGGTGGTGAAAGGAGAGGAATGTTGGTATGTGTGAATGTGTGAATGTATGTGCGAAGGTCAAGGACAGCATAAAACACGGTGATGAGAAAGTGATGTGAGTTACAAATGGATTGGGTAAATAAACCGGACAACGTAACTCGGGAATGTTGATACGAAGCGAGTTGTGACTGGGAGGCGCGGGCGTGTGTGACGGGCGGAGGGCGGGTAGGTAGGCCAAGGGAACCAGGGGGGATGGGCGTGAGGCGTATGATGACCCTTGTAGTGCCGCCCGTCCGTCAGTCAGGATCAAAAGTGGGCGTGATCGCTAGTCATAAACGCCTTAACATGTGTCATCTCAGATATGTCTCGACTTGGATTTCAGAAAGGCGTCTCGACATGCCGATGGGGGGACAGGAAGCGTGGGAGGGGCACAGGAAGGCTTGGAGGAGGAGGTGTAGGAGTGAGGGAGTCATGGAGTACTTCAAGAACTCTCCGTCGAGGCCATTGAAATAAGGAATGAAGTGGAGTGACGGTAAAAAAAAAGTTATGTGAATGCTTGGGAGATTGAACATAATGAGGAGGAGGAGGAGGAGGGAGGAGGAGGAGGAGGGGGAGGGGGGGGACAAACAATAACAGACAGAAAGAACACACACAACTTGAAAGACATGAAATAAATCCTGATCTACTATACATGACGTGTACTGAACAGGGAATAATATAACTTTTTCAGTTTTTTTGGTCACGTGGTGCGATATTTGGTAAAAAGTTCAAGTATATGCAAGAAGAAGAGGTGTTGGAGGAGGAGTATGGTCGAGTGTGTCTCCAGCTTAGCACATGTACGGGTCCTCCTCATCCACGGGAACAGTCGAGTGATTGTAGAGTCCCTGGGCCATGAGGTGGACAGCGAGGCCACTCTTCTGGCCATTCGATTTCTTGATCTTGGCGCGTTTATTCTGGAACCAAATTTTG
>JACEEZ010024287.1:157323-174823 GCA_016584305.1 Chionoecetes opilio
TCTCTCTCTCTCTATTATTAACTATTCCCGCAGCTTTATTTGTTCCATAGAAGCCTCTGTTGCTATAATTATATCGACCAATCACGTCACGTAATTCCTAAACAGCACGAACCAAGCGACCAATCAGAGAGCAGGAAGACAGAAAACATCACGCATCTCAACCAATCAAAACACAGATGACCATAGCGCGAGCCAATCACAGGATCTCGTGTTTACCTGATATAACACAGGTAAAGTGGGGGACCGAGTAGGAGGGAGATCTGCTAAGCTAATAATAACAGAAAGCGTAGATGGCACCAGTCGCTATGTTTACTTACGGCAAGCAATTACAGAGCATTTGGCATCAATGGATATAAAGCACAAGGTTGATAATTGGATAAACAGACGATAAGCTTGGATAATTGGAGCGATGCGAAGGGAGGAGGAGGATGACTGAAGAGAGAGAGGAGAGAGAGAGAGAGAGAGAGAGAAGAGAGAGGAGAGAGAGAGAGAGAGAGTAGAGGAGAGAGAGAGAGAGAAGAGAGAGAGAGGGAGAGAGAGAGAGAGAGAGAGAGAGAGAGAGAGAGAGAGAGAGAGAGAGATAGTGATGATTAATTTCTTCGTCTTTCCTCTTACTGAAATGAACAAATTATATACTATGAATGTATTGAAACTAAACTATTTCACTAACTCATTCAATTACTCTCCGCTCTCCCTCTCTAACATTTACACATTCTTAATACATTAGGGAGGATTCAATTTGAGAGAGAGAGAGAGAGAGAGAGAGAGAGAGAGAGAGAGAGAGAGAGAGAGAGAGAGAGAGAGAGAGAGAGAGAGAGAGAGAGAGAGAGAGAGAGAGAGAATTCCTGAAAACAAATGACAAACGCTTCCTCATTGTCGCCATGATACACTTTTTTTTTTACTCCCCGTCCTCTTCCTTCCCCCTTTTTCCTCCACTCCCCCTCTCTCTCTCTCTCTTCTCTCTCTCTCTCTCTCTTCTCTCTCTCTCTCTCTCACCCTCCCTTCCTCCTTCCTCTCCCCTGCAGTGGCGTGGAATGTGATGAAAGGAAGAGGACGTGGAGGATGTAATAGATAAAGCAACGACATAAGAAACCCACAAGAGATGAAGCAGTAAAAGGAAGAAATAGAAAGTCATAGTTGTTGACAGAAATTAAAATAGGAAAAAAAGTGACATTGAAGTTCTTAAAAGACATAAAAGTAATAGAAAAAATCACACCGTTGGAAAAATAACACTACCGTAGATAACACTATAGTCACCAGTCACTTCCCACTGCACTAATGTCGCCACGCACAATATATTACGAATTTTAGCATCACTACAGACTTTTATGTGCCACTGAATACGCATGCACAGTAGTTTATATTATGTACATCAATCACACTACACGTCTTCAGTGGCACATAAAAGTCTCTAGTGATGCTAAAATTCGTGATATATTGTACCTGGCGACATTAGTGCAGTGGCAAGTGACTGGCGACTATAGTGTTATCTACGGTAGAGAGGCGATGTACTTATAATAATGAAATAAAATGGAAGGAAATAATGAAGAAGACAATAACAAAGAGGAGTTAATGTGACAGAAAAGAAATATTGCGCCGTAAAGGGATGGTGGGAAGGAAAGAGAGAGAGAGAGAGAGAGAGAGAGAGAGAGAGAGAGAGAGAGAGAGAGAGAGAGGAGAGAGAGAGAGAGAGAGAGAGAGAGAGAGAGAAGAGAGAGACGAGAGAGAGAGAGAGAGAGAGGAGAGAGAGAGAGAAAAAGGGTTACTTACTCTACATAACAAAAGTGAATGGAATCTCAATCAGAGTCCCAATTAACGTGTGTTCAACCATGTCCGTGTCCGAATATAATTTATCTTTCGGTCAAACAACAAACTCTCCACAAACTAAACTGTATTGCATTGTTTTTTACGTCTTTTAATCCCTTGAGGACCAGAACGTAATATCGATTGTAATTTGGCTACCATTAGACGATTTTGATGAGTATGAGTAGTATTTTATAGATATGACATGTTTAGTATCCTGGTCCACTAACTAATTTGGTATATTAAGCTACTTTTCGAAATTTCATGGCTAAAAACGCGATTTTATATACTAATGGAAAGATCTGGGTGTGAAGGGGTTAAAAGTTAGATTAAATAATGGTTTTCAAGCTTGATATTAAAGTTTATTCTGCTTTATTTTCATGCCTTCTTGTATTTGATCCAAAGAGGCATCATGGATAAAGAATTTTGTCAGGTATGAAATTAATTATAAACCAACTTATAAATCATAAGAAAATTAAGTATAGCGTAATTTATATATTCTTCCTAAAGTAGCATGAGTATTATTATGTATTTCATCTCCATATAGAGGAATTACGTTTATGTATATTTGGCGTGTATGAAATAGCATAAAAGATCATTCGTTAACCCCTTGAGGCCCAGACCGTCATTTCCATTGTAATATATGTAGGTAGGCCATTAGACGATTTTAATTTATATAAGCAATACTTTATAGCTATGACCTGTTTAGTATCCTTGTCCACTAGATAATTTGGTATATTATGCTGCTTTTCGTAATTTAATGGCTAACAACAGACGATCTTATATAGCAAAGGAAAGATCTGGGCGTGAACGGGTCAAACATAAAACAATGAAATAAAGAAAGAAATCATACGAGAGAAAAATTTTACATTCAAACCATCGAATATCACAACTCCTGAAATAACTTCCCGGAAACAGCTATTTGTAAACATTATTTCTTGGTAACCTTCCTTGCCCTCCTAACCCCCCTCCCTGTGCGCCCCCTCCCCCCTTGTGCCTCCCCCCCTGCGGAGTTCAGCCACTCGAAAGAAAAGTGTAATTGACTGGGTGAGCCAAGAAGAATTTCAATGGAAACAAGATTCGCCACCTTATTTTTGGAAGACTCCCCGTGCTCTCTCTCTCTCTCTCTCTCTCTCTCTCTCTCTCTCTCTCTCTCCTCTCTCTCTTTCACACTCTCTCTCACATACACACACCACACACGCACATCATACACGTTTTTTCAGTAAATTTAACGATATTTTTTCCTATACGTATATCATTCTATTAATAAAATTAGAAACCTATTTTTTACAGAAGTTTAAAGTACTGTATTTCTATCTACTATTCTTTGATCATCATCATCATCATCAGCATCATTGTTGTTGTTGTTGTTTTTCGGTGATGAATGAATCGAAACATTTCAGCTTCGTCCTCCTCTTAGGCTTAAACGCGGAACGTAATTTTGGTTAGAACGTTCCTTTAAGAGAGTGGTGTGACGGAGGGGGGTGTTGGGGCGAGGGGGGAGAAAGGAGGGGGGAGGGAGCGAGAGGGGGGGCTAGAGAGAGAGAGAGAGAGAGAGAGAGAGAGAGAGAGAGAAGAGGAGGATGGAGGGAAGCGCTACAGGGTGAGTCAAATCGTCTAGAAAATTGGCTTTCGCGTTCTGCTTGTGTAGGAGAGAGAGAGAGAGAGAGAGAGAGAAGAGAGAGAGAGAGAGAGAGAGAGAGAGAGAGAGAGAGAGAGAGAGAGAAGAGAGAGAGAGAGAGAGAGAGAGAGAGAGAGAGAGAGAGAGAGAGAGAGAGAGAGAGAGAGAACGAGAACAGACAGACAGACTACCTTATAATGTACAGAAATATATTAGGAAAAACTGGGAGATCTAATAGTGTCAAAACTTTTTTCTTACGAACATACATGATTTATGCACACACACACACACACACACAACGCACACACACACACACACAACGTAAACATAATAGAAGACCAATTGATATATCTAAAAAAAAGTCACACCGCATTAATTACAAGCTCCTTCATATCAACATTTAACGAAGGAAAACAAATTATGATAAAATAAATATCTAATCATCACTACAACGCTACCAATAAAGCATAGGAAAGAAATAATGCATCACGTCTTAGTTTATCGTCAAATAGAATTACTTTGTGAATAAGAGAGTTGAAGAGCGATACATTTGTGAATGAAAATTAATACGCGACTCGATAAGAAGTATTTAATGTTGCGTTAAGTATTAGTGAACGATACACACGCGGCCTAGACTAGCAGGATCCTTAACGCTTTCAGCCCAGAGCTTTACTTTGCTATATAAAATTGTCCGTTGTTAGCCATAAGATTACGAAAAATAACAAAATATAACAAATGAACTAGTGGACAAGGATACTAAGCAAGTCATATCTATTAAAATATTGCTTACATTCATTAACATTGTCTAAGGGTATCCAACGTACAATGGAAATTACGTTGTGGTCCTCAAGGGGTTAAAAGTAATCATTTATATATATATGAATAAAGTTTTTTTTTCGTTATCATCATTATCATTACTATTATTACCGTCGTTATTATTACTATAAAAAATGGTCATTACTATCATTATCTTTAGTACTATTACTGATGTTATTATTATTACTATTAAAAGCATCATCATCATCTCATCATCATTATTTATCGATAACAAAACTAAATAAAAATTAAAATAAAATCGAGAACTTATTTTTTTATTCTACAAAGCCAATTTTCTCTTTCATTTCAATATTTCCACTTTTTCCTGCATGTAGCTTTGCCTCACTGTGTTCCCTTTAACCCCTTGAGACCCAGAACGTGATTCCCATTGTAATTTTGCTACCATTAGACGATGTTTTGTGAATATAAGCAATATTTTATAGATATGACCTGTTTAGTATCTTTGTCTACTAACTAATTTGGTATATTAAGTTACTTTTTGTAATTTCATGACTCGACAACATACAATTTTTTTATAGCAAAGGAAAGATCTGGGCGTGAAGGGGTTAAACACATTCCCAGCCCATTAAGCGGCATCAAAATACGATCCCGTTAGACGAGTGGCTAAAACACATCCATCCTGACCCGCCCCGCCCCGCCTCACCTTTATGTTAGTTAGGCCTCAAATCAGGTGTAATGAGGTGATATTTTGGTCTCCGTAAATATTTATTCGGTATATTTCAAGATATAATAAGACGAGATACATTATTTCTTTCCTATGCTTTATTGATAGCATTTTAGTGATGATATAATAATTTATTTTATCATAATTCTCTTTCCTTCGTTAAATATTGATATGAAGGAGCTCGTAATTAATGCCGTGTGAATTTTTTTATATATCAATTGGTTTTCTTATTTTGTTTACCTGTGTGTGTGTGTGTGTGTGTTGTGTGTTTATGTTGGCTCTTGGTGATTTACTTCTTCTTGCCTGTCCCGCCCGGTGAGTTTATGCCAGTGCAATAAATAACGTTAAGTATTGTGATGAATTTATTTGCGTTGGTTAGCGTTACCGTATAGTCTCCAAACGGTTTTTTTTTACAATTTTTGACTTTTTCTGTTGTATGGCTATTATTATTTTTGTTTTATTGTGGTTTTTATATTCCTTTTTTAAGCAGATTTTTACTTTTTTTGATGTATGGCTATTATTTTTTTTCATTGTTATTGTTTTGTGATGGTTTTTTTTATTCTTAATTGTATCTCGGAGTTGTCTTGAAATATTGTTTGTGAATGGGTGTGTCTAAATATCAAAAGAATGGCTCGGGTATTATTATTATTATTATTATTATCATCACTTTAATTATTTTTACTACCATGATCAATATTCACCGCTATCTCACCATAAATATTAGTATAAAAAGTATATTAGTATAGAAAGTGTGCGGCGATTACAATCACTCACACACACACCACACAGACCCTTATCTCCGTCAACGCAGCCCTTTATCTCCGTCAACGCAGCCCCTTATCTCCATCAACGCAACCCCTTATCTCCATCAACGCAACCCCTTATCTCCATCAACGCAACCCCTTATCTCCATCAACGCAACCCCTTATCTCCGTCAACGCAGCCCTTTATCTCCGTCAACGCAACCCCTTATCTCTGTCAACGCAACCCCTCATCTCCGTCAACGCAGCCCTTTATCTTCCGTCAACGCAACCCCTTATCTCCGTCAACGCAGCCCTTTATCTCCGTCAACGCAGCCCCTTATCTCCGTCAACGCATTTGCCCGTCCCCCGCCGCTGCCCGCCCGACACTCGCTGCCAAACCCTTGAACACTAATATAAAATTGAAATATTACATGATTCTTACGCGCTTCAGAGTATACTACAGAGCAATAATGATAGCAATGATGACAATAAACAAAACAATAATAACAATACTAATAACGGTAACGCCACTAATAATGACAATAAAAATAATGCAATAATTTTTACACATATTAATAACCTCTTACGTAATTGTTCGCTTCAGTAATTTTGCAGTTTTATACACACTGGAAAGGTTTGAGAGCTTGTTACTTGCTTGCACTTACTGAGTTACGCAATTAAGAAAAAGAATGATATATTTAAGCAGCGAAATATTATGCGCGTTATGAAGACTGAAAATGCCTTAATACTCGAAAATAAATATGAGAAAATCACTCACATCATTATAAGAAAAAATATTTATTCTATTAGGTACCGTTAATTTATTTGAATGACTTATTTTTCTTTCTCAAAAACAGTTATAAAATCTCCGGTAAATTGTAGTTTCTTAATGTTCATGTTGCGCTTATTTTCTTTTCTTCATGTGGTCTCTGAGTCACTGATTTGTTCATCTTCATTTGTTAGTAAATATAAATGTAGCCGAATTTGACGGTGAGTGCCTCCTTATTGTGCCTCTTTTTTGTGGTCAAATATAATCAGTGGCTTAACTCCGGCACCACCACCAATAACAATCATAGTAATAGCAACAACAACAACAACAACAACAACAACAACAACAATAATAATGCAAGTAATAATAAAAAGCGAAGTAACAATAATCAGGCATTCTTCGTTCCTCCATCATCATTATCATCTTACTATTTTAATGTCGAAACAAAAAATAATAGTTTCTCGGGTTCACTCTTGTTGCTGGGTTGAGGGAGTGCAAGTGGGAGCGGCTATTTATTTACCCAGCCTCGCCACTATAGCGGGAGAGCCCATCACACCTCTCACCACCACCACCTTGGCCTCACAAATATACACACACGCCAGTAAAGCACGCCGCTGCCGCACTCACCACATTCTTGTCATATAAGATTTGCGCCACCGTCCCTCTCATACACACCATTGCCTTGCTTCCTACAGCCATCCTACACAGCCCCCAGCATGCCCACGCCTTCTACGGCCTCCTACCGTATTCTACATTGCTCATTTAAAGCCAATGACGCAGATAAAAAATGTATAGTTTTGCCGTAATACTTGCAAGGCCGCGTTACTGCATGTTGCAAGGAGGCATGTCCCGATGTGTATTAACGCTATCGCCTCATATCACCCACCACACACCACTGCCATGCCACACACACACACACCACACCCCAACACATCGCTACACGCCCACGCCACGCCACACGCCGCGGGGACTCACCTGAGGAGGGTCTGTCGGAGTAGCGCGTGCAGTACACCCAGGCGGGCCAGTTGTTAGCTTCCTCTTCGGGCACGCTGGGGTTGGCCAGGGACTCGGGGTTCTCGGGGTACTTGTTGCCGCCCACCTTGTGTGTCGCGGTGCTCCCGGCTTTCTGGCTGAGATCCACGGGCGCCTCAGGAGTCTTGGGTGGCGTGCGGAGGAGCAGTTCGGGCGTGCGGACGCTGGGTCGTTCCGGCAAACGGGTGAAGCCGAAGTCTGGCCGCAGGATGTTTTCGATACTGAAGGGCAGCGCGCGCGGGCTTGCAGCGGAGGGCGGCGGGGACAAGGGCAGCTTAGAGTCATGTGGGGAGCGCGGCGAGGGCGGGGGCGGGCTGCGGGCTTCATGCGAGGGCGAGGAAGGGCTGCGGACATCGTGCGAAGGAGGTGTAGGCGGCAGGTTAGGGCTGGCAGGCGCTGAGGTGGTCGGCGCCGGGGTGGGGGCGGCCTGCTGCTGACGCTCCAGCTCGAGGGCCATGGCGGAGCTCCTCTCTGCCGCGTCAGGAGACTCACGTGTCAAACACTGCACGTCCTGGCTGGCGGGGCTGACAGCCGGCTGTCACTCGGACATCTTACTACCGCCTCCCCGGCTTATATACTGACTCCCGCCCCTCGCCTAGACCACGGCCACACGGCTCCTCCCCGCAGCCACCTCGCCCCAGCCTGAGTGACACAAGCCCCGCCCTGACCCAACCTCCAGCCCGGCCACCCAACCAGGCGGCGATACGCCCGTGACGCTCCGCCCATGCCCGCCGGGATTGGGCTGCGAGGCGGCGGCGGGTAATAGAGCTGTGCCGCTGATTGAGTCCCGCGTCCATAATGAAAGCTTGATACCGACAAATATAATGCACCAAATCATGCTGTCAGCAGCCACCTGCCACACTGCGATTTTTATTTAAATTTGTCATGGCGAGCGCCTGGCCGCCGCCGCGCGAATAAAAATGGCTGATATGTGCCGAGTGAGCGGCAGGCCACCTGGCCGCGGCGTTAATTGAAATGCAGGTGAGGGCAGGAGGGGCGGCCTGCTTTACGTGGCGGCGCGGCGGTTCCCAGCCCCAGTTTTTGTTGGTCTTCCACAGAAATGTCTCTACTCAACCCTTCGCCAGCCTCGCCCCGAGGCGCCGCGCCCCTTAGCCCAGGTGTTGTCTCCCCTACGCCGAGTAATTACTCCCCCCCCAGGTAACCAGGCTCCCTCATTTAGGTGGTGTCCATTGCCTTGGGCCCACCCCCTCCTCTCCTCCCCCTCCTCCCCCTCCACCGGCCTTCTTCCATCACCAAACTGCGACGCCAAAACAATTAACACAAGTATACACCCGACAGCTGAAGAAAAGAAATGTTCAGACCATTTTTTCCTCCTTGTCATATTCCAAAAAAATTTAATCACCTTAACAGTTTCTTCATTTCAGACTTTCTTCCATTTCCTTCAACCTTTTCCTCACTTTCTCACCATTTTTCTCTCCTCCCCCTAATTCCAAGACATGTTCATACTTCCCTCAGTGGCTCTTGTCTCTCCCACCTCCCTCACCACGCACCTTTCCTCACCCATCACCCCTCCTTCCCTCCATCCCTCCTCCACCTCTTCACCATTCTTCCCTCCAGAGTAATTTCTCCTCCATTCCATCCAGGTTAACCTCACTCCCTCCATCTGGCTTTCCTTCACCTTGCCTCTAGTCTCCTTACTTCCCCACAGTCATTTTTCTCCTTCCTCCAACTCACAGTCTCATCCTTCTCTTCTCTTGCTTTCTCTATTCCCTTTTCCTCAAACTATTCCCTTGTTTACTATCTCATCTCTTCATGAAAAAGCAACACTATTTTTTTTCAACATCCTAGAATTTAATTACTTGGGAGTTGACATCGAAGAAAGACACGAAAAAATTGTAAGAAAAGTAAGAGAAATGAGACGCTCTTCTCTTAACTTCTTTCTCGTTCCTTGGAAAATATAATGTAAGGTTCCTGAGAGAGTGTTTCCAGTAAAGCTAATTGTTTTTTCAGTCCTAGAATTAATTCTGGAGAATGCTGGAATAATAAGCACGAAAAATTTAAGATAAGTAAAAGACCCTTCTAAATAAATTTGATTTAAGTTCTGTGAATATAGTAAGGTTTAGAAGTAATGATTCAAGTAAATTAATGATGTCATTGTTAATCTTACATTTTCTTACTATTATCTAATTCTGTCGTTATATTACCTACTAATAAATATAATAGTAATAAAATAATGTATACTCACAAGTCGCAGACCATATATAAATTCTAATATAAGAAAATATAATACTATACTTACATTTCTTACTATACTCTACTTACTACTTACTACTACTACTACTACTACTACTACTACTACTACTACTATAATATAATACTAATACTCACTACAATCAATTACACTACTATAAACTTCCACAAGCAATACTACTACAGATATGCTTAATACCACAAAACACCACCACCACCACCATCACTACCACCACCACCACTACACCCCAACCACCACACCACCCCACACCACACCACCCACCAATCATCACCAACCACACCACCACCACCACCACCATCACACCACCACCACCCCCCCACCACCATCACCACCCACCACCACCACCACCACCACACCACCACACCACCACCCACACACCACCACCACCCCACCACCACCACCACCACCACCACCACCACCACCACCACCACCACCACCCAGCAAACGGGACCAAACACAAAGGTAACATGTTTTGCATATCATTTCACGTTCGTCCATTTTTCTCCCCCGGTCCTCCAGGGGTCTGGCCAGCAGCGTCCACTTGTTATTCAAAGCTTTAAAGGAATGGAAGTTGTGTGATTATAGAGAAAAACAAAAGACTGACGCGCAATTTTCTTACTGGTAAAATGGGGGGAGAGAGAGAGAGAGAGAGAGAGAGAGAGGAGAGAGAGAGAGAGAGAGAGAGAGAGAGAGAGAGGAGAGAGAGAGAGAGAGAGAGAGAGAGAGGAGAGAGAGAGAGAGAGAGAGTAATGCAGAAGGGGAGGAAGAGAGAGTTTAATGAAAAAGGGGAGATGGAGAGAGAGAGAGAGGAGAGAGAGAGAGAGAGAGAGAGAGAGAGAGAGAGAAGAGAGAGAGAGAGAGGAGAGGAGAGAGAGAGAGAGAGAGAGAGAGAGAAATGTAAGGTCATGAGGAATCTTTAGGATGAGAAGAAGAAGAGAGTTAAGCAAAAGGGGGGGAATGGGAAGAGAATAGATGAAAAGACGAGATGAAGAGAGAGAAGAGATGTCTACGAAAAACTAATTACAATGAAAGAAGAGAATTGAAAAGATATAAAGAGAGAGAAAAAGAGAGAGGCTTAAGGTCTCCATACAAAAGTATATGTTGGAGAGAATGATTAATTTTCCTTCCCTTATCCTTTGTTATTCAGACTAACAACTTGAATAATTTTCCGACCTCTAAAACTTTAATGGAAGAAACGACACACAGACACAACAAACACAACACACAACACACACAAACAACACACACGAACACACAAAAACAAACACACCACACACCAAACACACACAACGACAACAAAACACAACACACACACACAACAGCACACGCTAAAGCAAGTGAAAGTCAAAAGAGAATTGAGTTAATGTGTGAATTGCATACAAATCTGTAGGGCACCCCCCCGACAGGGAGAGGGAGCCACCCCGCCGGCATCCGAAGAGGGGGGAGGCGGAGAGAGAGAGGAGAGGAGGAGAGAGAGGAAGAGGAGAAGGAGGAAGGAGGAGAGAGGAGAGGAGGAAAGAAAAAGAAAGAGGGGAGGAGGAAGGAGAGAGAGAGAGAGGAGAGAAGAGAGAGAGAGAGAGAGAGAGAGAGAGAGAGAGAGAGAGAGAGAGAAGAGAGAGAGAGGAGGAGAGAAGAGAGAGAGAGAGAAGAGGAGAGGAGAGAGGAGAGAGAGAGGAGAAAGAGAGAGAGAGAGAGAGAGAGAGAGAGGCTTAAGGTCCTCCAAAAAGCTAATCGTGTGGAGAGAATGATTATATTTTCCTCCCTATTCCCTTGTCTTCTTCCCATTACTACTACACTTGACTATATATTTTTCCCCTACCTCTAATACCTTCTTAATGGAAGAAACACACACACACACACACACACACACACACACACACACACACACACACACCACACACACACACAACACACACACACACACACACACACACAAACACCCTAAAGCAAGTGAAAGTCAACAGAGTACTATTGAGTTAATGTGTGATTTGCATACAAACTCTTGTGCGCCCCCCCCCACATCTGCCCCCCCCCCCCGGCATCCGAAGAGGGGGGGGGGACGGGAGAGGAGGAGGAGGAGGAGGAGGAGGAGGAGGAGAGGAGGAGGAGGAGGAGGAGGAGGAGGAGGAGGAAAGACAAACAACTAAAATGAGGTGGAGGAGGATAATGAGAGAAGAGAGAGAGAGAGGAGAGAGAGAGAGAGAGAGAGAGAGGAGAGAGAGAGAGAGAGAGAGAGAGAGAGAGAGAGAGAGAGAGAGAGGTGTGTCAGTGAGGTCTTGCAAGAAAGGAGAGTGTGAGAGGTAATGAATCTTGAGAGGAGAGTGGACAGGAAAAATAATAATGATAATAATTATAAACAAAATTTATAGCAATGAAAAAATATTCACCTCAGACTCACCACTACCATCACCACTACCATCACCACTACCATCACCACTACCATCACCATCACCACTACCATCACCACTACCATCACCACTACCATCACCATCACCACTACATCACCACTACCATCACCACTACCATCACCACTACATCACCATCACCACTACATCACCACTACCATCACCACTACCATCACCACTACCATCACCATCACCACTACTATCACCACTACCATCACCACTACCATCACCACTACCATCACCATCACCACTACCATCACCATCACCACTACCATCACCACTACCATCACCACTACCATCACCACTACCATCACCATCACCACTACCATCACCACTACCATCACCACTACCATCACCACTACCATCACCACTACCATCACCACTACCATCACCACTACCACCACCAGTACTATCACCAGTACCATCACCACTACCATCACCACTACCATCACCACTACCATCACCACTACCATCACCAGTACTATCACCACTACCACCACCAGTACTATCACCACTACCATCACCACTACCATCACCACTACCATCACCACTACCATCACCACTACCATTACCACTACCATCACCACTACCATCACCAGTACCATCACCAGTACTATCACCAGTACCATCACCACTACTATCACCACTACCATCACCACTACCATCACCACTACCATCACCACTACCATCACCACTACCATCACCACTACCATCACCACTACCATCACCAGTACCATCACCAGTACTATCACTAGTACCATCACCACTACTATCACCACTACCATCACCACTACCATCACCACTACCATCACCACTACCATCACCACTACCATCACCACTACCATCACCACTACCATCACCACTACCATCACCACTACCATCACCACTACCATCACCAGTACCATCACCAGTACTATCACCAGTACCATCACCACTACCATCACCACTACCATCACCACTACCATCACCACTACTATCACCACTACTATCACCACTACCATCACCACTACCATCACCATCACCACCACCATCACCACTACCATCACCATCACCACCACCATCACCACTACCATCACCACCATCACCAGTATACCACCACCATCAACACCACCATCACCACTACCATTATCACTACCATCACCATGACCACTACCTTCACCACTACCATCATCATCATCATCACCATCACAACACCAGCTGGTCTCCTCTCACCTTCAGCCCTAACCACTACCTGACCAAATGAAGAGAAGTGGAGGTAGGAAAGGAGAGAGGAAGGAAGATATGGAGGAAGAAGGGAAGGGAAGGGAAGGGAAGGGAAGTGAAGGGAAGGGAAGGGAAGGGAAGGGAAGGGAAGGGAAGGGAAGGGAAGGGAAGGGAAGAGAAGGGAAGGGAAGGGAAGGGAAGAGAAGGGAAGGGAAGGGAAGGGAAGGGAAGGGAAGAGAAGGGAAGGGAAGGGATGGAAAGGGAAGAGAAGAGAAGGAAAGGGAAGAGAAGGGAAGGAAAGGGAAGAGAAGGAAAGGGAAGGGAGGGAAGGGAAGAGAAGGGAAGGAAAGGGAAGAGAAGGGAAGGGAAGGGAAGGGAAGGGAAGGGAAGGGAAGGGAAGGGAAGGGAAGAAAGGGAATGGAAGGGAAGGGAAGGGAAAGGAAAGGAAGGGAAGAGAAGGGAAGGGAAGGGATGGAAAGGGAAGAGAAGAGAAGGAAAGGGAAGAGAAGGGAAGGAAAGGGAAGAGAAGGAAAGGGAAGGGAGGGAAGGGAAGAGAAGGGAAGGAAAGGAAGAGAGGGGAAGGGAAGGGAAGGGAAGGGAAGGGAAGGGAAGGGAAGGGAAGAAAAGGGAATGGAAGGAAAGGGAAGGGAAAGGAAGTGATGGGATGGGAATGGAATGGAAAGGAAGGGAAGGGAAAGGAAGGGATGGGATGAGATGGGAAGGGAAGAGAAGAGAAGGAAAGGGAAGAGAAGGGAAGGAAAGAGAAGGGAAGGGAAGGGAACGGAAGGGAGGAAAGGGTACAGGGTGAGAAATTAATCTTACAAGAGAAGAAATAAAGGAAAGTAAATAATTGATATGCTTATAGGAGAGTCAAAGAAGGGAAGAATGGAGGATTACCAAATGTCTGAAAATATAGAATAGGAAAAAGAAGATGGAGAAAAGAGATAAGACAAAGGAAATGATAAACGGAGGAGGTGAAAATAACAATAGTAATAATGATAGTATTCCAAACGTTAAAACTAATGAAAAACACAGAAAACAGAATAATGAACCAGAACATCGCTGGAAAAAACAAAATCAGAATAGTTAAAATAAAATAGACTTTACGAAGAGAAAAAATTGAGATGAATATATAAGGAATATAGAAAAGATGAAGCGAGACAACGGAAAGACATAAATAGAATAGGAGGAATAGAAGAAGGAAGAGGAGAAGGAGGTAAAGAAGAAGAAGAAGAAAAAGAAGAAGAAGAAGACGTGGTGAAAAAAAAGTGTGAATTTTGGAGAGAGAAAATGAAAAGACGAAACAAACATAAAGGGAAGAGGAGGAATAGAAGGAGAAGAAGGAGGTAAAGAAGGAGGAAAAGAAGAGGAAGAAGAAGGGGACGTAGTGAAAAAACAAGAAGTGAATTTAGGAGAGAGAAAATGAGGCTTAGTGGAAATGACAGGAAGTAACAGGGGAAGGTTCTCTCAGCCCTCCAGACTTGTAAGGTATTATTATCTCCCTCCCTTACTCCCTCCATACCTCCCGCCATATCTCCATACCTCCCTCCATACCTCCATTCTTCCCTCCATACCTCCCTTCTTCCCTCCATTCCCCTCCCTACCCCCCTTTCCCTCCCTCTCTCTCTTTCTCTCCATACCTCCATTCCCCTTTATACCTCCCTTCTTCCCTTCCTTCTTCTCTCCATACCTCCATTTCCCTCCCTTCTTCCCTCCATACCTCCATTTCCCTCCCTTCTTCCCTCCATACCTCCATTTCCCTCCCTTCTTCCCTCCATACCTCCATTTCCCTCCCTTCTTCCCTCCATACCTCCTTTTCCCTCCCTTCTTCCCTCCATACCTCATTTCCCTCCCTTCTTCCCTCCATACCTCCATTTCCCTCCCTTCTTCTCTCCATACCTCCATTTCCCTCCCTTCTTCCCTCCATACCTCCATTTCCCCCCTTCTTCCCTCCATACCTCCATTTCCCTCCCTTCTTCCCTCCATACCTCCATTTCCCTCCCTTCTTCCCTCCATACCTCCATTTCCCTCCCTTCTTCCCTCCATACCTCCATTTCCCTCCCTTCTTCCCTCCATACCTCCATTTCCCTCCCTTCTTCCCTCCATACCTCCATTTCCCTCCCTTCTTCCCTCCATACCTCCATTTCCCTCCCTTCTTCCCTCCATACCTCATTTCCCTCCCTTCTTCCCTCCATACCTCCATTTCCCCCCTTCTTCCCTCCATACCTCCATTTCCCTCCCTTCTTCCTCCATACCTCCATTTCCCTCCCTTCTTCCCTCCATACCTCCATTTCCCGCCCTTCTTCCCTCCATACCTCCATTTCCTTCCCTTCTTCCCTCCATACCTCCATTTCCCTCCCTTCTTCCCTCCATACCTCCATTTCCCCCCTTCTTCCCTCCATACCTCCATTTCCCTCCCTTCTTCCCTCCATACCTCCATTTCCCTCCCTTCTTCCTCCATACCTCCATTTCCCCCCTTCTTCCCTCCAACCTACTCCCTTTCCCTCCCTTCTTCCCTCCATACCTCCATTTCCCTCCCTTCTTCCCTCCATACCTCCATTTCCCTACCCTTCTTCCCTCCATACCTCCATTTCCCTCCCTTCTTCCTCCATACCCTCCTTTCCCTCCCTTCTTCCCTCCATACCTCATTCCCTTCTTCCCTCCATACCTTCCCTTCCTTCTCCTCCATACTCCCTTCTTCCTCTCATACCTCCCTTCTTCCCTCCCATACCTCCCTTCTTCCCTCCATACCTCCCTTCTTCCCTCCATACCTCCCTTCTTCCCTCCATACCTCCCTTCTTCCCTCCATACCTCCCTTCTTCCCTCCATACCTCCATTTCCCTCCCTACCTCCATTCCCCTATCCTACATCCTTACCTTTCCTTCCCTTTCTCCTCATCCTCCATTTCTCTGTCTTCTTCTAGCCTTTTATCACTCCTTACTTCCATTCTTTATATATTTTTCATTTCTTTATTCTCTTTTCTTCTTGTTATCCTGTTTATTCCTTTTCTATCTGTATTGTTTGACCTGTACACTGCTTACTGATTCTTTTTTCTGATAGTTTTCAATATTAACAAAAAAATCCTTGTGTTTTTGTGTTTTTTTCCGTATAATCCTTTTGTCTTTTTCCTCTTCTTTCAATTTTCGTGATCTTAATTCATTGACAAACCTCACGTCGTCTCTACTCCATTCTCAAATCTTTACTTACTCTTCCCTTTCTTCTTTCTTCTCTACTCATCATTTCACATTATTTTATCTCTCAGTCCATCAACCAGCTAACATTTCCTTTCCTCATCATCACATCCTTCCTCCTTCTTTGCACTCCCTCCTTCCATTCCTCCCTCTCTCCCTCTTCTGTCTCCTATTATAACCTACCTACACTGTACTTTCAATCCCCTCCTCCTCCTCCTCCTCCTCCTCCTCCTCCTCCTCCCTCCCTCCCTCCTCCTCTCTTCTCCTCCTTCCTTCCCTCTTCCCTCTCCTCTCTCCTCCTCTCCCTCCTCCTTCCTCTCCTTCTCCTCTTCCTCTTCCTCCTCGTACACAATCAAGGGGGGAAGCGTGCCCTCTCACCATCGCGTTTAATTTGCACAAACAAGAGAGGGTATAATGAGCATTCCCTTCGGGCTGTGTCGAGAGTGTTCTCAGGACGTGGAGATGAGGAGTGATAGAGGAGAGGGTCAGGAGGCCAGTGAGGCTTAGGAGAGGCTGGAGACGTGGCTACCAAAGACCCTACATGCAAGAAACACCTGCTTTCCTATCTTGCGTGAAGGATTTTTGGTGGCTACGAAGGATACGTTGTTGGTACATACTTTCAGGAAGGAGTTTTGAATCGCGTAAAAGTAAATAGGTTGGAGAGGATATAATAGTGTTCGGAAAGGTGATTTTTAAAGATGATTCGAAGCTATACACGAGGTTGGAACTTTTAGGAAGGAGTATCAAATTGCGTTAAAAGGAAAAAAAAACCTGGTGTTCAACAGTTGATTTTTTAGGATCATGAAGGATTTAAGTATAGATTGTAAGAATTCAAAACTGGTGTGGAATAAAAGTTTTAAATTGCGTGGGAAAAAAAAGTTAGAGGAAAGATAATGGTGTTGATAAGGTGATTTTTAATTAAAGATGATGACGGATTTTAAGTTTTGATTAATAGGATTTTAGAATATTGTGAAATGTTGGATGCTGCAATGTATTTAG
>JACEEZ010024287.1:179823-187323 GCA_016584305.1 Chionoecetes opilio
TTATTGTTATAGTTCTTGTAAAGTTATCATAGGTATTTTATTGTTATAGTCCTTGTTAAGTTATCATAGGTATTTCATTGTTATAGTTCTTGTAAAGTTATCATAGGTATTTTATTGTTATAGTCCTTGTAAAGTTATCATAGGTATTTTATTGTTGTAGTTCTTGTAAAGTTATCATAGGTATTTTATTGTTATAGTTCTTGTAAAGTTATCATAGGTATTTTATTGTTATAGTCCTTGTAAAGTTATCATAGGTATTTTATTGTATAGTCCTTGTAAAGTTATCATAGGTATTTTATTGTTATAGTCCTTGTAAAGTTATCATAGGTATTTTTATTGTTGTAGTTCTTGTAAAGTATCATAGGAATTTATTTTATAGTTCTTGTAAAGTATGATAGGAATTTATTTTATAGTTTGTAAAGTATCATAGGTATTTATTGTTATAGTCCTTGTAAAGTTATCATAGGTATTTTATTGTTGTAGTTCTTGTAAAGTTATCATAGGTATTTTATTGTTATAGTCCTTGTAAAGTTATCATAGGTATTTTATTGTTGTAGTTCTTGTAAAGTTATCATAGGTATTTTATTGTTATAGTCCTTGTAAAGTTATCATAGGTATTTTATTGTTGTAGTTCTTGTAAAGTTATCATTGGTATTTTATTGTTATAGTCCTTGTAAAGTTATCATAGGTATTTTATTGTTATAGTCCTTGTAAAGTTATCATAGGTATTTTATTGTTGTAGTTCTTGTAAAGTTATCATAGGTATTTTATTGTTATAGTCCTTGTAAAGTTATCATAGGTATTTTATTGTTGTAGTTCTTGTAAAGTTATCATAGGTATTTTATTGTTATAGTCCTTGTAAAGTTATCATAGGTATTTTATTGTTATAGTCCTTGTAAAGTTATCATAGGTATTTTATTGTTATAGTTCTTGTAAAGTTATCATAGGTATTTTATTATTATAGTCCTTGTAAAGTTATCATAGGTATTTTATTGTTATAGTTCTTGTAAAGTTATCATAGGTATTTTATTGTTATAGTCCTTGTTAAGTTATCATAGGTATTTCAACGTTATGAATGAGTAAAATATATATGTTAACGGTGAACTTGATATTTAAGCATTGCGATTCTTTTTTCCTTGTTCATTTAGGTAAGCAAAAAAAATTATATAAAGTAACGCGATATGACTTTGGAAAATTGAGTGTCAAAAATACATGTCAATTTGAAAGTGACAGGTGAAGAGTAGCATACAGTGTCACAGAAAAACATTTATATATAAAAAATTACCTCTTAATACACGCAATAAAGTAGAATCAAAGCGTGTACCGATATCATTCCAGGAGAGAATGAAAATGAAAAATGTAGACAATAAAAAATAGCCACATAATACATACAATTAAAAAAATAGCCACATAATACATACAATAAAATAAAATAGCCACATAATACATACAATAAAATAAAATAGCCACATAATACATACAATAAAATAAAATAGCCACATAATACATACAATAAAATAAAATAGCCACATAATACATACAATAAAATAAAATAGCCACATAATACATATACAAATAAAATAGCCACATAATACATATACACAAATAAATAAAATAAATAGCCACATAATACATAATAAAAATAAAATAGCACATAAAAAAACATAACATAAAATAAAAAAATAGCCACATAATACATACAATAAAATAAATAGCCACATAATACATACAATAAAATAAAATAGCCACATAATACATACAATAAATAAAATAGCACATAATACATACAATAAAATAAAATAGCCACATAATACATACAATAAAATAAAATAGCCACATATACATACAATAAAATAAAATAGCCACATAATACATACAATAAAAAAAATAGCCACATAATACATACAATAAAATAAATGCCAATAATACATACAATAAAATAAAATAGCCACATAATACATACAATAAAATAAAATAGCCACATAATACATACAATAAAATAAAATAGCCACATAATACATACAATAAAATAAAATAGCCACATAATACATACAATAAAATAAAATAGCCACATAATACATACAATAAAATAAAATAGCCACATAATACATACAATAAAATAAAATAGCCACATAATACATACAATAAAATAAAATAGCCACATAATACATACAATAAAATAAAATAGCCACATAATACATACAATAAAATAAAATAGCCACATAATACATACAATAAAATAAAATAGCCACATAATACATACAATAAAATAAAATAGCCACATAATACATACAATAAAATAAAATAGCCACATAATACATACAATAAAATAAAATAGCCACATAATACATACAATAAAATAAAATAGCCACATAATACATACAATAAAATAAAATAGCCACATAATACATACAATAAAATAAAATAGCCACATAATACATACAATAAAATAAAATAGCCAACATAATACATCCCAATAAAATAAAATAGCCACATAATACATACAAATAAAATACCAAATACAAAATAAATAAAATGCCAATAAACAACAATAAAATAAAATAGCACATAATACATACAATAAAATAAAATAGCCACATAATACATGCAATAAAATAAAATAGCCTCATAATACATACAATAAAATAAAATAGCCACATAATACATATAATAAAATAAAATAGCCACATAATACATACAATAAAATAAAATAGCCACATAATACATACAATTATAAAAAATAGCCACATAATACATACAATAAAATAAAATAGCCACATAATACATATAATAAAATAAAATAGCCACATAATACATACAATAAAATAAAATAGCCACATAATACATACAATAAAATAAAATAGCCACATAATACATGCAATAAAAAAAATAGCCTCATAATACATACAATAAAATAAAATAAAGGCGTGTACCGATTTAATTCATGAAAAGAACGACTCAAAAACTATAAACAATAAAAAAGATCCGCAAAATACATGCAATAAAATAAAATAAAGGCGCGTACCGATATAATTACAGGCAAGAAAGGAAAAAAAAAAGCTTTAGAAAATAAAAAAAAATGCGAATGCGAAGAGTACTATAAAATGTCACACAAAAAATCTGAATAGCTAAAAAATAACCATAAATAGAATCAAGGCGCGTAACAATATAATTCAAGGAAAAAAAGGACTCAAAAAACTATAAACAATAAAAAAAAGGGAAAAAAGACTTCTCGAAAAAAAATACAAACAAAAAAGCAGAAAATGTGAAGAAAACGAGAGAGAGAGAGAGAGAGAGAGAGAGAGAGAGAGAGAGAGAGAGAGAGAGAGAGAGAGAGAGAGAGAGAGAGAGAGAGAGAGAGAGAGAGAGAGAGAGAGAGAGAGAGAGAGAGATAATCATGTTTTTCAGTTATACACATGAATTGAAATAGTAATACAGATAGACGGTTGCAAAAATTGATATAAATGCAGTTGTAAATAGATAGGTAGATAGATCGATGGGAATAAATAGACAAATATAGATAAGAATATATATAGAAAAGATGCATAGATAGACAAACTAAGAGATAGATTGATTACAAGAATAAGAAGAAAATCGGCTAATAGTCAATTATCTAAAAAAATAACCAATTAAGTTAGAATACAAACGAAAAAAAAGCGAATAAAATAATGCAAAATCTAAAAACCAAAAAAGTAAAAATAATGCAAAATCTAAAAACAAAAAAGTAAAAATTATTCAAAATCTAAAACAAAAAATAAAAAAATTGCAAAATCTAAAAAAAAAAGTTAAAATAATTCAAAATCTAAAACCAAAAGGAAAAAAAAATGCAAAATCTAAAAACTAATAAGTAAAAATAATGCAAAATCTAAAACAAACAAAGAAAAAATGCAAAATCTAAAAACAAAAAAGTAAAAATATTTCAAAATCTAAAAACAAAAAAAGAAAAAAAATTCAAAATCTATAAACAAAATAAATAAAAATAATTCAAAATCTAAAAACAAAAAAGTAAAAATAATTCAAAATCTAAAAAACAAAATAAGTAAAAATAACTCAAAATCTAAAAAAAAAAAAATAACGTAATATTAAAAATCCATACATCTTACACTCGACAAATACGAAAAATATCATGATACCAAAAAAATAAAAAAATAACAGCATCTCCATTATGTATAGTACGGGCGAATAAAAAGCAGTAAAATAAAGCAAAACCTAAAAAAAAAAAACAGACGACATAGTAAAGAAAATCTATACGTCTTACATTCAACAAATACGAAAAAATAGAAACACAAAATAGAGATAGAGAAGAAGAATACATCATTTCCATTATGTAGGCGTAAACCAACTCCAAATATGAATCCCAGCTGCTTGGAATCGTGGGCCTCCTTGAACCGCAGCAGGCAGGGAAATGAATCACAGAGGTATTACATTGAGGCTCGGGATCAGTGAGGACTCGAGGACGTGAGATGAATGAGCGGAAAATGTGAGGAGAGATGAATATGTAAGCGAGTGTGAGGCAGAGAGCAAGATTTCGACGATAGATAGACAGATATGTAGATAGATAGGAAGATATGTAGATAGATAGACAGATATGTAGATAGATAGACAGATATGTAGATAGATAGACAGATATGTAGATAGATAGGAAGATATGTAGATAAATTTATAGATAGAAAGATAAATAGATAGATAGATAGATAGACAGACAGGTAGATAGATAGACAGATATGTAGATAGATAGACAGATATGTAGATAAATATATAGATAGAAGGATAAATAGATAGATAGATGGATAGATAGATAGATAGATACTTGGATAGATAAGTGATTATATAGGTAAATGATTGATAAGAGATAGATTAAAGGTACACACACACACACACACACACACACACACACACACACACACACACACACACACACACACACACACACACACACACACACACACACACACACACACACACACACACACACACACACACACACACACACACACACACACACACACACACACACACACACACACACACACACACCGATAAAATTTAATGAAAAAAAACATCCTGAGAAAATCCATCCTTTTCAAAATTCCTTTATACAAATTATGAGATAGTGTGACCCGCTGACCTGATCTGACCTGACCTTTGACGCTCCTTCAACACAAGGTCACATGACTAGGCAGCGAGGAGGAAGCAGATGGGAGAGTTACATGATTCAGAAGACCATTCATCACTTTATTTATTTCTCTATCTCTTTTCTCATCTCTTCTTTTTCTTCTTCTCTCATCTCTTCTTTCTCTTCTTCTCTCTCTCTTCTTTCTCTTCTTCTCTCTCTCTTCTTTCTCTTCTTCTCTCATCTCTTCTTTTTCTTCTTCTCTCTCTCTTCTTCTCTCTCTCTTCTTTCTCTTCTTCTCTCTCTCTTCTTTCTCTTCTTCTCTCATCTCTTCTTTTTCTTCTTCTCTCTCTCTTCTTCTCTCTCTCTTCTTTCTCTTCTTCTCTCTCTCTTCTTTCTCTTCTTCTCTCATCTCTTCTTTTTCTTCTTCTCTCTCTCTTCTTCTCTTCTTCTCTTCTTTCTTCTTCTCTTCTCCTCTCTCTTCTTCTTCTCTTCTTTCTTCTTCTCTCTCTCTTCTCTTCTCTCTCTCTTCTTTTCTCTTCTTCTCTCTCTCTTCTTTTCTTCTTCTCTCATCTCTTCTTTCTCTCTCTCTCTCTCTCTCTCTTCTTTTCTCTTCTTCTCTCTATCTCTTCTTTCTTCTTCTCTCATCTCTTCTTTCTCTTCTTCTCTCATCTCTTCTTTTTCTTCTTCTCTCATCTCTTCTTTTTCTTCTTCTCTCATCTCTTCTTTCTCTTCTTCTCTCATCTCTCCTTTTTCTTCTTCTCTCTCTCTTCTTTCTCTTCTCTCATCTCTCTATCTTTTTCTTCTTCTCTCTCTCTTCTTTCTCTTCTCTCTCTCTTCTTTTCTTCTTCTCTCTCTCTTCTTTTTCTTCTTCTCTATCCTCTTCTATCTTCTCTCTCCTCTTCTATTTTCCCTCCTTTTATCTTATATTTCTTCTATTTTCATTACTAAAATTTTCCATCCACCATTTTCCTTTTCCTCTCTTTCCTTTATTCCATCACATTATTTACTATTTCATCCTTCATATCCATCCTCTTCGTCTTCTTATTCTCTTTCAGTTCCTATCTCAATCTTCCATCTCTCTCTCTTCTCTCTCTCTCTCTCTCTCTCTCTCTCTTCTCTCTCTTCTCTCTCCTCTCATCCTCTCTCTCTCTCTATCTCTTCTCTCTCTCTCCTCCTCTCTCTCCTCTCTCTCTCTCTCTCTCTCTCTCTCTCTCTCTCTCTCTCCTCTCTCTCTCTCTCTCTCTCTCTCTCTCTCTCTCTCTCTCTCTCTCTCTCTCTCTCTCTCTTATAATTCTCTGCTTTCCCACTCCTCTAGTTAATCTTTTTCATCCCTTTCTCACTCCTATTCGTATTATCCTTATCTTTGTCTATATTCTTATTCTCGTCGTATCTCTCTCCTCTTCTCCTTTACTCAGTGTTATCTCTTGTTTGTATTTCGAAAAGGGTACCTGGAACTGTCGCCGATAGAAACACTCGCCAACGTCGACGAGTGTTCCTATTTTTAAAGTCGGTGAGTGTTCCCATTATCCGTGTTTCTGCATTCAGGGATTAAATACCAATAATAGCCTGAATAGTTAGGCTAGGTTATGTGGTTAGGTTAGGTTAGATTCCGTTTCATATATTACAAGTTGAACTGTCGCCGAAAATGTACACGTCGGCGAGTGTTCCAATGTCGGCGAGAGTTCTGGGTTGGTGTTTCGGCGAGAGTTCCATAAACCTCGAAAAGTATGAAGAGCTGTTCATCCTTCCTACTTATTGTGTTACTTCGTCAGCCGGAAAAGGAAGAAAAATAGGAAGAAAGATGGAATAGGAGGAGAAGATGGATGGGGGTATGATAGGAAGAATTGGAAGGAAGAAGAAAAGGAAGAAAGAAAGGAAGATAGAAGGAATACGAGGAGAAAAAAGAAAGAAAAGGAAGTCGGAAAAGGAAGAAAGAAAGTAAGAAAGATGGAATAGGAGGAGAAGATGGATGGGGATAAGATAGGAAGGATTAGAAAGAAGAGGAAAAGGAGTAAATAGCAATAGGAAATGAGAGAAGGATGATGAAGGAAAAGAAGGGAAAGGGACAGGGAGGAAAGGAAGGGAAAGGGACAGGAAGGAAAAGAAGGGAAAGGGACAGGAAGGAAAGAAGGGAAAGGGACAGGGAGGAAAGGAAGGGAAAGGGACAGGGAGGAAAAGAAGGGAAAGGGACAGGAAGGAAAGGAAGGGAAAGGGGGCAGGGAGGAAAGGAAGGGAAAGGGACAGGAAGGAAAGGAAGGGAAAGGGACAGGGAGGGAAAGAAGGGAAAGGGACAGGGAGGAAAGGAAGGGAAAGGGACAGGGAGGGAAAGAAGGGAAAGGGACAGGGAGGAAAGGAAGGGAAAGGGACAGGGAGGAAAAGAAGGG
>JACEEZ010024287.1:199823-207323 GCA_016584305.1 Chionoecetes opilio
TCTCTCCTCCTCCTTCTCTCCACCTCCCATTCCTCCTTCTCTCTTCCTTCCATTTCCTCCTGCCAATAACCCGTTCTAATATTTTCCTTCTCTCTCTATCTCCTTTCCACCTTCTCCTCTCCTTTATCTTCCTCTCATAATTCTCACCTTTCCTCTTTTCTCTCCCTCTGCCTCCCTCATTCTTTCACTTTCCCCCTATCCTCATCTTTATCCCTTTTCCCACTCATTTCCCCTCACTCCTTCTACCTCATTTCCTTCACTCCTTCCTTCATTTCCTTCACTCCTTCCTTCATTTCCTTCACTCCTCCTCATTTCCTTCACTCCTTCCTTCATTTCCTTCACTCCTTCCTTCCTTTCCTTCCTCCCTTTCACTCCAAAGCGTCTGTTTGACATTAAGATAACCGCGCCACGTGCCTTTCAGGGGGGTGAGGGGGGAGGGGGTGAGGGGAAGGGGGGTGAGGGGGAAGGAAGGGGGAGAGGGATGAGAGGGGAAACAGAGAGGGGAAAGAAAGGAAGGGTGATGAGGGAGGGAGAGATGAGCGATATCCGTTAAATGTCATTCTATTGTATCAAATCACTTTTAAATCACTTAGAGAGAGAGAGAGAGAGAGAGAGAGAGAGAGAGGAGAGAGAGAGAGAGGAGAGAGAGAGAGAGGAGAGAGAGAGAGAGGGGAATGTGGGAGGGTCAGCGGCCGCGTGAGGTCAAAGGTTAACAAGGCCTGAGTTAGTGCCATGAAAAAGTAAAATGAGGCACTGTTGGCACTCATGATTACTGGCACTCTCTCTCTCTCTCTCTCTCTCTCTCTCTCTCTCTCTCTCTCTCTCTCTCTCTCTCTCCTCTCTTCTCTCTCTCTCTCTCTCTCTCTCTTCTCTCTCTCTCTCTTCTCTCTCTCTCTCTCTCCTCTCTCTCTCTCTCTCTCTCTCTCTCTCTCTCTCTCTCTCTCTCTCTCTCTCTCTCTCTCTCCGCATAGTATCACCTGAAATCAGTGCACCGGCCGGCTGTCCTTAAAGTAAACACACACACACACACACACACACACACACACACACACACACACACACACACACACACACACACACACACACACACACACACACACACACACACACACACACACACACACACACACACACACCACACCACACAACACAGAAGAGCCGAGTCGTCTCATTATCTGCGACCACCCACACGCGAGTTTTAGGTTACACACACACACACACACACACACACACACACACACACACACACACACACACACACACACACACACACACACACACACACACACACACATACACAACACACACACACACACACACACACACGACGTGAGGAAGGGTTATCATGGTCGGGAAATGTGTGTGTGTGTGTGTGTGTGTGTGTGTGTGTGTGTGTGCGTGTGTGTGTGTGTGTGTGTGTGTGTGTGTGTGTGTGTGTGTATGTGTGTGTGTGGAGAGATGGAGAGGGAGATAGTTAGGTTGTTTTTGTTTTCTTGTTTTAATATTGTTGGATGCTGATAATGGAGATGTTAATTAGAAAGAAGAGGAGGAGGAATACATAGGAATACATAGGAATAACAGACACCAGGAGACCTATTGGTCCATAACGAGGGTATCTGTTGTACTACATACTACTAACTATCAACTACATGTAAGAGGACAGTTGGAAAATGATACCATGTCCCTAAAGAAGATAGGAACATGGAAGTTTCGTAATGAAGAATGATAGGATATGAAATATGCTAACTACAACTACCACTATCACTAATCGATCCGGGGGACTATAATATGAACTCGCAGGGCACTATCAATACCCATTTACTTTACGGTAGCTCAAGTCTGTTTTAAATGAAGTTAATGTGCTGGCATCGACAACCTTGCTGGTAATTTGTTCCATCGATCAACAACTCTAACATTGAAATCATTTTTACGGAGATCAGTGATGCAACGTTGACCGTTCAGTTTAAAACCGTTATTTCTTGTTGTCACTTGAGGAGAAAGCTCGAATAGGTTCTCTTGATTAATGACATCAAATCCTTTTAGGATCTTAAAGGTTTCTATCAAGGCCCAACGGATTCTACGATCCTTTAAGGAAAACATATTAACTTTCCGCAGTCTCTCTTCATAAGATGAATTTCGCAGAGATGGTATTAGTTTGGTTGCTCTTCTTTGAACTGATTCCAATTTGGCTTGATCTTTTACGAAACAAGGCGACCAGAATTGAACGACATATTCTAAGTGTGGCGTAACCAAAGAAGTGTATAATCGTGTCATTACTTTCGGAGTTTTATGTTCAAAGTTACGTTTAATGAAGCCCAACATCATATATGCCTTTTTACTGGCAGCTAGGCAATGCGGACTGGTTTTCAGATCATTACTAATGATAACACCTAAATCCTTTACCTGCTGTACTTCAGTTAACGATTTATTTTGGAGGAGGAGGAAGAGGAGGAGGAGGAGGGGGAGGAGGAGGAGGAGGAGGAGGAGGAGGAGGAGGAGGAGGAGGAGGAAGAAAAGGAAGAATAAGTGGTTGATGACGAAAGAAGGAAAAATAAGTTAGCTATCATAACTAATGACAATGATTCAGATGATAGAAAGAAGTTATGAAAAGAAGAAAAAAGTCCAGACTGAAGAAAGATACAATTTCTTTTCTCATCACTTCCCACTCCTCTCTAAGTAAGGAGTGATGAGGGAATGTCAAAAATGAGGGAAATGGGTCAAAATGAGTAAAGGAATGTTGTCGGGAAAGATGAAGTGCAATTAATCGCAATCCTCGGAAGGAAAATGAGGTTTGTGGGACGCATGTGTCACTGCAAGAAGGACATATCTATAGCCTATTTTATTTAACGATGTGAAAAATCCTGACCCCTTGCTGCTTACTGACTGATATTTGATGCCAAGAGAAGGGAATACTACGCTTCTTCTAAATTTCAGCTGTATTTTATCATAGTTAACCATATTATCAGGTAAACACAGGCATCATTTTAAGCATGAGGCCTTAAGATAGAATGGAATTTTTGTTTCGTTAAATAAAATAGACTATAATTGCTCATACAAACTGTCATATAATTCTTAAATCAAATGAGGATCGAACCTGGGACCGCAAGGTAAAGAGCGAATGGTGTGACCACTGTGCAACCAATCAACAGTCGCTCACGTGGAGTCTCAGTCACAGTTATCTGTCAGTAAATAAATAAAAGAAAATCCCATTAAACTAGTTAGAATTAATATGAAATTATATAAAAAAAGGAGAGTCAGGGAAATATAACTTAAAAAAGGATCACATTGAGTCATTAAGAAACATAAAACGACAAAACCAAACATTGAAAACCACTAACAGAAAAACGCAGACTCTAAAATATTAAAAACTAGTATCTAAATTGTTGTTCCTCCCTTTTGGATGTCTCATATTGCCTGGTTACAGCAGTGTATATAATGCTCACATGTATATATTATCTTCTATTTACTTTAGTACTTAAGTTCATTCCCTCATGTCTATATATTATGTTGTTGTTGTTGTTGCTGTTGTTGTTGTTGTTGTTCCTGTGTGCCTTCGGGTGAGAAAATAATAATAATGATTTTTTTTTTTTTTTTGGGGGGGGGAGTGACATTTTGCGGGCTTTTTATTTGCTTCTTGTTTTAGAGTTTTTATTTTGCTTTTTTCTCTCTGCTTCTTTGTATGGGCTTCTTAATTTTTTTGCTCTTGGTCTTAAAAAAAAAATTGAATTAACCACAAAACCCCTCACGTGTCAAACTCCTGACGGGGGATTGCATAACAGAGCTTCGTGGAGGCATTGGTAGGGGTGAGGCGCCGCGTCGTGTCCTCAGAGTACTCCCACGTGACGCATGTGTCCGGCGGCGTGGCTGCGGCGGCGGGCTGGGGACGAGACGTGAAGGGCGTGTGACAGGTGTCCATGGAGGCGGCTGGCACGTCGCTATGTGTGTGTGTGTGTGTGTGTGAGGTCGTGGTTGTGTTCAAATGAGCTGATCAGGAGGAGGGGGAAGAGGAGGAGGAGGAGGAGGAGGAGGAGGAGGAGGAGGAGGAGGAGAAGGAGGAGGAGGAGGAGGAGGGAGGAGGAGGAGGAGGAGGAGGAGGAGGATGTTTATGACTAAAGAATGAGAAATATGTTAGATATTGATAATTTTGTCCTGCAGGAATCTTGAATTCGGTGAGAAATGACAGACTTTCAGCGCCTTTGTTTAATTTGTTTTATTTGATTGATTTATCTATAATGTTTGTAGAAATGTTTGGTGAAGTTTGAGATGAGTGCGTGCGGGAGAACAGAGGCTTTCTTTCAGGTATTTCATGTTATTTTGTTATCATTCCTCTACCTAGATTCTCTTGGTTGTAAAACTAATATGATAATTTAGCCTAGACTACATGTAGATACAGACCTGAAGACCTCCTATATGGATCATGCGAGTGCGTAGCTTTCCTCATTTAGCACTTTCAGCGAATCAGTGTTAATGCATTTGTTTGATAACTGTAAGGTTTTTTGGAGGAGGATTCAGTTTTGCACAGCCTGAGTGAAGGAGGAAACTCATACTATGTCTTATAGTGGTATTTTATGTCTTTTAATGCGATTATGCTATTTTAACTGCTAAAATTTACTACAATTGTTGGTTTTTTTCCTTAGCCCTGAAGTTGTGCTGGCATCGACAACTTTTGTGGAATTTTTTCCATCGATCAAAAACTCTAACTGAAATAATTTTTACGGAATCAGTGATGAACGGGGCCCCGTTCATTTTTTAAAAAACCTTTATTTTTTGTTTCAGGGGAGAAAGTCGAATAGGTTCTTTTGATTAAACATCAAACCCTTTTAGGATTTTAAAGGGTTTTCTATCAAGGCCAACGGATTCACGATCCTTTTTAAGGAAAAAATTAAACTTTCCGCAGCTTCTTCATAAGATGAATTTCGGAGAGATGGTTTTAGTTTGGTTGCTCTTCTTTGCATGTTTCCAATTTGGTTTGATTTTACGAAAAAGGCGCCCAGAATAACGACATTTTCAAAAGTGGGGCCTAACCAAAGAAGGTAAATGTGTCATTACTTGGGGGAGTTTTAGTTCAATTTTTGGTTTTAATGAACCCAAAACATCATTTTTCCCCTTTTTACGGCAGCTAGGCAATGGGGACGGTTTAAGATCATTACTGATGATGACCCCCAAAATCCTTTCCGCGATTCAGTTAACGATTATTTGGAAAAGGAGGAGGAGGAGGGGGAGGAGGAGGAGGAGGAGGAGGGGGGAAGGAGGAGGAGGAGGAGGAGGAGGGGAAGAGGAGGGGAGGAGGAGGAGGGGGAGGAGGAGGAGGAAAAAGAAAAAGAGGGGGAAAAAAAGGAAAGGGTAAGTGGTTGAGACGAAGAAGGAAAATAAGTTAGCTATCATAACTAAGACAATGATTCGGATGATAGAAAGTTTTATGAAAAGAAGAAAAAAGCAGACTAAAGAAAGATACAATTTTTTTTTCATAACCCCGCTCCTTCTAAGTAAGAAGGATGAGGGAATTAAAAAATGGGGGAAATGGGTAAAAAAGGGGAAAGGGGAATGTTGTGGGGAAAGATGAAGGAAATTTAATCGCAACCTCGGAAGGAAAATGAGGTTTGGGGGACAAATTTTTCACGCAAGAAGGACATATTTAGCCTTTTATTAACGATGTGAAAAATCCGACCCCGCTGCTTACGAGATTTTTTTATCCCAAGAGAAGGGAAATATCGTCTCAAAATTTTCAGCTGATTTATCATATTAACCCTTTATCGGTAAAAAAAGGATCTTTTTAAGCTGGGCCCTTAGAAGAAGGAATTGTTTCTAAATAAAATAGATAAAATTCCCAAAAAACGTCATAAAATTCTTAAATCAAAGAGGACGAACCTGGGACCGAAAGGTAAAGACAAATTTTTTGTGACCACGTGCAACCAATAAAAAAAGTCGCTCCGGGGATTTAGTCACAGATCTGTAGTAAAAAAATAAAGAAAACCCCATTAAAAATTTAGAAAAAATTGAAATTTAAAAAAAAAAGGAAAGAGTAGGGAAATAACTTAAAAAGGATCAAATTGATCTTTAAAGAAACATAAAACAAAAAACCCAAACTTTTAAAATCACTAACAGAAAAACGCAAGACTCAAAATTTTAAAAAAATAGTATCTAAATTGTTTGTTCCCCCCTTTGGGTCTATTTTGCCTGGTTAAGCAGTGTATATAATGCCCCAATGTATATATTTTTTCTATTTACTTTAGTACTTAAGTTTATTTCCCCCAGCAATATTTTGTTTTTGTGTGTTTCTGTTGGTTTTGTTTTCCGGTGCCCTTTGGGGGAGAAAAATAATAATAATTTTTTTTTTTTTTTTTGGGGGGGGGATGACATTTTTTCGGGCTTTTATTTTCTTTTTGTTTTTGAGTTTTTATTTGCTTTTTTCTTTGTTCTTTGTATGGGGTTCTTTAATTTTTTTTCTCTTGGTCTTAAAAAAAAATTTAATTAACCACAAAACCCCCCACGGGAAACTCTGAGGCGGATTGCATAACAGACTTTGTGGAGGCATTTGGAGGGGTGGGCGCCGCGTTTCCCCAGAGTACTCCCACGTGACGAGGTCCCGGCGGCGTGGCGCGGGGGGCGGGGGCGAGGTGAAGGGGGGGGAAGGGTCCAGGAGGGGGGGCTGAGTCGCAGTGTGTGTGGTGTGGTGGTGAGGTCGTGCTGTGTTAAAGAGCTGATCAGGAGGAGGGGGAAGAGGAGGGGAGGAGGAGGAGGAGGAGGAAGATGAGGAGGGGGGGAGGAGGAGGAGGAGGGGGAGGGAGGAGAGGAGAGGAGGAGGAGGAGGAGGAGGAGAGGAGGAGGAGGATGTTTTATGACTATACAAGAATGAGAAATATGTTAGATATTGATAATTTTGTCCTGCCAGGAATCTTGAATTCGGTGAGAAATGACAGACTTTCAGCGCCTTTCTTTAATTTTTTTATTTGATTGATTTATCTATAATGTTTGTAGAAATGTTTGGTGATGTTTGAGATGAGTGCGTGACGGGAGAACAGAGGCTTTCTTTCAGGTATTTCATGTTATTTTGTTATCATTTCCTCTACCTAGATTCTCTTGGTTGTAAATAACTATAGATAACACTGGGGAACAATTTGAAGAAGAAAAAAATTGTTGAGTTAGATTTTTGAGCTTATTTAGACTAAAATTGGCATGCTGATTCCAAATCTGTAGTCAGTATTTTTCTAGCACGTCAAGTTTTTTTCTCCACAGCTTACCCTCCAGATAAGCAAAATTCCACTTGTGAGCTGTAGTAAAACTTTTTTTGTTTTGGCAATTTGTTTGGTGCAGTCCCTATTGGGCATTCGGTCTGTCTTCGTGAAGAATATGGAGATGTAAGAGAGTCATTGAGTTATTGCAAATATGACAAACACAATTGGATCATCTGTGTTGACCTTAAAATGGTGTCCTTCCTTCTTGGTCAACAACGTGGATACACAAAGTATCCCTGCCCCTTCTCTGTATGTGGATAGCAGA
>JACEEZ010024287.1:212323-214823 GCA_016584305.1 Chionoecetes opilio
GGGAGAGAGAGGATAGGAGGGAAAATGTAAGAGAATCGAAGGAGTTGAGGAAAGGAAAGAAGGGAGGGAAGGGAGACAAACTGGAGGCAAGAAGAGGAAGTAAATATAGATATAATGGAAGAGATAGAGAGAGAGGAAGAGAGAGAGAAGGAGTAATGCATGAAGAACTGTCTGACATTGGAGGGATATAAGGGAAAAGGAGCTAGAGATTGAAGGAGAGTAAGAGAGGGAGGTGAGAGAGAAGGAATAGTGCGTGAACAACTGATTGACATTAGAGGGATATAAGGGAAAAGGAGCTAGAGATTGAAGGAGAGTAAGAGAGGGAGGTGAGAGAGAAGGAGTAATGCATGAAGAACTGACTGACATTGGAGGGATATAAGGGAAAAGGAGCTAGAGATTGAAGGAGAGTAAGAGAGGGAGGTGAGAGAGAAGGAGTAATGCATGAAGAACTGACTGACATTGGAGGGATATAAGGGAAAAGGAGCTAGAGATTGAAGGAGAGTAAGAGAGGGAAGTGAGGTAGCTATGCATGAAAACTAAAATATCATCCTTGGGGTAATGGTGAATGGTTGTGGCGAGGAACCTTTTAACCCCTTGAGACACAGAACGTAATTTCCATTGTAATTTGGGTACCATTAGACGATTTTAGTGAATATAGGCAATATTTTATAGATATGACCTGTTTAGTATCCTTGTCGACTAGTTTATTTGGTATATTCAGTCACTTTTCGTAATTTTATGGCTAACAACAGACGATTTTATATAGCAAAGGAAAGATCTAGGCGTGGAGGGGTTAAGGGGAAGAACATGACGGTGACTCCAATAATGTTGAGTGAGTGAGGTGGATGCAGATGTGTGTCGGGAAAGAGAGAGAAATGCAAGTTTGGGCATATTTAAGGCATTTACGAGTATATAAAATAGCATATAGGCAGTTAGAGGGCTTTTTGTGACTTTTTTTTGCCTTTGGCCAGTCGTATCAGGTGTGAGAAATAATTAAAAGTACCGAGAATAAGATGAAGGTAAGTGAAGATGAAGGGAAAGAGAGAAAAATGCAAGTTTGGGCAAATTTAAGGCATTTTTGAGTATGTAGGCAAGTATTAGTGAACTTTTTGTGACTTTTGATCGCAGTTAGCCATTCCTTTTACCCCTTCACGCCCAGATATTTCCTTTGCTATAAAAAAAATGTATGTTGTCGAGCCATAAAATTACGAAAAGTAGCTTAATATATCAAATTAGTTAGTCGACAAGGATACTAAACAGGTCATATCTATTAAGTATTGCTTATATTCACTTAAAAACGTCTAATGGTAGTCAAATTACAATGGAAATTACGTTCTGGGTCTCAAGGGGTTAAAATGTAGAAATGAAATAAATGTATCGAGAAACAAGATGAGTGAATTGATTATAAAAAGTAACAGAGAGGGAGAGAGAGGGAGAGAAAGAAAGAGAGAGGGAGAGAAAGAAAGAGAGAGGGAGAGAAAGAAAGAGAGAGGGAGAGAAAGAAAGAGAGAGGGAGAGAAAGAAAGAGAGAGGGAGAGAAAGAAAGAGAGAGGGAGAGAAGAAAAAAAGAGGGATAGAAAAAAGAGAGAGGGAGAAAAAAAGAGAGAGGAAGAGAAAAAAAGAGAGAGGAAGAGAAAAAAAGAGAGGGAGAGAAAAAAAAGAGAGAGGAAGAGAAAAAAAAGGGAGAGAGAAAAAAAAAAAAGGGAGAGAAAAAAAAGAGGGAGAGAAAAAAAGAGAGAGGGAGAGAAAAAAATTGAGGGAGAGAAAAAAGAGAGGGAGAGAAAAAAAAGAGCGGGATAGAAAAAAAGAGAGGGAGAGAAAAAAAGAGAGAGGGAGAGAAAAAAAAGAGAGGGAGAGAAAAAAAAGAGAGGGAGAGAAAAAAAGAGAGGGAGAGAACAAAACAGAGAGAGGGAGAGAGAAAAAAGAGAAGGAGAACAAAAAAGAGAGGGAGAGAACAAAAAAGAGAGGGAGAGAAAAAAAGAGAGAGAGAAAAAAAGAGAGCGAGATAAAAAAGAGGGAGAAAAAAAAGGGAGGGAGAAAAAAAAAGAGAGGAAGAAAAAAAAAAGAGAGGGAGAGAAAAAAAGAGAAGGAGAGAAAAAAAGAGAGAGGAAGAGAAAAAAAGAGGGAGAGAAAAAAAGAGAGGGAGAAAAAAAAGAGAGGGCGAAAAAAAAAGAGAGAGGGAGAGAAAAAAAGAGAGGGAGAGAAAAAATGAGAGGGAGAGAAAAAAAGAGGGAGAGAAAAAATGAGAGGGAGAGAAAAAAAGAGAGGGAGAGAAAAAAAGAGAGGGAGAGAAAAAAAAGAGGGAAAGAAAAAAAAGAGGGAGAGAACAAAAAAGAGAGGGAGAGAAAAAAAAGAGAGGGAGATAAAAAGAGAGAGAGAGAGAAAAAGAGAGACAGAGATGGGTCAGTGAGATTTACAGTTTTGTTTGGACAGCCAGGAAGGGATGACCACCTCGACATACGTGTGGCGGCCAGACCCTTTGTCCCTGCAGTGCGCTGAC
>JACEEZ010024287.1:222323-227323 GCA_016584305.1 Chionoecetes opilio
GGGCGATGAAGGGGAGGTGGAAGGAGGTCAACGAGCGCCGCTAACGATCATGGGAAGGTCATTCGGAATCCATGGACAGGGACATAAATACCTAAATGAGTCGTTGATGTTCTTAAGCCGATTAGGACAAGGTGGTGGAGGGTGGGTGGTGTTGTGGCGGTGTTGTGGGGGTGTTGAGGGTGTTGTGGCCATGGGAAAAGGTGTAGGATTAGTGTTGTGGTCATAAGGAAAGGTGGAGGAGGGTGGGGGAGGATGTGGTGGGGGTGTTGTGGGTGTTGTGGCCATGGGAAAAAAGTGTTGGATTGGTGTTGTGGTCATAAGGAAAGGTGGGGGAGAGGAGGGGGAGGGTGTTGTGGGGGTGTTGTGGGGGTGTTGTGGAGGTTGTGGCCATGGGAAAAGGTGTTAGACTGGTGTTGTGGCTGTAAGGAGAGTAGGGGAAGGGGAGGGAAGGTGTTGTGGCCATGGGAAAAGGTGTTGGGTTGGTGTTGTGGCCATAAGGAAAGGTAGGGAGGGTGGGGGAGGGTGTTGTGGCCATGGGAAAAGGTATAGGATTGGTGTTGTGGCTATAAGGAAAGGTGGGGGAGGGTGGGTGTTGTGGGGGTGTTGAGCGTATTGAGGCCATGGGGAAAGGTGTTGGGCCGTGTTGTGGCCATAAAAGGGTGTATAGAGTAAATGTAATGGCCACAAAAGACCACAAACCACAATACGAACTTAATGTTTCATAATTTCTAGGGTTTTTTTTTCCTATCATATTTATCTATATCACTATTACCATTGATATCACATTTGTCTACCTATCCGTATTTTTCATATTTTATAACACTCTGTCTGCCTATCCCTTATTTACCCACGCCATCCATTCCTCCTCTCCTGTCTGATCTCTCCCCTTATCTAATCCCTCTCTGCCTTGTCCTATGTCCCGTGAGATCATAGGAGGTCAAAGGAGAGGCGTGATGATGTTGGTAATGGTAATGGATCACAGGAGGAGGAATAGGGACATGGGAAGAGGGAGAGAGAGATGAAGGAAGGAATGGAGGAAAGGAGAGGGGTCAGAGAAACACGTAGGAAGGAGGAGAGGGGGTGATAGGAAGGCATGGAGGGAAGGAGTGAGGGAAGGAGGGTGGAAGGACTCACATGTAGGAGGGAAGAGTGAGAAGGAGGGAGAGGAAGAGACAAGAAGACACGTGTAGAAAGGAAGGAAGAAAGAGAATACACTACAGAGGGAAATATAGTAAGAGAGAGAGAGACAGAGAGAATGAGAGAGAGAGAGAGAGAGAGAGAGAGAGAGAGAGAGAGAGAGAGAAAGAGAGAGAGAGAGAGAGATAGAGGAAGAGGAAGAGAAGAGAGAGAAAGAAGAGAGTATAAGAGAAGACAGAGAGAGAGAGAGAGATGAGAAGAGGAGAGAGAGAGGAAGAGAGAGAGAGAGAGAGAGAGAGAGAGAGAGAGAGAGAGAGAGAGAGAGAGAGAGAGAGAAAGAGATACTAAACGTAGCTATAAATAAACTATATACTAAACGTAGCTAAAGTAACTATGTAGATTGATAGTTAGTTAGATAGATAGATAGATAGATAGATTATTCCAGTGTTTCCCTAATACTTACGTCATTCTTTGCATTATCAGAACATTCTAAATCAATACTTTAACTTTTGTCTCTAAAAGTTTTGTTACGCTAAACATGTGTGTGAGAAAATAAGCATGAATATTTTGTTAGCAATATCTTGTTACACTTCCTCCTTGTTTTATCTGATCCCTTTTGTCGCCTGCAAATGTTTGTTCTATATTGTGTCAAGTAACTGAATGCCTGTTATTTGCTTTCGTTTTCTTCAGGTTTTGCTTTTAAATTTCTCTTTTATTATCTCATCGACTTCATGTATCTATACTTACTATAACTTATCTATCTACACTATCTATCTATCTACTATATCTATCTACACTATCTATCTACTATATCTATCTACTATATCTATCTATCTACTATCTACTATATCTATCTACTATATATATATATCTACTATCTACTATCTACTATATCTATCTATCTACTATATCTATCTACTATATCTTTCTACTATATTTATCTATCTACTATATCTATCTACACTATCTATCTATCTACTATATCTATCTACTATAGCTATCTATCTATCTATATCTATCTACTATATCTATCTATCTACTATATCTATCTATCTACTATATAAATATTTTAATATTATATATATAAAATATATATTATATATATATTTTAAAATAAAAAACTATATCTATCTACTATATCTATCTATCTACTATCTACTATATCTATCTACTATAACTATCTATACGTATCTATACTTGTACGACATATTTATCCTGCCAATTTTCATGTAAACTGTGTATCGTTACCTAATTCTATTTTATATATTCATCGACTCACATAGATCAAGTATACCTCACATAACCTCCACTATTTATCTTACTCCTTGCAAATACATATTCCTTCCTGGAAAGAAAAACAAAACACTGACTGAGTTTCTTGATCAATTTCTACGCAAATCTTCTCCTTTCATTTCTTTACCTAACATTTTATCGCACATAAGATACACAATGCTCATTATAAACAATCACTACAACAATTCCAACTTATTCATTTCCTTCATAAATAAAAAAATACTACATCTTTTTACATATATTTTTTTTTTCGAGCAATCATCTCTTCACGCAACGAAAAAAACTGATAAAAAAATCAAATGATATTCTCAGTTCACATCCGAGAGCGAGGACGAGGCGAGGGCGAGACCAATTATTTAGCTGTGTGGTCTGTGTGTGGGGGGCGCGAGGTCACGGGGTCACGGGGGGAGGTCAGGTCATCGAGTTTTATCAGTTGAGGATCTGAGAGGAGAGAAGAGGGGAGGGAGAGGAGGAGAGAGAGGGGAGAGAGAGAGAGAGAAGAGAGGAAAAGAGAGAGAGAGAGAGAGAGAGAGTAGAGGTGTAGGAAAAAAGGTAAGGAAGTGATAGAGAAATGGAAAGAAAAAAAGAAGAGAGAGAGAGAGAGGGGGAGAGAGAGAGAGGAGAAGAGAGAGAGAGAGAGAGGGGGAGAGAGAGGAGAGAGAGAGAGAGAGAGAGAGAGGGGAGGAGAGAGAGAGAGAAATGAGAGAGAGAGTAGAGATCTAGGAGTTGGAGGTAAGGAAGTGATGGATAAATGGAAAGGAAAGGAAAGAGATTTTTTACTATTATATTTTTCCATCTTTCCCTTTATTGCATCCTTCCCTTTTATTTATTATTATTATATTTTAGTTCGTGTTTAGCTTTGATTTTTTACTCTTTTATATGTGCATCGATCTTTTTGCGCGTATCATATTTTAATGCTCCTTGATTTGGCCAAAAAAAGCCATATTATATATTTCTATACAATTCTCTCTCTCTCTCTCTCTCTCTCTCTCTCTCTCTCTCTCTCTCTCTCTCTCTCTCTTCTCTCTCTCTTTTCGCTCTCTCCTCTCATCTTCTCTCTCTCTCTCTCTCTGTCTCTTCTCTCTCTCTCTCCTCTCTCTCTCTCTCTCTCTCTCTCTCTCTCTCTCTCCCCCCCCCCCTTAACCTCACTCTACCCTCCTAATCATAAATCACGCATAATCTTTCGTGTAAATGGATTAGCCAATGATTTCTGAATAACAAGCGGGCGTTGGAAACGGCGAGGCGCTCAGACGAATCGTTTATCCAAGAATTTGTGGAGCGACGTTTGCAAGGGAAGAAAATAAACGTTTCACCTCATAACCATTGACCGTCTGGGAGGGAGAGTCACGAAGGAGGTGTCACTGCGCTTGTATGGGGCAGAGGAAGAGGAGGAAGAGGAAGAGGAAGAGGAAGAAGAGAAGAGGAAGAAGAGAAGAGGAAGAATACAGAAGAGGAAGAAGAGAAGAGGAAGAAGAGAAGAGGAAGAATAAAGAAGAGGAAGAAGAGAAGAGGAAGAAGAGAAGAGGAAGAGTAAAGAAGAGGAAGAAGAAAGAGAAGGAAGAAGAGAAGAGGAAGAAGACAAGAGGAAGAAGAGAAGAGGAAGAATAAAGAAGAGGAAGAAGAGAAGTGGAAGAACAAAGAAGAGGAAGAATAAAGAAGAAGAAGAACAAAGAAGAGGAAGAAGATAAGAGGAAGAAGAGAAGAGGAGGAAGAATAAAGAAGAGGAAGAAGAAAGAAGAGGAAGAAGACAAGAGGAAGGAAAGAAGAGGAAGAAGAAAGAAAAGGAAGAAGACAAGAGGAAGAAGAGAAGAGGAAGAAGAAAGAAAAGGAAGAAGAAAGAAGAGGAAGAACAAAGAAGAACAAAGAAGAAGAAGAACAAAGAAGAAGAGGAAGAAAAAAAATGAAAAACAAGAAGAGGAAGAAGAAAGAAGAAGAAGAAGGAAGGAATAAAAGAAGTGAAGAGAAAGAGATAATGACATTCAGAATATGCGTCGGTTATGCAGAAACAGGGACTCTCGCATCCGGCTCTGCTATTGGCTAAACAAAATAACACATAACACACAACGAACCTTCTTATTAGCGGACACGGTTTTATTTGACTGGATTCGTAAAAAATACATTCTTGTGTAAACGTGATTGGGGGTCGGACGAGTAATAATTATGTTTTTATTCTCGTATTCTCCTTCATTTTTTTCCTCTTTTTCTTGGAGAGGAATATCGCCGGCCCTTTTTTTTTCATCCTCAGTCACGATTTTTGCGGTTTGATCTTGCTCCATCTTGCCTCGTTGACTCTCCGCCTCTCCTGATAAGCCCGATAAGGACTCGATATTTGAATACTTGGGCATAAAACTCCTCCCACGCCTCTGATGTGTATCGTAAACCCGGTGAGAGAGAGAGAGAGAGAGAGAGAGAGAGAGAGAGAGAGAGAGAGAGAGAGAGAGAGAGAGAGAGAGAGATAATATATACTAGCATGTCAAGGGAACGTTTAGGTTTTTAAAATAATTGTCTAGACTAACTGGTGGTGGTGCTGGAAGGGGTTTGCGCCCCCCCCCCTTCCTTCCTTTCATTTC
>JACEEZ010024287.1:232323-234823 GCA_016584305.1 Chionoecetes opilio
TCTGAGCCACTAAGCTATTCAGCACTTGAGGAAATCCAAGGTTTTAGCGGCGAAGTGTGACCCACAACCTTCGAGACCCCCCCCAGCCCCCTCACCGCCCCCCGCCCTCGTCCTCGGCTGTAAAATGCTAATTACCCGATAGTAATTGATTCCTGAGTCTCGGCCGCAGTGTAATTTCTGTTGGGATAAGACGCTCGATTGATTTCTGATGTTAATGAGAGTTTGGCCTCCCCGGGGGTCCGCTCGTGGGTGCTCCCCGGGGAGGCTTGGGGAGAGGGACTGTTTTCTCTTCCTCCTCCATGGGGCCCCGAGGCTGACTCAATCATTGGCGCCCCTCGGGAATTAGGGGTCTCGCCTTGGTGATGTGGTCTGGGGAGTGTTGTCTGCCTCCTGTCATGGCCCCCTTCCCCCCCTCCCATGGCCCTCTCTTCCTCCTTCTCCCCCTCCCATGGCCCTCTCTTCGCCCTTCTCCCCCTCCCATGGCCCTCTCTTTCCCCCTTCCCCCCCTCCCATGGCCCTCTCTTCCCCTTTCTCCCCCTCCCATGGCCCTCTCTTCCCCCTTCTCCCCTCCCATGGCCCTCTCTTCCTCCTTCTCCCCCTCCCATGGCCCTCTCTTCGCCCTTCTCCCCCTCCCATGGCCCTCTCTCGCCCTTCTCCCCCTCCCATGGCCCTCTCTTCCCCTTTCTCCCCCTCCCATGGCCCTCTCTTCCCCTTTTTCCCCCTCCCATGGTCCTCTCTCTTTCTCCTCTCTCTTTCTCTCTCCCTTTAGTCTTTCGCATTGGCTCTTATAAAGTGTGTATGTATATTTTTTTCAACCAAGCTAAATGAAACTAACATTGAAAAACACTCAGGTTTTTTAACATCTTGGGTCAGAAAAATCGTTGGTTTAATGGCTATGTATTAAAAATGTAGAACCTTTTAATTAAACTGCGTGAACGTGTAAACTGAAATCAAAACGAGTGCTTAATTAAACCCCTAACGAATCAAAGCCACACATATTAAGACAACAAATAAACTGAATAAAAGAATAGCAACCCAAAAACTAACACCACAACTTTTTCAATACGTAAAACATATAAAATAAAAGAAATAACTATCACAAATCAATAAAAAATTAAAAACGAGTAAAAAAATAGTATCACAAAACATAAAAGTACAAAAAATGACTCACAAACACAAATAAATCAAAATGGAAAATGAGTAAAACGAAAAAGTATAAGTCTGAAAAAAATCTAAGTATGAAAAAAATATATGAGGTATATAATAAGCGTGGGAGAGCGTGGTGTGTGAGGGACGAAGGAGAGCTGGAGGTGTAGAGGTGGACGCTTCGAGGATCAGGGGAGAGGCCGCGGTGTCAGAACGGTCGGGGCTTTATCACCTCCTTAATGCCCCGAGCTTGACGCCGAGGTGTGAGAGGAGGCGGAAATCTGCGAGGCGTCGGGACTGTCTGTCGGGATTTGGGAGGCATTAGCAGGAATTGTATGATTTTTATGAGGTACAGAAGAGAGAGAGAGAGAGAGAGAGAGAGAGAGAGAGAGAGAGAGAGAGAGAGAGAGAGAGAGAGAGAGAGAGAGAGAGAGAGAGAGAGAGAGAGAGAGAGAGAGAGAGAGAGAGAGAGAGAGAGAGAGAGAATATGCACATTAAATAATTGAGAGAGAGAATATGCACATTATATAATTTAGAGAGAGAATATGCACATTATATAATTTAGAGAGAGAGAATATGCACATTTAATATAAGAGAGAGAGAGTTTCTAATTTAGAGAGAGAGAATATGCACATTTATATATAAGAGAGAGAGAGTTTCTAATTTAGAGAGAGAGAATATGCACATTATATAATTGAGAGAGAGAGAATATGCACATTATATAAGAGAGAGAGTGTTTCTAATTTAGAGAGAGAGAGACTATGCACATTCTATAAGAGAGAGAGAGAGAGTTTATAATTTAGAGAGAGAGAGAATATGCACATTCTATAATTTTAGTACACCCATCTCTCGCATACTCGCTTACCTCTAAATCTGACTCACTTGATTTTTGTGACATTTGTATCCAAAGCCACTAAGATATGACCTTTCCTTTACAGGTCATACTTCCATGTCCTCCAATAGACCTAACCTCGTTTGACCTAAGCAAGTGTAACATCGCCGTATGTGACACGTGACACGCCAGTAAGTAACCACATCACAGGGGAAGAAAGGACCAATGAGAGGTAAGAACTCTAGTCTATTTTTTTTAACAAGGCAAAAATTCCATGCTATCTTAAGGTCTCATGCTTAAAATGATGCCTATGTTTACCTGATTATATGGTTACCTATGATAGAATACAACATAAATTTAGAAGAAGCGTAGTATTCCCTTCTTCTGGCATCAAATATCAGTCAGTAAGCAGCAAGGGGTCAGGATTTTTTGCTTCGTTAAAATAATAGACTATAGCTTTGAGGTCATGTGAGAAACCAGGTCAATATAAATCCCTTTACAAGTCATAAACACCCATTAATT
>JACEEZ010024287.1:242323-247323 GCA_016584305.1 Chionoecetes opilio
GAAGTAAAGAGGTTAAATATAATGTTAAGTATCACAATTCCCTCTGCATTTATTTTAATTCCATTCATTGTATTGTCCGACATCTTTTTTTTTCCCTCTGTGGTCTCGTAATATCATTTCTTTTTATTATTTTCCTCATCAAAAAACTTAACTATTTCCTCATTCTTCTCTTTATTCACCTTTTTTGTATGTCATCTAGTTTATTTATTTAGTTTATCTATATTTTGGTCTGTTATTTAGTAGACATTTAGTTTATTTATTTAGTTTATTTATATTTTGGTCTGTTATTTAGTAGACATTTAGTTTATCTATTTAGTTTATCTATATTTTGGTCTGTTATTTAGTAGACATTTAGCTTATTTATTTAGTTTATTTATATTTTGGTCTGTTATTTAGTAGACATTTAGTTTATCTATTTAGTTTATTTATATTTTGGTCTGTGTTATTTAGTAGACATTTAAATTATTTCAACCTTAGTCTCGTGTATACAGTTAATCATTATTTTTTTTCTAATTCATTAATATTTCTCAACAAAAAATATTCCTCTTCTTTCCCTTTTTAATATATCTCTTCTCTTTAAATAGCTTTACTTTACGTATAGGCTATTCTTACTGTATTAATTTGCAAAAACTACATAATATCGTCTCTATTCACCCTTTTCCTTCACAATTCCTGTAAGTAATATTTCATTTCATAATCCTCTATTTTATTTGTATCTGTCCCTTAAATATAATACAAATCCATCATACTTTATACCTCATTTCACACTGTAGCGAAATATCCATCACATCCATTTATATCCTCTGTACTATCCTATCTACTTATCCTTCTCATCCATTGCGGTATCGTAGATGTATGCAGCGGTCGGGCGTTAGTGTATATACAGCGACGCCCGACTCCCGACTCTCCGCCGACTGTCTACGAGCGGCGAGTCGGGAGAGCTGTGTGTGTGTGTGTGTGTGTGTGTGTGTGTGTGTGTGTGTGTGTGTCTGTGTGTGTGTGTGTGTGTCTGTGTGTGTGTGTGTGTGTGTCTGTGTGTGTGTGTTGTGTGTCTGTGTGTGTGTGTGTGTGTGTGTGTGTGTGTGTGTGTGTGTGTGTGTGTTTTCTCGGTCTTTGTTGGCTTATATTTCAGGATGTTTTTATTCCGCTTGTTTGTTAGGAGGGAAATTTTAGACTGTTTATGAATGTGAAGAGAATGATGAGAGTTAGGATTTTTGCGTGTGTTATGGGATTGAGTTGTTGTGTGTGTGTGTGTGTGTGTGTGTTGTTGTTTTTTTGGTGTGTGTGTGTGTGTGTGTGTGTGTTGTTTTTTTTTGTGTGTGTGTGTGTGTGTGTGTGTGTGTGTGTGTGTGTGTGTGTGTTGTGTGTGTGTGTGTGTGTGTGTGTGTGTGTGTGTGTGTGTGTGTGTGTGGTGTGTGTGTGTTAGGATGTTTTCTTTTGCTGTGTTGTATTCGTATTGTTATTATTAATGTTAATGGTTTTGTTATTATTATTATTATTATTATTATTATTATATTATTATTATTATTATTATTATTATATTATTATCCTTCTTATTTTTACTTTTATTACGGGTGTTGTTGTTATTATCATTATCGCTATCATTGTTGTTATTATTATTATCATTAGTATCATTATATCTTTGTTATCATTATTTTTTATTAACATTGATATCATTAGTAGTATCATTATTGCCATTATTATCACCAGCGATATCATTAATACTGTTTTTGTTATTGCTGAAGTATCCGTAAGAGCGATAATAATAGTATCAAAATTCCTGACGCAGATAACAATTCCGTCCAACAACCAAGCGAGAAAACAATAAGAGAAGGAAAAAATACGAGACGTCAGGATGATAGAAAGATAAGAACAGTTAATCATAGGAGTAACAAATGATGCAAAAATAATAATATGTGAAATAAATAAATAGAGATACTTGATAAACGATACAAATAATTTTATGCATGCAAGATAATATTTTTTTCGTGTTTCTGAAGTTCTTATGGAGCTTGACGTGTGTGTGTGTGTGTGTGTGTGTGTGTGTGTGTGTGTGTGTGTGTGTGTGTGTGTGTGTGTGTGTGTGTGTGTGTGTGTGTGTGTGTGTGCGTATGTGTGTGTGTGTGTGTGTGTGTGGAAGGTGATGAATTTTTGTTGTATTAAAGTTGTAAGTGCTATGGATAGAGGGAATAAATACCATTTCACAATTAATGTCGTGAAATAAACTTACCGCTCTAACCATGACAAGGAAATAAAGCAACTGATAAGTAGTTTAAAAAATATCAATAATGATAACGATGATAATAATAATAATGATGATGATTATATTAGTGCTAACAATAATGATAATGACAATGATGGCAACACACTAACACCAATGCTACTCTTACTTCCAATATGATGATAGTAATATTTCTTATTATAATAATAGTAATAACAAGTTATTTTAATAATACCAGTAACAATGATAATGATAATAGTGATAATAATAATCATGATAATGATAGTAATAATAATAATATTAATAATAATAATAATATTAATGATAATAATAATAATAATAATAATAATAACAATAATAATAATAATAATAATCATGATTAGAGGAATAACAACATTGATATTAATAATAATAATAATGATAATAAGGATACCCAGACAGGTGCTACGCGGAATGACTTTCAAGACTCGTATACAAGATTGTGCTTAATTACACTTTTATCTGGCGGAGGATGTAACGACGGAGTAGTAAATGAAATTATTATAGAAAGACCCGAGGCAGGCAATAAAGGCGTGTGTAATCCACCCATGGTCTTGTCCACGCGAGTCACACTCGCGATCGCCAGTTTCACCCTCCCGGTGCGAGCTTGGAGCTCAATATTACCGATCTTTGGACAATGCTGGGACCTCACACACCACACACACCCCTTGCTCAAGCGGGACAGCAACCGCCCGAGTTTGTCAGTGGAAGAATCCCCGGGATCAGTAAGGATTCGAACCGGCTACCACAGAATAGCAGGCCGGCGCGCTATTCACTTGACCATCGCGTTGGTTAAATGCCATCGTGGCCATGTGTGTGTGTGTGTGTGTGTGTGTGTGTGTGTGTGTGTGTGTGTGTGTGTGTGTGTGTGTGTGTGTGTGTGTGTGTGTGTGTGTGTGTGTGTGTGTGTGTGAAATAAATGTTCACTAGATTTTGCTCATTTATATGTATATTTTCTTTACAATCTACGTACGTTATGAATGTGTCCCTGCACAGAACAATACGTACACCACGCCCGCACCTCGCCATGAACGTTATGAATGTGTCCCTGCACAGAACAATACGTACACCACGCCCGCACCTCGCCATGAACGTTATGAATGTGTCCCTGCACAGAACAATACGTACACCACGCCCGCACCTCGCCATGAACGTTATGAATGTGTCCCTGCACAGAACAATACGTACACCACGCCCGCACCTCGCCATGAACGTTATGAATGTGTCCCTGCACAGAACAATACGTACACCACGCCCGCACCTCGCCATGAACGTTATGAATGTGTCCCTGCACAGAACAATACGTACACCACGCCCGCACCTCGCCATGAACGTTATGAATGTGTCCCTGCACAGAACAATACGTACACCACGCCCGCACCTCGCCATGAACGTTATGAATGTGTCCCTGCACAGAACAATACGTACACCACGCCCGCACCTCGCCATGAACGTTATGAATGTGTCCCTGCACAGAACAATACGTACACCACGCCCGCACCTCGCCATGAACGTTATGAATGTGTCCCTGCACAGAACAATACGTACACCACGCCCGCACCTCGCCATGAACGTTATGAATGTGTCCCTGCACAGAACAATACGTACACCACGCCCGCACCTCGCCATGAACGTTATGAATGTGTCCCTGCACAGAACAATACGTACACCACGCCCGCACCTCGCCATGAACGTTATGAATGTGTCCCTGCACAGAACAATACGTACACCACGCCCGCACCTCGCCATGAACGTTATGAATGTGTCCCTGCACAGAACAATACGTACACCACGCCCGCACCTCGCCATGAACGTTATGAATGTGTCCCTGCACAGAACAATACGTACACCACGCCCGCACCTCGCCATGAACGTTATGAATGTGTCCCTGCACAGAACAATACGTACACCACGCCCGCACCTCGCCATGAACGTTAACTCAGCAGAACAATGGCGTAGAAACGATAATAAGAATAGTCATGAAAACAAATATTAAGAGACCTCCAATAAGCCTGAGCTGCCGCGATCCTGCCTTTATGGCGCGGCGTTTTCCCTCCATGAATATATTATCCTGGGCAAAATTCATTGTACTTGTTGTCGGGTTATTAATCATATTTCCTTCTATGTATGTACGTATATTATGCGTATTATTCTATTTTATTTATTGTTGTCCAAGCCTTTGGGCGGGATATAATTATCATTATCATTTTTATAATTATATTGCAGCGGGTTTTATTCCTTTACGTAAATGAAGAAAGACGATTAATTTAGTTTATTCATCAATATGATCAGCTATTTGTTTGTCTTAGACATAGTTATATTTTTCTCCCCCTTTTTTTTTGGTGGTTGATTCATGGTTAGGCAAAAATAAAGATGGGGGCATACATAAAGATGGGGGTGCTCATCTCCGTCGCGTTACCCCTTGAGCCAGTGGTGGGTGCATGATAACCCGCTATCCCGGGACACAGGGATAGTGGGACATCCGGGTTACTACAGTTACCTGGCCCAGGTTTATATATATATATATATATATATATATATATATATTAATGATTTGTAGTAGTTGTTATATAGTAGTGGCAGTAGTTCTTGTTGTAGCAGTGGTAGTAGTAAAAGTAGTAGTAATAATGGTATAAGTTATAGTTGTAGCTATTGTACTTCTGTAAACAGTATCACCATCATCATTATCATCATCATCATCATCATAGTTTTCATCATTACCATCTTCATTAACAGCATG
>JACEEZ010024287.1:252323-269823 GCA_016584305.1 Chionoecetes opilio
CGTTTCCCGTCTGTTTTGCGATCGAACTGAAGAACCAACGAGCTGCCGATGTGGATTGTAGGATTATAGTTTTTTTTTTTTAACGAGGCAAAAATTCCATTCTATCTTAAGGTCTCATGCTTATAATTATGCCTATATTTACCTGATAATAGGGTTAACTATGATAAAATACAGCTGAAATTTAGAAGAAGCGTAGTATTCTTTTCTTCTGGCATCAAATAGCAGTCAGTAAGCAGCAAGGGGTCAGGATTTTTCACCTTGTTAAAAAAAAATACTATAGATAAGCCGATTGTGAGAAATGTCAATGCAGAATGTAATGAATGTAATGAATGTAAATGTAAATGAGAAATGGAAAATGTAAGGTGATTGTATTTTTTTTTTTACTAAATAGTTGAAAATGGAGATGTTTATAGTGTCAATGCTAACTTTGCAGAACAGAAAGATGAATTATTGTACTGGTATGTGTCTTTTTTATGCTGTGAAGGTTTAGAAAATAATATTAGAGAGTAAATGACTGAGTTTCCTGAGTAAGTGAAACAGTTAAACTAAGAGCAAGCTACTATAGACACATTTACTCCTCACTAAATCTCTCTTATTCATCCTCTTAAATCAAATCGCAGCAAGGGAATTAAGATGACAGGAAGGAGCTATCAGTAGGGATGACTTAACGTGCTGAATACGCCACTAGTGAGACGGACATATCAACAATAGGGCGCGTCAGGGCGTGAGCGAGTTATTGAAAGGTGAGTGAGCTATCAGAGGCGTCAGTCAGATGGGAAACAAACAAGGCGGTGAAAGGAGTCAGTAGCGCGTTAATTTTGTAAAGTTTGGAAGATATCGACGTTGCTGGACAAGTGAGAGGGGAGGGGGGAAGGGGAGGAGGGGGGTTGAGGGGGGGAGGGGAAGAAAGGAGCGGGGAAAGGGGGAGGATGCAGGTAATGCCCCTCAGAGTGCTCATCTTCCCCTCACCCACCTGTCAACGCGGGGACGAGCGTGCAATCGGGGAAGTGGCAGAGTGCATGTTAATTTGCTTGAAGTATGGCATTAGCGACGCCATTGTGACAGGCGGGAAGTCGTCGCGCCACACACATACACACACACACACACACATACACACACACACATACACACACCCACACACACACACACACGCACACACACACACACACACGCACACATACTCACACACACACACGCACACACACACACGCACACACAAACGCACACACACACGCACAACCACACACACACACACACACACACACACACACACACACACACACACACACACACACACACACACATACACACACACCACACACACACACAGACACACACACACACACACACACACAACACACACACCACACACACACACACACATACACACACACACACACTACCAACACACCACACACACACACACACACAACACACACACACACACACACACACACACACACACACACCACAACATACACCACACACACACAACACACACACACACACACACACACACACACACACAACACAACCACACACACACACACACACACACACACACAACACACCACACACACACACACACACACACACACACACACACACACACACACACACACACACACACACACACACACACACACACACACACAGTAAGAATAATCCCATCTCTGCCCCAATCATCCCACGGCTCAAGAGATCCCAGTAATTAGCCCACACTAAAGTATAACAACCTTCTTGACCAATCAGACCTGCACATCATTCCTCTCAACAACAAGCACTCAACAGCCACTTCTCCTAATCACTAATCGAACCACACATTCTCCAGAGCAGCAAAATTTCCCTAGCCATCCATTGCACTGTAAGGCCAACGTACTACTTAACCACCCGCCCTTGCAAACACTCACAAGCTACAAACAAGTCGCAGCCAGTAATTACACACAGTATCTTTAGCCACAAGCTGCGCCCACCCAGGTCCCGCCACAAGCACCACCGATCACCCCTCACCACTATTACAACAGCACGCCCACCGATACTTATAATTTTCCCCAATCACTTGGGAGTAACCTCACATCCCTGTGTTTACGTGCGCCAGTGCTGCCACCCTGCCCGCGACGCCCCACACGCAGGGTAGCCACTCCGTCAGGCAATAATACCAGTAATACAAAGCATCGAATCTAGCGGCGGTGCGGATCGCCCATAAGAGATAATTATGATGATCAGGCGAATAGTGAACGAGAAACGAGCAGAGTAAATTATAATAGCGAACAGGATTCCGTCGATTACGCTTTCAGAGGTTGGTAATTCTGACTGCGAAGTGTTTAGTTTGGAGGTGTGTGTGTGTGTGTGTGTGTGTGTGTGTGTGTGTGTGGGTGTGTGTGTGTGTGTGTGTGTGTGTGTGTGTGTGTGTGTGTGTGTGTCTGGTAATTTGTATACAATTATAGTATTATTGATACAGACTTTATTGTCATCATCTTCATCATAATATCATAATCATTATCACTGCTATTTTTCTGAATATCATTATTGTTATTATTATCATCATCATCATTGCTATTATTTTCATTATCGTATATCATAAATGACGTTTTTCCTATAGCTAATGAAGATGAAAATAATTATTTTCATTATGATAACAGTAAGACATAACAATGATTTTAAAAAATGCTCCAATTTATTTGTAAACAAACTGATAACTTCGAAATACATAAAAACCTTTGCAGCAATGATAGTGATGACAACAACAACAACAACAACAACAACAACAACAATGATAATATATCAATTATGATAATAATGATACTACTACTAATAATAATATAGATGACAGTAATAATAATAATGATAATGATAGTAATATTAATAGTAATAATGATGATAATAAGGATAAAAGCAACTTACAAGAACAATATTAGCACCTTCACTTCACCTGCATTATCCATAATGATGATACTACCGTAGACAACACTATAGTCCTCCTCTGTAGCTGTTACCTCTGGCTCTCTGTAGACAGGTATTTTCAATACCAACTATAGTTGCTATTGAAAATGGTCTCCCAGGGCAAGATCTGTGACTTTTAATGATAGCCAGTCTATTAATCTTGTCCCGGGGTTTCCTGCGTGGCTCATCGGCGTCCACAATTACATTAGGCTCCAACGTAAAAAAAAAAAAAAAAAAAAAAAAAAATATGCGGAAATAGTTTCAATACCACATTAATTTTGTTGTTGGCCCTATGGTGTAGTGGTAACACGCTACTTCGGAAAGCATGAGCTTCCTCCATGAGTAGAGCCACGGGTTCGAATCCCGTTAGGGCAGTAGGTCTACTCTAATGCATAGCAGTAGAGGAAAATCTACTTTTTCATTTTTGTATTTTGTAGTACCTAATGGTAATATATATTTATCAATCATCTTTTTATCAGATGCATGATTAACTATGAAATAATTATGTTGAAATGAAAATGGTAACTTTATAGCCAAGGCTTCCTGGTGGCGCCCCTTGTGACGTGCCGGTAAGCCAGCCCCGGAGGGTGTCTGCATGCGGAGGGGAACCTTGAGCTCGTGGTAGTGCGTGGAACAACCTTACCCTAGATCAGGGGTTCTCAAACTGGGGGTCGCGACCCCTCGAGGGGTCGCGAAAGTCTTCTGGGGGGTCGCGAGATTTCTAGAATGTGCAAACTGCATTAGAGAACACAATATTCATAATATATGATTATTCTTTTGTATCTATTTTCAGTATAAAACAAAACAATGATTATACCTTCCTAGGCTTTAATACATTATTTACAAAAAAGTACAGGTAGCTACATAATCTGACTCTGAGAAAAGAGTCACCACCACGCTCACATGTCCAGTAGCCATATAGGCTACAGACGTACTTGTATCATCACTGCCCGACCCTTGTTCTGGCATTACAAATCCACATCACAAATCTAAACTTTATTTAGGTTAGACTTATTTTTTTGCTGCGTGTAAAGCAAGCATATAGGATATAGATTGCACTGATTACGGTATCATTTCAGTATTCATAATGTTGTACCAAATATATTAATTATGCTTAGAATGTTATGATACGGGGCAATGCGACTTACCTATGGGTGTGTGTGTGTGTTTGTGTGTGTGTGTGTGTGTGTGTGTGTGTAAGAGAGAGAGAGAGAGAGAGAGAGAGAGAGAGAGAGAGAGAGAGAGAGAGAGAGAGAGAGAGAGAGAGAGAGAGAGGAAGCGGATAAGAGGCATAAGCGATAAGAGGATAAGAGACAGGAGGGAGTAACGAAAGACGAAATAAAAGGAAATGTCGAAGAGCAAGTTAGAGAAATCGTAAATTAATGGATAGAGATAAACAGATAGATATACAGATAGGTAAGTAGATTGATGCATACATACATACATACATACATACATACATACATACATACATACATACATACATACATACATACATACACCTTTGCAACACATATATATAGGAAAGAAAGGACAACAATTCAAACAATACGAATACAATATAAAAAAATAGTAAAAGAAAGTAAGAAATGTTAGATGATCAAACAGATTCTTCACACTAAGTAAAAAAAAACTGCAAAAAAATAAAAAGTAGGTAACCAAACACTGCAAAATATATACTTGAGGGATTAATATTAACCCTTAAACACTTTCCTTACATTGCCTAAATATATTCATTTAATTAAGGAAAGATCTGGGCGTGAAGGGAATCTATGTATTTGTATCTAGTCTCTCGCATCTGGCTAATCCTATGAATTTATTGGAAGGAATTTTTTTTAGAGAAATGACAAAAGGGAATGATGTAGTTATGCAATGCACCAAGACTTTTATTATTTGTTGTTTATAGTAACGTCAGTGACTAAGAAATGTTCATGCGTTGACAGCCGCATTAGCTCTTTAAGTACTTACATTTTGTTTTACTGTAGTACACAAAGGTGGGCAGAGTCAAGGAGTTAAGAGTTAGTGTTATCTTCCATCGCTGCTTTTCTAAGGTGTGGGTAATCTCCCTTGGTATTCTCCCTTAGTACTCCTCCCTCATAATCTCCCTTCTTAGCCTCCTCTGTACCTCCCTTTGCAGTCTTAACCCCTTGAGACCCAGAGCGTAATTTCCATTGTGACTTGGGTACCATTAGACGATTATTAGTAAATATAAGCAATAATTCTATAGATGTGACCTGTTTAGTGTCCTTGTCGACTAACTAATTTAGTATATTCAGTTACTATTCGTAATTCTATGGCTAACAACATACATTTTTATATAGTAAAGGAAAGATCTGGACGTAAAGGGGTTAAGGGTAAATGGGAATATATGTTAGTCTCCCTTAGTATCCCAATCTCCCCTTACTAATATCCCATAGTTATCTCCCCTAGTAATCTCCTTTTAACAATCTCCCTTAGTCTCCCCTAGTAATCTCCCTGGGTGGATTCCCTAAGGGGTGGCGTGGAGGCATTCCGTGGCCCCCATAATCACCCAATTACTCTCTTGTTTGTATTGTTAATTGGCTATTGTTAATCTGGTTCCCAATTACTTCTGACCAGCACCTGCGTCCCCACCTGTAATTGTCTGTTTTTGTTTGGCGAGATGGGCGAGAACCTCAGAGCAGGGGAGGGGAAGAAGGGGGGAGGGGGAGAAGGGGGGGGGGAGGAGAAGGGGGGGGGGAGAGAGGGGGGGAGGGGAGAAGGGGGAGGGGGAGAAGGGGGAGGGGGAGAAGGGGTAGAAGGGGTAGGGGGAGAAGGAAGGAGATGGGGAGGGGGAGATGGGGAGAAGGGGGAGGGGAGGGGAGAATCTTGGGATCTGCTAAGCTGCCCAGGGAGGAGGTGTGGGGGAGTGTGTGGAAGAGTGAAGGAGGAGAAGTTATAGGGTTAAGAATAAGGAGCGGTTAGCGAAGGAGAAGTGGTGAGTGCAAAGTGGCAGGTGGGAAAAGAGGGTAGCGAGGCTGGTCTTATTTAGTCTGTATCAACTGTGTTATTATTGCTAGTATGTATTGGTGGTAGTGGTGGTAGTGGTAGTTGTAGTAGTAATACATTTAGTGTTACTATTGTTCTTATACTATTACTACTACTTACTATACTACTACTACTACTACTTCTACTACTACTTCTATTACTATTACTACTACTACTACTACTACTACTACTACTACTACTTCTACTTTTACTACTACTACTACTACTACTACTACTACTACTACTACTACTACTACTACTACTACTACTACTACTATATACTACTGCTTCTACTACTATACTACCACTATTACTACTACTACTGCTGCTGCTGACTACAACTACTGCCACTTCTACTATACTACTACTACCACGGCTACTAGCAAATCTTTCTTGGTCGTCGATAAGAGGTTGGGCGAGGGCGTTTTCGAGGCTGGGCGCTGTAAGACAAAAGGCCTTCAGACGCCATCATCCCTGCGACGCCGTCATGTTTGCTGTCGCCGAGTATAGAGTAGAGGCTGAGATACGCGAGAAATGTAAAACCCTTGATAGATTAATTCGTTCTTCGGCTGTTATAGCTTTCATTTAGATTCCAGTGCGGCCATCAACATGCCTTGCTCCAAATAGTTGCTATAATCGCATGGCTCACAATGGATGCCACGCTTCACGGTCCATACCACAAAACGTGTCACAGAATACGTCTTTGTATATCCCCATAAACATCTATCATGGCTGAACACTTTTGCAATCGATTATGACCGAAGCAAAAATGCGTTTCATGAGGCTCCTCCATTTCTTGAATTCCCAGCAGGCACCACTGTTTCGTGACCTAATGTTGAGACGTTAGTATTGACGGCTCTCTTGAGGGTTACAAGCTTCCTTCGAGGTCAGGTTCTCAAGGGCACACCAGACGGGAAGCTACCGAGCTCTGTACATAACGCCAGCCAGACCATCACTGTCAGCCAGCCATTGCACACGTCTCCATAAGTCTCAGAGTCATCACCCTCCACTGACTAAGATTTTATGCATCGTATAATACATAAGGTAGACATTTTAACTAGACTTTACTCTCTGGAAGTATCTGTTAGAGTGAAGATTGCTCTGTTTAGTGTAAAAAATCGAATTGCTACGTAACTACCAATAATGAAATGCCATTGACGTCATGAACCTCGTCCTACCTATCTCGTACACTACCTAATGTCTTCCCTTCACTCTATCCAATGTCATTCTTCCTCATCCCATTTACAAACCTAATTCCCTCTTCCCTTCTATTCCTGTCACTTAGCATCATCCCACACCCGTATACCTCTGTCTCCCATTCACCAGCATTCAATCTTTTATCATCTCCTCGGGGTGGGCGATGTTTGGGGGGCGCCGCGGGACCTTCAAAGGACGCGCGTCGCAATATTTTCGTGTCGGCCGTAATGACACAAACACGTCCGCCGCGGCATCCAGCGTCGTGTTGCCGGCGTAGGAAATGTCTAGGCTAGGAAGGCGCGGCATGGGACTAATGCGAGAAGAATGTCATATCCAAAACCCTCTTAGCGTTGTTCAGGAGCTGGTTGTGATGTGGAATGAGGCTAATGTCCTTATGATGGCTGTGGAGTGAGTCATGGTGATGGGCCTGGCTGATGTGGAGTCTCAGGTGGTGTGGAAGGTGTTTGGCTGTTGAGATGTGGTGTCGTAGAGGTGTGGAGTGAACTGTGGAGTGAAGCAGATGTAGAATGGACACTTAATTGAAACTACGTCAACCTCGATTAGTTCATAAGGCAAACCAACGCTACTCATGGCCCCCTCTCACACACATCTTGTCTCACGTGCACCTCTCCACCCCTCCCCACACCTCCTCATCCCTCCCCACCCCTCCCCACCCCCCCTCCCCACCCCTCCCCGCACCCCATCTGTCACAGTGTACCCTCACCTGCCTTCACCTGTCAACAACCACCATCATCAACCACGTATCACCTGATCTCACTCCGCATCACCTGATCTCACTCCGCATCACCTGTCACAGCCTGCCCACCCTTACTCACCTACTTATTCACCTTTACCGAACACCCGAAATACACTACCCATAACCATGTACACCTTCCCTATTACACCTATTTGTTTATACCTGCCACCTCTTATATACGACGTACCCAATGCCCTTACCATTAATGCAACTCCTCCTCAACAACCTCACTCAGTTACCTCAGGCCTCAGAGCATGTTAATTAACCCCTTGAGGCCCAGAACGTATATTTCCATTGTAATTTGGCGACCATTATAGACGATTTTAATTAATATAGACTATTTTATATATATATCCCCTGCAGTGTACCCTTGTCCACTAGTTAATTTGGTATATATTATGATACTTTTCGTAATTTTATGGCTAACATCAGACGATTTTATAGAGCAAAGGAAAGATCTGGGCGTGAAGGGGTTAAGGTCTGATGATAAAATAATGGAATAAAAAAGAATGAAAGTGATGTGGTGTGCAGAGTCATGAATACAGAACAAAAAGAGAATGATGAAAATGTGAAAAATATCTTGAGTCGATTAAGGTGACATGGAGTGAGGGAAGGAGTTGAAGAGGGAGTAAAGGGCGGAGTTAGGAGGGTAGAGGAGATTGACAGGTCGTTGGCAGAGCACTATAAGATGATGGAGTGAGATGATACCCGGGTCCAAGGTATTAAAGGAAATTAAGTGTTGGGTTCCAGTGGGTGTAGAATCTATTAATTTTTTGTTTCTTCGTTAACTTGTTCGTCATCAGTATTCCCTCCATTTATAGCAAACAGGTAGGTGTGTGTGTGTGTGTGTGTGTGTGTGTGTGTGTGTGTGTGTGTGTGTGTGTGTGTGTGTGTGTGTTGTGTGTGTGTGTGGTGTGTGTGTGTGTGTGTGAAGTCGTGAGTGAGGTGGTGTGTGTGTGCTGTCGTGTGTGTGTGTTGACCGTGTGTACGTGATGTGCATGTTGTGTGTGTGTGTGTGTGTGTCGTAAGAAAAAGTCGTGAAGAAGAAAAAAAAAGGTGGTCGCGTCAGGCTTCGACCATTTATCTGAACCGAACGAGAAAGTCATGGTTTTTTTTATACAAGCACGAAGAAGGCTCGAACCTCCATCATCATCATCATCATCATCAGCATCATCATCATCATCATCATCATCATCATCATCATCATCATCATCATCATCATCATCATCATCATCATCATCATCATCATCATCATCATCACACTCACTTTTATGAATTACAAATGTTCAAAGAAATGATATCCTATTTTCAGTCCACATTCATTTTTTTTCTAATCATCATTGACTATAAGGAGACGAAATACCATGTCAAAAATTAAGTCTTTTTTTTTTCCTTTTTTCAACGAAGAGAAATTTTTAAATCATGTGAGACAGTCAGAAATACGTAATTTTTTCAATTTATCATAAAGGTAAAACCCTCCTTTTCCCCTCCTTTCCCCCCTTTTTCCCCATTATCCCTCTCTTTTCCTCCCTTTCCCTCCTTTCCCCTTCATCTCTCTCTCTCTCTCTCTCTCTCTCTCTCCTCTCTCTCTCTCTCTCCTCTCTCTCTCTCTCTCTCTCTCTCTCTCTCTCTCCGTCATCTTCCCTCTCTCTCTCTCTCTCTCTCTCTCTCCTCTCCCCTCCATCGTGGCGGCGCGTGTCACAATGGAAGTGAGACGGAGGGGAGGGATGGAGAGAGAGAGAGAGAGAGAGAGAGAGAGAGAGAGAGAAGAGAGAGAGAGAGAGAGAGAGAGAGAGAGAGAGGGAAGGAGGGAGGGAGGGAGAAGGAGTATCGGATGGGAAAGGTAGGAGAGATAGAAAGAAGGGGAGTGAGGATGGGTTAGGGCGGAGGAAGGAAAGAAGATAAGGAAGAGGGTTGGATGGAGTGGCAGGAGTGATAGGGAGTAAGGGAATAAGGGAGTGAAGGAGTGATTGAGTGAGGGAGTGAGGGAGTGAGGGAGTGAGGGAGTGAGTGAGGGAGTAAGGGAGTGATGGAGTAAGGGAGTGAGGGAGTGAGGGAGTAAAGGAGTGAGGGAGTGAAGGAGTGAGGGAGTAAAGGAGTGAGGGAGTGAAGGAGTGATAGGGAGTGATTGAGTGAGGGAGTAAGGGAGTGATGGAGTGAGGGAGTGAGGGAGTGATAGAGAGTGAGGGAGTATGGGAGTGAGGGAGTGATAGGGAGTAAGGGAGTGATGGAGTGAGGGAGTGATAGGGAGTAAGGGAGTGATGGAGTGATAGGGAGTAAGGGAGTGATGGAGTGAGGGAGTGATAGGGAGTAAGGGAGTGATGGAGTGAGGGAGTGATGGGTAGGGGTGTGAGTGAGGAGTGTAGGGTAGGGAGTGTGGAGTGAGGGAGTGATAGGGGTAAGGGGGGTGATGAGGAGGGGATGGGAGTGGGGAGTGATGGAGTGAGNAATTAAACATATTAGGTTGACTTATTTTTTGCTGCGTGTAAAGCAAGAATATAGGATATAGATTGCACTGATTACGGTATCATTTCAGTATTCATAATGTTGTACAAATATATTAATTATGCTTAGAATGTTATGATACGGAGCAATACGACCTACCTATGGGTGGGTGTGTGTGGGTTTGTGTGTGTGTGTGTGTGTGTGTGGTGTGTGTGGTGTGTGTGTGTGTAAGAGAGAGAGAGAGAGAGAGAGAAGAGAGAGAGAGAAGAGAGAGAGAGAGGAGAGAGAGAGAGAGAGAGAGGAGAGAGAGAGAGAGAGAGAGAGAGAGAGAGAGAGAGAGAGAATGCATGAAAATAAAAGAAATAAAGACAGGAAGGAAAGAGGGAAGGAAAAAAAGAAGAAAGGTATGAGAGAGAGAGAGAGAGAGAGAGAGAGAGAGAGAGAGAGAGAGAGAGAGAGAGAGAGAGAGAGAGAGAGAGAGAGAGAGGAGAGAGAGAGAGAGAGAGAGAGAGAGGGAAAGAGAGAGGCTGTGTGTTTGTGTGTGTGTGTGGTGTGTGTGTGTGTGTGTGTGTGTGTGTGTGTGTGTGTGTGTGTGTGTGTGTGTGTGTTCTTACATCTAATATAAAATAGCTTGTATTTCGCATAAGATTAGAATCTGCTTTTGACTAGTGACTTTCTTTTAGTGTTCTCGGCAGGAAAGGGAGAGAAGGGAAGTGAAAGAAAAACTGCAGCGACAGGCAACGTTGTGTAAAGAAGGAGCAAGGGATGAAAGGAATCAGACAGGAAAGCGGAGATGGCAAAGAGGATAAAAAAACCTTGCCATCTGTTGTACGAGAGAGAGAGAGAGAGAGAGAGAGAGAGAGAGAGAGAGAGAGAGAGAGAGAGAGAGAGAGAGAGAGAGAGAGAGAGAGAGAGAGAGAGAGAGAGAGATTTGATACATTTATTTTTGGCCATAATGATATGTACAAAGTATAAATTTCATAACAAGTAATAAGGCTTGGTCCATTAAACTGAAACTTTAATAGGACCCGAAGAGTACATTGTATGATCATAAGAGAGAGAGAGAGAGAGAGAGAGAGAGAGAGAGAGAGAGAGAGAGAGAGAGAGAGAGAGAGAGAGAGAGAGAGAGAGAGGTGCTGTATCACATTTAGTCAACCATAAAAAAAACATGGTTCCACTAATTATACGACGAGCGATATGACGGGCGAATCGGAAGGTCAAAGAGATTATATTATAGAGGAATACAATACAAAGGAAACACAAACAGCAACAGACCGATAGGTCCTTACAAGGCTGTTTGCTTTTAACTACACTACACTAACTAGATAATAAGAGAGAAAGGATAGGAAGTAGAAGGCTCCTCCCCACCCACCCATCCCTCCAGCCGAAGCTGGCCGGAAAAGAAGTGATACCATGCAGTATAGAAAAACTGCATGGAATTTGTGAGGAAAGTTGAAAGCTGTAATCTATGGCTTACTACTAGTTTGTGGGGGTAGGTTTAGTGCTTGATAGATAGGTCATGTTATGTGTGTTTTGTAATGGTGTGAACACAGTGTGGAGGTTCAAGGGTGGTGCGGCAGCCTTGCCTGGCGCTTTCTTGGGAGGCAGCAGTCTATCAGGCCCCAGCTCCGTTCAATCCACTGCGGATTGTGTACTTTCCATGTAGGACGCCGTACACTTCAATGCCTTCTGCAGCAGTGACCCTTGGTACCTTAAATCCCGATGGTGGTCACTAACTGTCAGGACCCTAACTGAACCACATCCCGTCACAGGTCGAGAGTAGTAGTGGTAACCGTTAACTCGGGGCTATCTGTGTGTGTTATGAGGTCTAATGTAGTGTTGGTGTAGGCTCAGTGTGGAAGTTCAAGGGTGGTGCGGCAGCCTTGCCTGGCGCTTTCTTGGGAGGCAGCAGTCAATCAGGCCCCAGCTCCGTTTCAATCCACTGCGGTAGTGCACTTTCCAAGTAGGACGCCGTGCACTTCAATCCCCCCTGCAGCAGTGACCCCTGGTATATAAATCCCGATGGTGGTCACTAACTGACAGGGCCCTTACTGAACCACAGCCCGTCACAGGTCAAAAGTTGTAGTAGTGACCGTTTACTCGGGGCTGTCTGAGACGGGAGGAGGAGGAGAGGAGGAGGAGGAGGAGGAGGAGGAGGAGGAGGAGGAGGATGTTTAGCGCAAGGAAGAGTGTGGAAGGGAACTGTAGTGGTTCTGGATTTGAGGAGGAGGAAGAAAAGGAGAAGAAGGAGGTAAAAAGGCATTCGTTTTGTTAGTCTATGCACACACACACACACACACACACACTAGGGTACTCCGTGGTGTAGAGGAAGCACGCTCGGTTCAAAGCTGAGAAGTCCCGGGTTCGATCCCCGGGCGGTGTGGAAACAGATGGGTTGTTTTCTTAAAACCCGAGCCCCTGTCCACCCAGCAGTGAAGGGTACCAGGTGTTAGCTGGGGTTTGTGACCTGCTCTCCAGGGTGGTGGCTTCGGCCAACACAAAGCAGTAAGGATGAATGATGAACGGAGTAAGGATGAACGAGCATTGCTCTGGCCCTGTAAAATACAACTAGATGAACACACACACACACACACACACACACACACACACACACACGTACACACACACACACACACACACACATACGTACAAATAAACAAAATATTATATAAGTGAATCAAGATATCTGACCTTGAACAGTAAATTACATGCAGTGTGTGTGTATTTATTTTCTCTCTCTCTCTCTCTCTCTCTCTCTCTCTCTCTCCTCTCTCTCTCTCTCTCTCTCTCTCTCTCTCTCTCTCTCTCTCTCTCTCTCTTCTCTCTCTCTCTCTCTCAACTCTCAATAGGTAAAAGTAATGCGATTGTCCAATTTGGGGATGATCGGATAATGGGCGTTTCGAGCATTTTTATCCCTTAGTCCCAGCGGACTCTTGCTGATCCGAGGTCGTCATTGGAACAGCGGTAATTAGCGTGATCAGCGCGGTAAATTAGGTGATTACGAGTCTTTGTTTTGAGCAGGACGAGTGGGTACTTTAATGGACATTAATAGCATACATAGAGACCATGTGTGTGTGTGTGTGTGTGTTTGTGTGTGTGTGTGTGTGTGTGTGTGTGTGTGTGTGTGATTCGTGTGTGTGTGTGTGTGTGTGTGTGTGTGTGTGTGTGTGTGTGTGTGTGTGTGTGGTGTGTGTGTGTTGACTTCATGTGTGTGTGTGTGTGTGTGTGTGTGTGTGTGTGTGTGTGTGTGTGTGTGCGTGTTCGACCTCTTCATCAGTATTTGTGTATCTGACCGTGTGTGTGTGTGTGTGTGTGTGGTGTGTGGGTGTGTGTGTGTGTTGTTGTGTGTGTGTGTGTGTGCGTGTTCGACCTCTTCATCAGTATTTGTGTATCTGACCGTGTGTGTGTGTGTGTGTGTGTTTGTGTGGTGTGGGGGGTGGGGGGTTGTTTTTCTGTGTTTATTGTTCGATTCGAATATCGTCTGATTTAAGATTCGTATGATAAGTTATACTTATTTATGTGTCTTGTATAGTTAGATGCACGTTAAAATGTGATAATGGTCTTGGTAACGTGATAATAATTGATAGTGAAGAATATGATGAACTAGCCGCAAAGCCGCCCTCCGGGCGGACTTTTTGACTAGCTCCTGCGGAGGGCTATTGGTTGCCTTCGGCCCACCAAACACAGACTCTCCAGATAGCCCCTTCTAACTTTCCTGAAATCATGAATGTAGAAATGTATGTATTAACGCCAACCCATTCACATCACCCCCAACCCATTCACTCACCCATTACCCATCACCCCCCACCCATTCACTCACCCATTACCCATCACCCCCCACCCATTCACTCACCCATTACCCATCACCACACACCCATTCACTCACCCATTACCCATCACCCCCATCTATTCCCTCACCCATCACCCATCACCCCCCACCCATTCACTCACCCATCACCCCACACCCATTACCCATCACCCCACCCATTCACTCACCCATCACCCCACACCCATTACCCATCACCCCACCCATTCACTCACCCATTACCCATCACCCTACATCAAGGTTTCTCAATTCTCGCAACCCACTTTTTTTTCACAATTATCGCTAATAGGCCGCTAAAAAAAAAAGAAGAAAAAAAGTGATCGGATCATCTCATAAATGGGCTTAAAACCTTTCCCTGGTCAACCTGGTTCCAAAAATGTGGTATATGATGGGGTTCCGCCACGGGGGGCGGAACCTATACAACACACACACACACACACACACACACACACACACACACACACACACACACACACACACCACAACACACACACACACACAGACACACACACACACACACTTTCGCTTATATTATTATAGATGTATATATATTATTTTTTATTTGTAGTATGTATGTATGTTTGTGTGTATGTATGTATGTATGTATGTGTTGAGTCTACTCCCTATCGACTATTTTTTTTTTATGTTTGTGATGTATGTATGTATGTATGGATGTGTTGACTGGACTCTATCGAATATTATTTTTGCTTTGTTCGGTTTTGGTTTCTCATTTAGTACAAGTGTCACTTTAATTCCATTGTGAAGGAGAGGGATTGGTGACTCAAAAATTGGCTTAACATTTTTCCTAGCTGTTGTGTTCTCATTATCCCCTTGAGATCCAGAACGTAATTTCCATTGTAATTTGGGTACCATTAGACGAATTTTAGTGAGTATAAGCAATGTTTTATAGAAATGACCTGTTTAGTACCCTTGTCCACTAGTTAATTTGGTTTATTTAGTTACTTTTCGTAATTCTATGGCTAACAACAGAAGATTTTATATAGCAAAGGAAAGATTTGGCGTGAAGGGGTTAATGACGCGAGATTGCAACCTGCTGTGCCGTATATGGAAACACAAGGATAAAGCCACACAGCGGTATTTGCAAGACACTATGAAAAAGCGAGGAATTGTGAAAATGAAACAAGAGAAATGCAATATACTCTGATAAAACATTGAAACCTTAATAACTGAATACGGAAATATGATAATAGATATATATAAATAGAATGCAGTGAAGGGAAATATTTGAAATAAGATAAAATTTGAAAAATAAAAATGAGTTAACACAAAATAGGATTACAAAAAGATATATTGCTTATAAGAATTGTAATGAGGTGGAAAGTTAGTACAAAAATAACTTTTTTTCTGTCCATAATATGAATTCCTCAAGATTATATCAAGTATATAATCAATTTAGGTTAGTATTAGTAATTCCGCTAACATATAGGAAAAGAAAATTAAGAAGAAAAAAGGTGACGAAGAAACAGAAGAAAAATAAGAGAAAGAAAAAGAATATCATCCTTTCTGTTCTGTCTAGAAACTGATATCCGAGCAAAATATAAAGAAACATTTTGCCGAAGTGCCTCATCACCCATCTATCAGTCTGAAATATTATTAATCCCTTCAAGCCCAGATCTTTCCTTTGCTATAATCGTCTGTTGTTAGCCATAAAATTACGAAAAGTAACTGAATATACCAAATTAGTTAGTGGACAAGGATACTAAACAGGTCATATCTATAAAATATTGCTTATATTCACTAAAAGTCGTCTAATGTTACCCAAATTACAATGGAAATAACGTTTTGTGCCTCAAGGGGTTAAATATAAGAAAAATATATCGTAACAACATTAAAAGCTGTTAAAGGGGAAGCATACAAGTGTTGTGATCTGTGCCGCCATGGACATCAAGGCATTCACAGCAGAAACTTGATTGAGTATTTCCATTTATCAGAGAACTCACATCATTTGTACCTCAGGCAACAGCGCGCCACTCATTCACTCACGACCCTTTGATGTTCATTTACAACAGAATGAGAGTGTAGTTTTGTCCTGGTGGCGAATCTCTCTCTCTCTCTCTCTCTCTCTCTCTCTCTCTCTCTCTCTCTCTCTCTCTCTCTCTCTCTCTCTCTCTCTCTCTCTCTCTCTCTCTCTCTCTCTCTCTCTCTCTCTCTCTCTCTCTCTCTCTCTCTCTCTCTCTCTCTCTCTCTCTCTCTCTCTCCTCTCTCTCTCTCTCTCTCTTCTATTCTTTATTCTATCTTCGCTCGCTGCTTCTCTCTTCTATCTTCTCACGTTCCCATCTGACTTCACTTATTTACTCTCATAACTCTCGTCTCTCAATTCTATTCCGTTGATGCTCCATGCAGGGTACGCCGTATATGGTTCGTCGAGCTCTCTCTCTCAGGTTAGATATTATCTCTACATTTAAAGACCAGCGGTTCTTAACCAAGGGGGCGCGCCCCCTTAGGGGGGCGTGGATAATTTACCTAGAGGGCGTGAGGTAAGGGAGAACAAGGAAGAAGTGTCAAGTATTTAACATGAAGCTCGGCCTTCGCTTTAACATAAGTGTCGCGTGCGAGGGTGAGCGAAGAAAGTCGCCACAGAGAAGCAAGTGTGGCTGAAAAACTCTGCGGTGACGCCTTGTCGCATTTCACTAACTATGCAGACTTTTGTTATATTATTTTTTTTATTATTGTTACTATTGTTATTGTTATCATTATCATTATTAGTATCATCATTATCGTTATTATGTTTTTATCATTATTATAATCATTACATTATATAATATATATTATATCAAATTATTATACGGCCTGAGCGATATCTCTTTTTGATAAAGCTCTCGCTCGCTTTCTCGCTCCCAGTGCGGCCGCACCCTAATTATTATTAATATTAAAGATAAAGATGGGGGCATTTGCTATGCTACGCGTGGCCTCGGTGCTCATCTCCGTCGCATTAGCCCTTGAGGCTGTGGTGGGTGACAACCCGCTACCCTTTGCTGTTACTACCGCTAATATTGCTGCTAGCAATAGTAGTAGTAGTACTAGTAGTATAGTAGTAGTAGTTGTAGTAGTAGTAGCAATAGTAGTAGTAGCAATAGTAGTAGTAGTAGTAGTAGCAATAGTAGTAGTAGTAGTAGTAGTAGTAGTAGTAGTAGTAGCAGCAGTAGTAGCAGGAAAAGGAGGAGCAGGAGGAGGTTTCTCATATGACTTAAGATTATATCGTTTGACATAATAATTTTCTGCATTCGTTCATGTATGATATTTTCCTGCACCCAACATGAGAAATATTGAAGTAAAGGAATGAGGAACGAGCTGCGTTAATACCA
>JACEEZ010024287.1:277323-282323 GCA_016584305.1 Chionoecetes opilio
AACCCGTGAACACAACCTTAACAACCCGTGAACACAACCTTAACAACCCGTGAACACAACCTTACCAACCAGTGAACACAACCTTAACAACCAGTGAACACAACCGTAACAACCCGTGAACACAACCTTACCAACCCGTGAAAACACAACACACTTAACAACCCGTGAACACAACCTTACCAACCCGTGAACAACCTTAACAACTAACCACCTACCAACCAGTGAACACAACCGTAACAACCCGTGAACACAACCTTACCAACCCGTGAACACAACCTTAACAACCCGTGAACACAACCTTAACAACCCGTGAACACAACCTTAACAACCCGTGAACACAACCTTAACAACCCGTGAACACAACCTTAACAACCCGTGAACACAACCTTAACAACCCGTGAACACAACCTTAACAACCCGTGAACACAACCTTAACAGTAAAGTTTGACGGGCAGGATGGACAAACCGGGGTGGATTAGGTTCGTCGGGACTGCCTCGCTCGTCTCTCATCTCAGATCCTCGTCGCTATACTGTTGTTCGTCTATTTTCCTTTTTCTTTTGCTAAATGTTTGCTTCCCCAATACTTCGTCCTATTTGCAGGGGAAGTGTGGACAAGACTTTCCTCCTCTTCTTCCTCCTCTTCTTTCTCCTCCTCCTCCTCCTCTTCTTTCTCCTCCTCTTCCTCCTCTTCTTTCTCTTCCTTCTCCTCAGGTTTCAGGTTTCTCTTCGGCTTTTTCAGTTTCATAAAAGAAGGGCATAAATACATTCTTCATCGTTAAAAATAGAAATAACTTTGTATGTCGAAAGTCGATTAAATTTCATTCAATAATTTGTTTCTATATTTTCAATCCCTACCGACATATCCTTTGTTTTATATGTTGTTCAATGAAAGTCAATATTGTTATTTGACAATACTAACTTTTCCTCGCTTTTAGACTAATAACTATAGAGAGAATAAAATATCTTACGTTTATATGCAGAGCGCAATGGTCCGGAGAAAGAAATATGTTTTATACTATTTCGTACTTGAATACAATGGGGGCTCATAAAGGATAATTTTGTTTTAATTGGAATGATAGTTCTAAATTATGACCATTTTTCATTTTTTTTGACCCCATCGCAGGGCAAGGATGGGGAGGCAATGACCTTTTATGGAACTCATTTTGTATCATTCATTTGTAAATTTAGAGTTTTCATTTTTCAGTTTTCCAGCAATGTCGTAGCTGATGCTTCAATGTATAGTGAATATTCTGGCACTGTTTGGTGGATTACGAGTAGTAGCCTAACTTATTGTACATTCTTGTTTTATATTGATGTTTTATCTAGTTGATTGAAAAGCGTAGATTTAAAAAAGAAATTGGGAAAAACTGCTTCACAAATAGGGTGGTAAATTATTGGAATGGACTCAGTAGACAGGTAGTTAGTGCGGATTCATTAGGGAGCTTTAAGCTAGATAAATTCATGGATGGGGATGATAGGTGGATGTAGGTACGTAGTGTTAAGTAACAGGAACTACCTCGTGTAGGTCTCGCGGCCTCTTGTAGCTTCCTTATATTCTTATGTTCCTATGTTCTTATGATTGATGTGTCGCGTCCACTCTCACCTTAATCAGGTTTATGGTATGATGCGCTGCTGTCAAAGGGTTCGGTAGCGGCAATGGGAGCTTGTTTTTCATACTTCCTGGAAACGTGTCTGCATGGCGCGTTATTTCTCATGTCTGTATTGGTTATGAAATGATGGTGGGAAAGTGTTAGGTAGTAATTGCTCTCATGTCTTTGTCATTACTGATTGAAAACGTCCAATATATCTCTAATCTGTATTTCAACTTGTAATTGATATGTACAGCTTTCCGTGATATAGGCTACACTTGGCTCTTTTTTTATCAACGTTATTGCCTTATTTTATATATTTCCCACTTAGTGTTATGAGATCAGCCTTTGTGAATGAAACTAATCACTTCGCTCAGAGCATTGTCAATCACGAGGCAGGGTTTGTGGAGGAGAAATATTAGATACATTTATATTACAATAAGGTAAAAAAGGAAAGTGCTGACATTTATCTCAGTAAAAAGTTCCTGTCTTTGAAATTAACACCATTTAACAATCTCACTTCAACCATGAATTGAATACTACTACTAAATACTGAATATTACTACCACTACTACAACTACTACTTCTACTACTACCACTACTACTTCTACTACTACCACTACTACTGCTACTACTACTACTACTACTATTACTACTACTGCTACTGCTACTACTACTACTACTACTACTACTACTACTACTACTACTACTACTACTACTACTACTACTACTACTACTACTTCTACTACTACTACTACTACTACTACTACTACTACTACTACTACTACTACTACTACTACTACTACTACTACTACTACTACTACTACTATCGGTCTCACACCTTTCTGTCTATATGCAATCAGAAGTACCCAGTCATTACCACTCATTCAGAAAACACAGGTAACTGGTACATGTGTCCTTGACGGTAAAAGTAAATATGGGAAGTGTTTAAAATAATCTCAGTAAAAAATCCCGTATAAAGAAAAATAAATAAAAAATTGAAACTAAAGGTTAAAAAGGGAATGTGCTTAAAATGACCCGTTAAAAATGTCTTTAATAATGTCTCTAACACTCTTTGATAATCTCACTTCACCTCTTCATTGTTTCCTTTACTGAACTCAAACATTATTTACGTCTTTCAGAAAGCAATCATCAGCACACTTCCACGCCTCATGATCCCTAAAAGCCAGCCTCCGCGATACACACACTGATCCTTTCACCGAGTTTTCACACACTCCATTACCTCCAAATCGGTCCCACAGCCCAGCCAATGCGATCACCTCGGCTACTTAACGCCAGGCCACCCTCGTAAATTGGCAGTGTATACGTAGCTACTTACTTAACTTTAATCTTCACCGTGTTGTTGCGACGCCCCGGAGACGACCACCGTACCCCCCCTTCCCCTCTGCTTCCCCCTTTTTCCTCACTTCCCCTCCGTCTCCCTCCCGCCACCATTCCCTCACTTCCCCTCCTTCCCCCTTTCCATCCTTCCCCCAACCGCCCCCTTCGCCCTACAGCCCTCCTCCTCTGCTTCCCCTTTCCCCCTCACTTCCCCTCCGTCCCCCTCCCGCCCCCCTTCCCCCCACCTCACCCTCCCCTAATCCCTGGCAGACCCTAATGCAAGCGAGGTGCTAATAATTCTACTCAGTGTGTTTTTCAAGCCATGTAGCTGTGTTTACCCTATTCTTTAGGTCGTGTTTTTACTTTCTAACGCTGGAAAGTAATCACGCTTTTCTCTTGATGTAATCGAGGTAATCCATTTAAACGGTGCAATGAGTTAGAGTTAATGTTTTATGTCTTTTTAGTGTTTCTCTTTTTATATATCTTTTATTATTTTATTTTCACTAAGAGACTGCGGTCATATGAGCCTCGTAATGTAAGTGGTGTGGTAATTTTAGACAGTATTGCCGCGGCGGCTGCGTCGAGGAAGAAAAAGGAGGAATTTTTTCTCTCTCGCTTCACTATTATTCCACAGAGGGTGGTTCCGAGAGCCTCTTAATATGAGTGCAGTAATGCTTATTTATATTTTATTCACACACACAACACACACACACACACACACACACACACACACCCACACACACACACACCCACACACACACACACACACACACCCACACACCCACACCACACACACACACACACACACACACACACACACACCACACTCTTCATCTTCTCTCTCTTCTCTCTCTCTCTCTCTCTCTCTCTCTCTCTCTCTCTCTCTCTCTCTCTCTCTCTCTCTCTCTCTCTCTCTCCTCTCTCTCTCTCTCTCTCTCTCTCTCTCTCTCTCTCTCTCGCTTTCTATCATATATTCTTACTCGAAATTCGTAAGTAAATTCAGCTCTGCATCGCAAAGTGGAAGTTTCACGTGTGTGTTTAACAAGACAGAGGATGAATGTGCGTCAGTGGTGTGTTAGTGGAGGCTTGTGAGGCGTCGAGGCCACAAAGGGAGGCTTGTGAGGCTCCAGATGGGACGGCGGTGGGGGTGTCGATCTCATGAGAACCTCCAAACGAAGACCAAATACTTTCTTGTTTTCTCAATATCGGCGAGCAAACAACATGAGAGTATTGGATTTACTTTACTTTTCATTTCTTTTTTTACACAATAATTAATTTTTTTACATCATAAGGGATTGACCAAGGCGAAATAAAAGGAAAAGCAATAGGTATAAGTTCGTTAGCTGTCACTCTTATAAATAAGAAAATATAAACAGTAAGATAATGAAAATAAACAAATTTTAATACGAACTGAAATCCATTATAGTTAATTGTATTTTTTGTTAATCATGTTACGAGATCAGAGTGATGAGTCAATTTTAAAGTGAATCAGGAATGACAAAGTAAATCATTCATCACATAGCAATCCTGTGAGTCCCAAAAATGTTCGTTCACCACCCTGGCGACGAGGAAGAACGAAATGCTGTGCCAAACGAAAGCAAGGCAACGATTAGAAATGGCATTCATGAACTTCCAACAAAGAGACAAACAATACAAGAATTCCACTCCGCGCCAAATAAAGTTCCCGGAATTAAAAGGACTCGTGAACGCTTCATTAATTTTATTGCTCAGGATCCGATCGCAATTACCGCCCCGCGCCCCGTGTGTTCAAGGCGACGCCCGTGAACCGTGGACTCCTGACGGGGGAAAGACGTGACAGGGGAACCGTGGACTCCTGACGGGGGAAAGACGTGACAGGGGAACCGAGGACTCCTGACGGGGGAAAGACGTGACAGGGGAACCGTGGACTCCTGACGGGGGAAAGACGTGACAGGGGAACCAAAGACTCCTGACGGGGGAAAGACGTGACAGGGGAACCGTGGACTCCTGACGGGGGAAAGACGTGACAGGGGAACCGTGGACTCCTGACGGGGGAAAGACGTGACAGGGGAACCGTGGACTCCTGACGGG
>JACEEZ010024287.1:287323-289823 GCA_016584305.1 Chionoecetes opilio
GGCCAAGACCCATTAAATTGAGTCATTTTTTTGCCAAGACCCATTAAATTGAGTCATTTTTTTGCCAAGACCCATTAAATTGAGTCATTTTTTTGGCCAAGACCCATTAAATTGAGTCATTTTTTGGCCAAGACCCATTAAATTGAGTCTTTTTTTGGCCAAGACCCATTAAATTGAGTCATTTTTTTTCATTTGGTTTTTTGGCCAAGACCCATTAAATTGAGTTTTTTTTGGCCAAGACCCATTAAATTGAGTCATTTTTTTGGCCAAGACCCATTAAATTGAGTCATTTTTTTGGCCAAGACCCATTAAATTGAGTTTTTTTTGGCCAAGACCCATTAAATTGAGTCATTTTTTTGGCCAAGACCCATTAAATTGAGTCATTTTTTTGGCCAAGACCCATTAAATTGAGGGTTTTTTTGGCCAAGACCCATTATATTGAGTCTTTTTTTTCCAAGACCCATTAAATTGAGTCATTTTTTTCTAAGACCCATTAAATTGAGTCTTTTTTTCCAAGACCCATTAAATTGAGGCATTTTTTCCAAAACCCATCAAATTGAGGCATTTTTCTCTCTTTGCTGCATTGTGAAGTGAAAAAAAGAAGTGGGAACATAAACTATGAATAATGGAGGAATTTCTCTCCGATTCTGAATGAAAAGTCGACCTAACGAGTTTTTAATGCCGCACATTTTAGTGATCGTGTCGTAATGTTGCGAATTTTTTTTTTTTTTGCTAATCGTCTCATAAATAATCCTGAATGGGAAGTCGGTGTTTGTGTGTTTGTGATAATGAGACCAGGAATTGGCATGCGAGAGAGAAAGAGAAAGAGAGAGAGAGAGAGAGAGAGAGAGAGAGAGAGAGAGAGAGAGAGAGAGAGAGAGAGAGAGAGAGAGAGAGAGAGAGAGAGAGAGAGAGAGAGAGAGAGAGAGACAAAGATGAAAATTGAGACAGACACAAAATAGAGAAACAAAGACATGCAAAAGTCCGCAGAAAAAAAAGGAGAACCGTAGAATCATGAATACAATTTAATAATATCTCTCTCTCTCTCTCTCTCTCTCTCTCTCTCTCTCTCTCTCTCTCTCTCTCTCTCTCTCTCTCTCTCTCTCTCTCTCCTCTCTTCTCTCTCTCTCTCTCTCTTCTCTTCACATTTCTCCACTATTTCTCAGTCATATTCATATTTTTCTATCTTTCAATCCCTTTCTCTTTCCTTCCTTTTATCGTAACTCTCCCCACTCACCATTTTTTATTTCCCTTCCTTCATTTCTTCAATTATCTTTTTTTCTCTCTTATTTTCCTCCTCCGTAATGGCGTCCCTCCCACCCGTCTCCATTATCTTCATCCTTTTCTCGTTTTCTCCATCATTCTTTCTCCCACCAATTCTTATTCTCTCCATCCAATCTTCTCTCCTAGTTCAATTGTCTGTCTGGTTATCTGCCGGCCCTTCTATATGTCTGTCTGTAACTCTCTCTCTCTCTCTCTCTCTCTCTCTCTCTCTCATCTCTCTCCTCTCTCTCTCTCTTTCCTCTCTCTCCCTCTCTCTCTCTCTCTCTCTCTCTCTCTCTCTCTCTCTCTCTCTCTCTCTCTCCTCTCTCTCCTCCTCTCTCTCTCTCTCTCTCTCTCTCTCTCTCTTCTCTCTCTCTCTCTCTCTCTCTCTCTCTCTCTCTCTCCTCTCTCTCCTCTCTCTCTCTCTCTCCTAACCCCTTTTCCTCTGCTCACGATCTATCTATCTATTTATTTTCTTCATAATAAGTCATTTTTAGTTTCCTGGTTCCTTATATATTCTTTCGTCCTATCTATATATGATCTCTTTTTGTCTTGTTCCTGCCTGCTTCCTCCTATATCTTTCTTTCCTATTCTTTTATTATTGTTTACGTACTGTACTGTCATTTTCCCGTTTTTTTCATTTTTATTTCCCTTCGTGTTGCACCTTTTCCTTTTCTTCCTTGGTTTGTCTTTCTATGTATTTTTACTTTACCTATAAGACCTTCTTTTTTGTCCTTCTTAATTATTCCCGTTTCTTCAATTATTTATTCTTCTTATGTTCATCATTCTCCCTTCTCTCCTTCTCCTCGCTTTACTCCTGCTTTCTCTCGTCCTCTTACTACATTAAATTTTCTACCTCCTTCCCTCTCCTGTTATTGCTGAATTCTTCTCTTTTTCTTCCTCCTCCTCCTCCTCCTCCTCCCCCTCCTCCTCCTCCTCCTCCTCCTCCTCCTCCTCCTCCTCCTCCTCCTCCTCCTCCTCCTCCTCCTCCTCCTCCTCCTCCTCCTCCTCCAACCAACCATCCTTCAACTTTGCTATTCTTTGACCTCACACGTAGAAACTATAGTGGTAGAAAGTAGTCACACAGGCAGCTTCGTTTGGTTAGTAGGGCTGTTGCTGTCTGTTCTTCCTTTGTATTCTTTTGTATTCCTCCTCCTCCTCCTCCTACCCAAAGCACCTAAGCAAGTCAGCATCTTCGGACTCTCATTACCATTCTCAGGTGATAATTAGGTAGCCC
>JACEEZ010024287.1:294823-297323 GCA_016584305.1 Chionoecetes opilio
CAATATATTTTCCTGTAGCTTTTAAATATTTTCCAAGGCTAATATTATCCTCCTCATCGTGTTAACCTAACCCCTTGAGGCCCAGAACGTAATTTTCATTGTAATATAACCACCATTCGACGATTATAATGAACATAAGCAATATTATATAGATATAACCTGTTTAATATCCTTGTCCAATAGCTAATTTGGTTTATTTAGTTACTTTTTTGTAGTTTTGTGGCTAATAACAGACGATTTCATATAGCAAAGGAAAGATCTGGGCGTGAAGGGGTTAAGTATTTTTTCAAAGACTAATAATATCCTCCTAATCGTGTTAAGCTAAAGTACAGAGTGTATGAAATGCCATGTCTAGTTTGCCTTCCCTGCATCTCTACCCTTTAGGCCTCGAATTTCCCTTTGTTCTCTTCCATAAAAAAAACTAGTTTCACCATTTCTCCATTGAATTATTGATATGTTTTGGAGGTTCAGGTCATGCCAGTCACATTTTGACTCTAACATTTTTCGTGCGTTTAAACATCACTAACGAACCTAGCCTGTCCTGTCTCCCCCTCCGTTCCCTCATGTTTCCCTTCAACCATCTAAAAACCAACTGTCTACCTCCCTCTCTCCCACCTGTCTCCCCTCACCCATCTAAAAACCACCTGTCTACCTCCCTCTCTCCCACCTGTCTCCCCTCACCCATCTAAAACCACTTGTCTACCTCCCTCTCTCCCACCATAGTCTCCCCTCACCCACTTAAACAACTGTCTACCTCCTCTCCGTCCCACCTTCCTCCCCCACCCATCTAAAAAAACCAACTGTCTACCCTCCCTCTCCTCCACCGGTCTTCCCCCTCACGCCATCTAAAACTACCTTTCTACCTCCCCTCTCTCCCACCTGTCTCCCCTCACACCATCTAAAAAACCCCACCTGTCTATCTACTCCTCTATCCGCACCTGTCCTCCCTCACCCATCTAAAAACCAACTGTCTACCCCTCTTTCCCCCCCTCTTTCTCCCCTCACCCAAAAGCTACTTCAGCAATTGTCTTTCCCACCTATCTCTCCTCACCCAAAAACCATCTCTCCTATTGTGTCTCCCACCTATCTCTCCTCATCCAAAAACTACCTCACCCATTATCTCTCCCACCTATCTCTCCTCATCTAAAAACTACCTCACCCATTATCTCTCTTCCACCTATCTCTCCTCACCCAAAAACCATCTCTCCTATTGTGTCTTCCACCTATCTCTCCTCACCCAAAAACCATCTCTCCCATTATCTCTCCCACCTATCTCTCCTCGTCCAAAAACTACCTCACCTATTATATCTCCCACCTATCTCTCCTCATCCAAAAACTTCCTTACCCATTCTCTCACCCACGTATATCCTCTTTACCCCTCATAAAAATACCTATTCCCCATATTTTTCCCCCCACATATCTCCCCTTACCCATTCAAAATAACTATCCCTATTCTTCCCATGTCTGGTAACTTTGCCCAATTTAACTTTAATCAATGGGCTGGGGGAGTAAAGTTTCTCGGTGAGTGTATTGTTCAGTATAAACAAAAAAATATTACCGTATAAGACATTTAATTAACCACAGGTACGTATTTCTGGCCGCATCCTGTCTCACTCAACCCCTAACTGTAACACTAAACAACTCGCAGGGATTGAAGGAGAGGTAGCCCCTTCACGCCCAGATCTTTCCTTTGCTAAAAATAGTCTGTTGTTAGCCATTAAATTACGAAAAGTTACTTAATATACCAAATTAGTTAGTCGACAAGGAATACTAAACAGGTCATATCTATTAAATATTGCTTATAGTCACTAAAAATCGTCTAATGGTAGCCAGATTACAATGGAAATTACGTTCTGGCTTTCAAGGGGTAAGCTATTTCTCACCTGTCCCCTTCACCTGTCCCCTTCACCTGTGTTCTTCGCCTGTGCACTTCTACCACCGAGTTTCTCCTTCCCTCCCTCGCGACATACCTCTACGCCCTTTCAGGCTATTTCAGTGGAGTTCGCTTTCCACCACAACGTCCTTAATGAGGCGCTGACCCCATCAACACCTGATCTACGGCCGCGTGTGGTTACCAGAAGCTGATTACATCTTAGTTAAGGTCTAATTATGTGGTGGTTAATTACTGTAAGTCATTAAGAAGTGGGCTAGTTGATGAGATATTATCATTATGTTAGTTGTTATCATATTATCTCTCTCCTCATTATTTTTGTTATTATTATTATTATTAAATTATTATTATTATTACTATTATTTTTGTAATTATTATTATTATACTATTATTGTTATTATTACTGTTATTATTATTGATATTAATGATGATATTATTAGTGTTGTTCCCTCCAATATTCCTCCTCCTCAAACTCTCCCTTGAAATATCATCTCTAGTTTTTTTCCCCTTCCTAGATCTCTATTTTTATTCGTTACTCCTCCTTCTTCCTCTTTCTTTGTCTTTTATTTGTGCATTACTTAATTTCTTGCATAATGTATTTACTTTACA
>JACEEZ010024287.1:302323-307323 GCA_016584305.1 Chionoecetes opilio
CCTCTCTCTCTCATCTCTTCTCTCTCTCCAGCATCCTACACCTTCCATTGGCTGAACTCGAGAAAACTTTCCTCTCTCCTCCCCCCTCCTCCTCCTCTCCCCCTCCCCCTCCTCCTCCTCCTCTCTCCTACCTCTTTCCCCCTCCTCCTCTCCTCTTCCGTAACCCTGGGAGCTCTATCCAATACGTTCTGACAGTTTCATTTCGCTACCTCCAAGGATCTCTCTCTCTCTCTCCTCCTCCTCCTCTCTCCTCTCTCCTCTCCTCTCTCCTCTCCTCTCTCTCTCTCTCTCTCCTCCTCTCTCTCTCTCTCTCTTCTCTCCTCTCTCCTCTTCTCTCTTCTCTTCTCTGGAGTTATATTTTTAACTGACGCTGTAAATGAGCAAGTGAAAATGTTTACTGATGTTTTTATTAAAAGTCTAGACGAATGTGCTCCAATTGTTACAAAAATAATTCGTAGACCTTTTGCTCCATGGATGAATGATAACATACGTCATGCTATTCAGATCAGAAACAATGTTCAGAGTAAATTAAAAGCTGATCGTCAGAATACAACACTACAAGAAGAGTATAAAAGAGAGAAAAAGTTGGTCACTACCCCCATTCGCAATGCTCAGTCTTCACATTACAACACACAATTTAATAACTGTAGAGGAAATACTGCCGCAATCTGGAAACTCATTCGGGAAATTGTTCCTAACAAAAAATGTAAATCTAATGAACATTCTTTTGATGAAGCTAGAAATAAAGTAGAAGAATTTAATACCTACTTTGCAAACGTAGGAAAAAATACTTATGAAAGAACACAATGTATTCTGGGTGAAAACGTGCCTACACCTCAAGATCCAAATACTGTTTCTATGGACACTGACTATTTTAGACCTCAACCTGTTGACGTAAACACTGTAATATTGACTATTAAAGATATAAATGATACTAACTCTGTTGGCTCGGATGCTATACCATTGAAACTTGTTAGGGATGCATTGTATGTAATAGCATTATATGTAACATGTATTATCAACACGTCCATAGCTACTGGTGTTTTCCCTGACGCCTGGAAACATGCCATAGGGGTGCCAATTTTTTAAAATGGGGACGCTGATAACGTGGGCAATTTTCGACCTATTTCACTTCTCTCTATAGTATCAAAAATATTAGAAAAAGTAATTGTAAACCAGCTAATACACCACCTAGAAGTCAGAAAGCTTCTATCAAATAGCCAGCATGGTTTCAGGCCCAGGTTATCCACTGAGACTGCTCTTACTGTCATTACCGATGAAATATACAACAACATGGACCACAGAAAAATATCTTTGCTCACTCTGTGTGATCTATCAAAAGCTTTCGATAGTGTTAATCACATGATTTTTATAAATAAATGCCTTAAGCTCAAAATTGATTCCTACTGGTTTGACAGCTATTTGAGGAACAGAACCCAATCTGTTCGCATAAAGAACTCTATTTCAAGTAAACACAAAATTGATTATGGCGTCCCACAAGGATCAATTTTGGGTCCAATCCTATTTAATATCTTCGTAAATGACTTAGCTGAATATGTCAAGGACTGCACAATAATCCAATATGCTGATGACACTCAATTTATACATACCAGTAATGTAGATGAACTTACATGTCTCATTCGAAAAACTGAAGAAACCCTAAAATGTGTCAAGAAATATTTTCTTAGTAATGGTTTAATGCTTAACTCAAGCAAAGCGCAGTGTATTTTTATTGGAAATAGGCAACTTTTGTCACATGTCCCTTCCAATGCCGTCATCAAAATAGATGAGGATACCATCACCCCAAGCAATCATGTTAAAAATTTAGGTGTACATTGGTCGGTTTATGCTTTTCGACAAACATATCAATGAGGTACATAAAAAAGTTGTTGGTACACTAATGTTCATAAGCCGTGTAAGTGACAATCTTGACAAACCCTCCCGAATAATTGCGGTGCAGTCATTAGTACTCAGCATAATCAACTACTGTATTCGGATATGGGGCACGACAAATCTAACTATAATGAGCGATGTCCAAAAATTACAAAACTTTGCAGCCAAGGTAGCCATTGGTGGTGCTAAGAAATACGACCATGTAGCGCCTATATTAAAAGAACTAGGGTGGATAAAAGTAAAAGAGAAGCATTTATTGGACACATGTACCACTGTCTTTAAGGTATTACACGATTTTTATCCTGCATGGTTCAAGAAACTTCCTACTGTTCGTGAAGTAACCAAAAGCAGAACCAGACAACAAAATTGTTTATATGTACCCAAAACAAAAACAGATGCGGGTGCTAGAAGTATGGATGTCATAGGGCCTAAAATATGGAACAACCTGCCACTTAATATCACTGATGCTGCTACCTTGCCTACATTTAAAAGTAAACTTACCAGCCTCCTTTTAAATAACACATCAATTATATAACCTACCATAATTTTTAGCAATGTCTGTATCCTTTTAGCATTGTTTTAGTATTATGACACCTTTTTTTTATGTGATATTTTAATTCTATTGTATTTTATCTTATGATGTATTTTATTGGAAATGTAAAGAATAACCACTATTTCAGTGGAAATAAAATAATTTGAATTTGAACTCTCTCTCTCTCTCTCTCTCTCTCTCTCTCTCTCTCTCTCTCTCTCTCTCTCTCTCTCTCTCTCTCTCTCGTCTCTCTCGTCTCCTCTCTCTCTCCTCCTCTCTCGTCTCTCTCCCTCTCTCTCTCTCTCTCTCTCTCTCTTCTCTCTCTCTCTCTCTCTCTCTCTCTCTCTCTCTCTCTCTCTCTCTCTCTCTTATGTATTTTATTCATCATTCTTATTGTGGTATGTATTTTTACTCCTCTTTATATTTCTTTTCTCTTTTATGTTTCTCATCTTCTTACGTTCCTCCTTTTCTCCTTCATTTCGCATTATCATTATTATTTATTATATTATCTATCTATAGGAACATATTTTCTCTCTCTGCTACGATCTCAGTAACCCCTTCACGCCCAGATCTTTCCTTTGCTATAGAAAAAATCGTCTGTTGTTAGCCATAAAATTACGAAATGTAACTGAATATACCCAATTAGCTAGTCGACAAGGGTACTAAACAGGTCATATCTATAAAACATTGCTTATAGTCACTCAAAATCGTCTAATGGTACCCAAAATACAATGGAAATTACGTTCTGGGTCTCAAGGGGTTAAGTTGTATCATGCGGACTATTTTATCTATTTTTATATATTTTCACCTCATTATTTTGCCTTTCATTGTCCACCGTTTTATTCTCGTTTTATTCTCCATTCTTCGTTCTCTTTGTCTCGTTATTTATGTGTTTTCTTATAGCTTCTTCTGCCTTCGTTTCTTGACATGGGCAGGATCAGTTTTCAGTGTTTAGTCTGAATTGACGTCCAAAGAATCGTGTTTCCTTTCTTGGACCCTTTCTTGACCTTTCTTACTTCTTTCCTTCTTTCTTTCCTTCCTTCCTTCCTTCCTTCCTTCCTTCCTTCCTTCCTTCCTTCCTTCCTGCCATCCTTCATTCCCTTCTCGCTTGTTAGTCTGTCTCTGTCCTGGTTTACGTTTGACCGTTCGTTTTCCTCTTGTTTATTCTCTCTCTCTCTCTCTCTCTCTCTCTCTCTCGCTCTCTCCTCTCTCTTCTCTCTCTCTCTCTCTCTCTCTCTCTCTCTCTCTCTCTCTCTCTCTCGTCTCCTCTCTCTTCTCTCTCTCTCTCTCTTTCCTCTCTCCCCCTCGCTCTCGCTTCTCTCCTCTCGCTCTCGCTCTCCTCTCGCTCTCGCTCTCGCTCTCGCTCTCGCTCTCGCTCTCTCTCTCTCTCTCTCCTCGTCTCTCTTCTCTCTCTCTCTCTCTCTCTCTCTCTCTCTCGCTCTCTCTCTCTCTCTCTCTCTCTCTCTCTCTCTCTCTCTCATAAACTCTATGCAATTTTAAAGGTTTTTTTTCCTTTGTTCGTGTAGAGGGATTTTTATTTCAACTTTTTTTTACTGAATAATGTTAACCTTTGGCTTTCTTTTTTCTTTTTCTTTTTTTCATTTCTTTGCGGTGCAGTTTTTTTATCATTATTTTTGATGTGACAGAGTTCTTGTTACACTTTTATTATGATTATATGTGTTTCAATTTACTTTTTGTTTTATGGATTTCCTTAATTTTATAGTATTCCTTCTTTCAGTTTCGACGTGTTGGCATATTATTAGAGAGAGAGAGAGAGAGAGAGAGAGAGAGAGAGAGAGAGAGAGAGAGAGAGAGAGAGAGAGAGAGAGAGAAGAGAGAGAGAGAGAGAGAGAATAATATAATAATAATAATAATAATAATAATAATAATAATAATAATAATTTATTGGCCGTCATGTTACAATTCAGTACAAGGAAATACATGGTGAGTTATATGGCAGGGCCCGATGAGCAAATGCTCTATTACGGGCCTGAATCATTATCTCTAGGTTAAATTTCTCTCACAGCGATGGCCGCAGACCACTCAACATAATATACAAAAGTGTAATTTTTATCTATTCTGATTTTTATACACCTAGAGAGAGAGAGAGAGAGAGAGAGAGAGAGAGAGAGAGAGAAAAAAAAGTGTTCGATTACGTGACACTTATTTTAAGGAAGAGACATATTCATAAACATACATTTTACTTGTATTATTAAGCGTATCCATATGTCAATGTATATTTACCCTATACTATATCAACAAGTAATAGTATTATTTGCCATGTTTTTGCTTCATGGTATGTTTTTTTTCTTCCTTTTTCAATTTTCCTTTCGTTTATTTTCAATTCTTTCATGGAATTTATGTTTCTTCCTTTCGTCTTCTGGATTCCTCTGGTCTTCCCTCCTGTCTCCTCCGTCATCCTCCTCTGACACTTTATTGTCCTCGTCTTCGTATTTTCTCCCTCTCTCTGTTTTATTTTAGTTTTGATATAATATCTTTAACCCCTTGAGGCCCAGAACGTAATTTCCATTGTAATTTGGATACCATTAGACTCTTTTAATTAATATAAGCACTA
>JACEEZ010024287.1:312323-330484 GCA_016584305.1 Chionoecetes opilio
CACAAACGAGGCCCGAGTGGACGTAAGTGCTCGTGGTTTCTGGACCAGAGGACAGAGAGCGTTCATGGACATCAGAATCTTCGATCCAATGGCCGCCTGCTACCAGAGGATCCCACTGGAAGCTGCTCACCAAAGAAGATTTCCCCCCCCCTTTTTCCCCTCCCCCCCCCCCCCCCCTTTCCCCCCCCCCCCCCCCCCCCGGGGGCCCCCCCCCCCCCTTTTTTTTTTTTAAACCCCCAAAAAAAATTTTTAAAAAAAGGTTTAAAAAAAAAAATTTTTTCCCCCCCCCCCAAAATTTCCTTTTTTTTTTTAAAAAAAAAATTTAAAAATTTTAAAAAAAAAAAAAACCCCCAAAATGGGGGGTTTTTTTTAAAGGGTTTTTTTTTTTTTTAAAAAAATTTTTAAAAAAAAAAATTTTTTTTTTTGGGGGGTTTTTAAAAATTGGGGGGAAAAATTTTTTTTTTAAAAAAACCAAAAAAAATTTTTCCCAAAAGGCCAAAAAAAAAAAAAAAAACCCCGGGGGGGGGAAAAAAAAAAATTTTTTGGGGGTTTTTTGGGGGGAAAAAAATTTTTTTTTTTAAAAAAAGGGGGGGGGGGTTTTTTTTCCCAAAAGGGAAAAAAAACCCCCCAAAAAATTTTAAAATTTTTTTTTTTTTGGGGAAAAATTTTTTAAATTTTAAAAAAATTTTAAAAAATTTGGGGGGGTTTTTTTTTTTGGGGGGGGTTTTTCTGTTTTTTAAAAAAAGGGGGGGAAAAATTTCCCAAGAAGGGGGGGGGGGAAAAAACCCCCCCGGGCCCCTGGGGGGGCCCCCGGGGGGGGGAAAAAACCCCCCGGGGGGGGGTTTGGGGAAAAAAAAACCCCCCTTTTCCCCCAAAAAAGGGGGCCCCTTGGAAAACCCCCCCCCCCCCAAAAAACCCCCCCGGGGGCCCCCTTGGAAAAATTTAAAAAGGAAAGGGTTAAAAAAAAAAAAAAAAAAAAAAAATTTTTTGGGGGGGGGGGGGGCCCCCCCCCCCCGGGGGCCCCCGAAAAAAAAAAAAAGGGGGGGGGTTTTTTAAAAAAGGGGGGGGGGAAAAAACCCCCCAAAAAGGGGTTTTTGGGGGGGGGGGCCCCCCCCCTTTTCCCCCTTTTGGGGGCCTTCCTTTGGGGGCCAAAACCCCCCCCCCCTTTTTTTTGGGGCCGGGGGGCCTTAGGGGGGGGAAAAAATTTTTTGGGTTTTTGGGGGGGGAAAAGGTGGGGTTTGGGTTTTCCCCCCCGGGGGGGGGGGAAAGGGGGGGGCAAATTTTTAAAACCCTTTAAAAAAAGGGGGTTTTTTAAAAAAAAAAAAAAAATTATCTTTAAAAAAGGGGGAAAAAACCCCCCCGGGAATTTGGGGTTTTTTTTTTTTTCCCCCCTTTTTGGGGGGGGAAAAACCCTTTTAAAAAAAAAAAAAAGGGGGGGGGGGGGTTTTTTAGGGGGGAAAAGGGGGGAATTTTGGGAAAAAAAGGGTTTTGTTTTGGGGGGGGTTTATTAAAAATTTTTAAAAGGGGGGGGGGGTTTTTAAAAAAAAGGGGGGGAAAGGGAAAAAAAGGGGGGATTATTTTAAGGGGGGGAAAGTAGTAGAAATTAGGGGGGGGGGGGGGGGGGGTTTTTTTTTAAAAAAAAAAAAATTTTTTTTTTTTTTTATTTTTGGGTAGAGTAAAAAAAAAAAAGGGGTAAAAAAAAAAAAGTAGTATTAGTAGTAGTGGGAAAATTTTTTGGTAGAAATATTTTTTTTTTTAGTAGAAATAGTAAAAATAAAAGGGGGGGAGTATTTTTTAAAAAAAAAAAAAAAGGGGCCAAAAAAAAAAAAATTAGTAGTAGTAGTAAAAAAAATAAATTTTTTTTTTAGAAATGAGTATATTTTTTTTTTTAAAAAAAAAAGTAAAAAAAAAAAAAATTTTTTAGTAGTAGAAATAGTAGTAGAAAAATTTTTAAAATAAAAAAAAAAAATGGGAAAGTGTAAAAATTTTTCCCGGGTTTTTTTTTTTTTTAAAAAGGTCCCCGGGAAAAAATTTTTCCCCCAAAAATTTTGGGAAACCCCTACCTGTATGAATACTTTTTTTTAAAATTCCTTTGGGGGTTTTAAATTAAAGGGGAAACCGGGGTGCCAATTATTTTTTTTTGTGGGGGTGTGTGGTGTGTGGGTGTGTGTGGGTGTGGTGTGTGTGTGTGTATAATACTTTAAAGACCATTTTTCTTTTAAAAGGGTTTCCCTATGGTTGTTATTTTTAAACTTCCCCAATATGTCGTCTCCTTTTCCCCCCTTTTTTAAAACCCTTATTTTTTATCCCCTTGGTTTATAAATATATTTTTTTTTTATTTTTCTATTTAAAACCCTCTGCGTTTCTTCCCTTACTTCACCATCTTTCCCTGCGCCTAAAACACCAAGCCTATTCTGCACCTATCTGTTCCCATCATTCCTACACCTGTTCCCATCACCCCATCACCTTTTTCCCCTCACCCCCCTCCCCCTAACCTGTTCCCCATCCCCCACCTTTTCCCCATCACCCCATCAATTATACACCTGTTCCCATCATCCTACACCTTTCCCATTTTATTCCCTTTTCCCCCGGAAAAAACACCTGTTCCCATCATTCCCCGAACCCCCCTGTTTTTCCCATCAAACCCCATTTTCCCCCCCCCGGGTTTCCCCTACCTTACAAACCCCTTCCCACACCCTACACCTGTTCAAATTACCCCATCACCCCATCACCTGTTCCCATCACCCCATCACCTCTACACCTCTTCCATCCCCCTACACCCGGTTTCCCTCACCCCCCTCATCCCTAACCTGTTCCCCCTTTACCCCATCCCCCCACACCTGCTCCCCATCACCCATACCGTTGCCTCCCTCTACTGTACTTTTACCCCAAAGGCCCTAAAACCTTTTTTTCAGACCAAACCTTGCCAAATTTCTCCAAAACTGTTTTTTTAAGGGGGTTTTAATCAGACAATTAAAATTTTGGGTTTGTCTGGAAAAGGGAAATGTATAAGTGATTGAACCACGTGCATTAATGAGGACCATTGCCTGTTTATTTAAAAGTCGATGGGTTTTGGCAATATATCCTTCCCGAACGCGTTGTAAACCCCTTTGGGTTTTTTTTGGGGAAAAATCCCATTTCGTTTGGGGAATTTAAGTTGTTTTTTTTAGTAAATGAGCCCCATTTAAAACCCCCACCTATTTTATTTTTTTAGGTTCTATTTTTTTCCTTGCGTTACATTTAGTAAGGAGTTTAAATTGTAAATGGGGTGTTTATATAGGCCCCACATATATTCCCTATTTCTTTTCCCCAGGTTTCCGTCTATACATCAGAATAAAACATTCAGCCGCAACTCGATTTGCAAACCGAAGCAGACGTCTTTGCATAATCAAATGCCCCCCACACACACACGACCACCACACACCACACAACACCCCACAACACAACAAAACACCACAAAAAACCACACACCACACACACACACACACACACACACACACACACCCCCAAAGCAACGCCGCACGCACGCACGCCACGCACCAGCACCCCGCACGCACGCACGCACGCAGCCCCCCAAAAACCCCCACCACCAACACCCCCCACACACACACACAACACACACACACACACACACACACAACTGGATTATACCATGTGAACCGTGGCATTTGTTGATTGAGCTGTAAGGTTCCCGCTGGCCGCGCCTTCCTGCCTGTGTCTCCGTACCCTGATGAACAAGGATTGAAAGAAGAGCGAGTGTGTGCGTGGCAATGATGATGATAATGAAAACCCGTAATGATATTTAAAGATAGGGTGATTTATTTTGGGAAAATTTTTAGACCTTAGTTTTTTTTTTACCTGAATCAAATTTTTACTGCCATCCCCATTAATATCACTTTCCCCATGAGAAACACTAACCCAAACCCCTCTCTCTCTCCTTCTCTCTCTCCTCCCTCACTCTTTTCTCTCTCTCTCTTCTCTCCTCTCTCTCCCTAAGGGAAAAATTTTCATCCTTTTTCCTTCTTTTTTCCTTCCTTTTCATAATTCCCCTCCCCTTTTTTTTTCCCCCTTCCTTTTAAACCCTTTACCCCCCGGGAAAGGGGGTTCCCCCCCGGGGCCACAATTTACCTTTTTTTCCCCAGGTTTTTTCCCCAAAACCCAATTTTATCCCAACCCCTTTAAAAAGCGCTGGGGGAAGGCTGGTCCCTTCCCTCCCCTTTCCCCACGCCCCAAATTTTTCCGGCCCCTTCCCCCTTCCCCAAGGAGGGAGCCTTTCCCAAAACTAAGCCTTTCATCGGTTCATTGTGGAAAAAAACCCGGGTGGGAAAAAGGGGAAAGGAAAAAAGGGGAAACCCGGGACCAATTTTCAATTTGGTTTTAAAAGGGAATTTTTAAGAAGGGAAGAAAAAGGGGAAAATGTGGCCCGGAAAAAAAAAGTGGGCCCAAATTTTAAAGCCCCCGGATTTCCCCCGAGGGGAAGTTTTTAAAATTAAGCGAAAAAAGGAAAAAACATGAATTGAAAAAAAAATAAAAAGGGGGAAAAAAATTTTCCAAAAAAAAGGGAAAAAAAGAAAAGAGAAGAAGGAAAGGGGGAAAAAGGGGGGGGAGATGGAAAAAAAGGGAAAATGAAGAAAAAAAGGGGGAAGAGGGGAGGAAAAGGAAAAAGAGAGAGAGAGAAAAGAGAGGAGAGAGGGAGAAAAAGGAAAGGGGTGAGGGGGAGAGAGAAGGGGAAGAGAGAGAGAGGGAAAATTTTAAATGCAAAAAAACTCATATACATAGGGAAAATTGGGAAAAATCGGGCGTTTTTTAAAAAGTTTTAAAAAAAATTCTTTTTTTACAAAACATACATACATCATACATACATACATTTTTAAAAACACACATAAAACCACCACACACACCCCCACCCCAAAACCAAAACACACACACAACACACAACACACCACCCCCCCAAAACCAACAAAAACACACACCCCAAAACACACACACACACACACACCCCACACCCAACACACAACACACCCCACACATAAGGCATTACTAAAAAAACTAAAAAACCCCTTTTCTCTCTCCCCTCCCCTTTTCTTTCCCTCCTTCTCTCTCTCTCTCTCTCCTCCCCTCTTCTCTTTTCCCTCCTCTCTCCCCCTCTCTCTCTCTCTCCCCTCTCTTCCCCTCTTCTCTCCCCTCTCTCCTCCTCTTTATCTTTTCCCCGGGTTTTTCAAAAAAGAAAAATGAGAGGGAAATTTAAAAATTTTTTCCCCCAGGAAAATAAAAAATTTCTTTTTTTTTCAACGGCCCCGTTAAATTTTCAGAAATTTTTCCCGATTAGCAAAAAAACCCAAACACTCAACACCACCCACACACACCACCCCCCCACAACGCACCCCCACGCCACCACCACACACCCACACAACCCCACACACACAAAACAAAAACACCCACACACACACACACACACACCCGGCCCCGAAATGATGGGAAAAAATGCAAAGACCAAAACGAAAAGGGAAGGAACAACAGAAAAATTTTTAAAAAAAAAAATAAATAAATACGAAACCAAAAGGGAAAAGCTGAACATTAAATAAAAGGGTAATACATAAATTTTGGAATACATTAAAGGGAAAAACCCGACACCAGGAGACCTAATGGTCCATAACGAGGGTATCTGCTGAACTACATACTACTAACTATCAACTACATGTAAGAGAACAGTTGGAAAATTATACCATGTCCCTACAGAAGATAGGAACATGGAAGTTTCGTAGTGAAGAATGAAAGGATATGAAGTATGCTAACTACAACTACCACTACAACTAATCGATCCGGGGGACTATAATATGAATTCGGAGGGCAATATCAAACCCATTTACTTTACAGTGCGCGTCAAGTCTGTTTTTAAATGAAGTTATTGTGCTGGCTTCGACAACATTTGCTGGTAATTTGTTCCATCGATCAACAACTCTAACACTGAAGAAATAAATTATTTCGGAGATCTGTGCTGCAACGTTGACCGTTCAATTTTAGACCGTTGTTTCTTGTTGTCACTTGAGTTGAAAGCTCGAATAGGTTCTCTTGATTAATGACATCAAATCCTTTTAGGATCTTAAAGGTTTCTATCAAGTCCCCACGGATTCTACGATCCTTAAAGGAAAATATATTAAGTTTCCGCAGTCTCTCTTCATAAGATGAATTTCGCAGAGATGGAATTAGTTTGGTCGCTCTTCTTTGAACTGATTCCAATTTGGCTTGATCTTTTACGAAACAAGGCGACCAGAATTGAACGGCACATTCTAAGTGTTGCCTAACCAAAGACGTGTATAAATTGTGTCATTACTTTCGGAGTTTTATGTTCAAAGCTGCGTTTGATGAAGCCCAACATCATATTTGCCTTTTTACTGGCAGCCAGGCAATGCGTACTGGTTTACTGAGGAGGGGGAGAGGAGGAGGAGGAGGGAGTGAGGAGGAGGAGGGGAGGAGGAGGAGGAGTAGGAGAATACAGGAGGGAGGAGGAGAAGGAGAGGAGGAGGAGGAGGAGGGGAGGAGGAGGAGGAGGAAAGTAGGAGAGGAGGGAGGAGGAGGAGGAGGAGGTGGTGGACCCTTTCTTAGCTCAGGTAAATCATTAGGCAATCATACCTGTCCCCTCTCACCTGTCTAAAAGAGAGAGAGAGATGAGTAGTTTTTGATGACCCACCTTCCCTCTCTCTCTCTCTCTCTCTCTCTCTCTCTCTCTCTCTCTCTCTCTCCCCTCTCTCTTTTCCCTCTCTCTCTCTCTCAGTCTCTCTCTCTCTAACATCTTTTACGTTCTCTTCGTGTTTTTGGTTCAATGCTGGATGGCGGGGTGAGAGGGGGGGGAGGAGGGTAAGCCTTCTCACTTTTCTATCCAACTTTATCACCAGAAGCGAAAAACTTGTCCCTGAGGCGTAAAATTTTGTTATCTATGGATAGGCTTTGTATTGTTTTACCTTTTCCTCCTCCTCCTCCTCCTCCTCCTCCTCCTCTTCCTCCTCTTCCTCCTCCTCCTCCTCCTCCTCCTCCTCCTCCTCCTCCTCCTATTTCTCCCTTCCTCCTCTCACCCAATCATCGGGCGATCTTAATTAACCTTTAGGGAAGTAGGGATTAAAAGAAAGTTATAGCATGTTTTGAATGTGAAACTTTTTTATTACATATCAGTACTCTCTCTCTCTCTCTCTCTCTCTCTCTCTCTCTCTCTCTCTCTCTCTCTCTCTCTCTCTCTCTCTCTCTCTCTCTCTCTCTCTCTCTCTCCCCAATGCATCTTAATAGCAACGATAACAACAATGCTAACAACCACCACAATAACAACGTATAAATCACCAACACTACTCTCACATAACACCTTTCTTAACAACCCCAGGAAGTAATAACAACGACAATAATATTAACAACCACAAGCAACGACAATAATATTAACAACCACAACAGTAACAACGTATAAATCACCAACATTACTCTCACATAACACCTTCCTTAACAACCCCAGGAAGTAATAACAACGACACTAATATTAACAACCACAACAGTAACACTATACAAATCACCAACATTACTCTCACATAGCCCCTGAACAGCCCCAGAAAGTAGCCATAACAGACACAAGGAGCCATTTAGTCCTGAGCCACGAGCGGTCTCAAATAATACCATAAAGTTAGATAGAAAGGCGGTGAGGCAGAAATGCAAGGCCAGAACCGATGGCGAATAAATACAGTAGGGAACAGCAGAGGCGTGAAATAGAAAACGGGCTTGCCTACATACCTTGCCTAACATGGGGAACTTTCCTATTCTTACCTCCTATTCATTTCCTCTTCTTTTTATAGGCATTTTCTGTTCAACTTCTCAACTTTCTTTTTCTCATTGCCTTATTTTCCTCGTTTTAATTCTTCCTTTTGTAGTTTTTTTTTTCTTTTTCAGCTTCTCTCCTCTTCCCTTTTTTCATTTTCTTCCTTCGGCTTCATTTCTTCCTTCGGCTTCATTTCTTCCTTCGGCTTCATTTCTTCCTTCGGCTTCATTTCTTCCTTCGGCTTCATTTCTTCCTTCGGCTTCATTTCTTCCTTCGGCTTCATTTCTTCCTTCGGCTTCATTTCTTCCTTCGGCTTCATTTCTTCCTTCGGCTTCATTTCTTCCTTCGGCTTCATTTCTTCCTTCGGCTTCATTTCTTCCTCCTTCCTCACTTCCTTCTTCTCCCTCGTCCTCTTTTTTCACGTTTTCAAGCTTTCATAGCCACGAATTATTATATTTTTTCTTTTTAGCGTCAGTAGTCACAGGGAAATAGGAATAGTTGTAGTCTATATTCTTTTTTTTCATGACTTCGAGTTTTCAAAGCAACGAATGATGTGTTTTTTCTGTTTTCTTACTTATCAGTAGTCACATGAAAATATGAATAGTTGGGGTATATAGTTCTTTCTCATGTTTTCAAGTTTTCAAAGCAAAGACTTATTTATGTTTATTTTGTTGTTGTTGTTGTCAGAAGTCACAGGAGAATCGGAATAGTAGTTCTGGTGTTTTCTCTTTTTTCTCATATCAACCAGTTTTCATAGCAACGAATTACGTTAGGAATAGATTATTAGTTTAGAATATATTATTTACTAGATTTATTAGTTAACATATGAATAGTTGTGGTATGTGTTCTTTTTTCTCGTGTTTTCAAGTTTTCAAAGCAAGGAATCATTATTTTGTTTATTTGTTGTTTATTTTGTATATTTTTATAGGTTTTTTTATTGTCTTGTTTATCTGGAATATTTATTTTGCAGTTGTCAGTAGTCTCAGTAGAATGGGAATAGTAGTTGTGGTGTTACGGGACGTGTATGCGGGAAGGCACAGGAAGGCAAAGCTCCTTTAATATCCTGCCCAGGCTGTTTCGTGCATTTTTCGTACCCGTAAATGGGGGGAAGGGGGGAAGGGGGGTTTAGGCCACACGCCATGACATGCACGTGACCCGAATATTCTGAAAGACCGTCAGAGTTATGTATCGCAATCTTATATTTTTTTATTTGTTTTCTTAAAGTTTTCCATACAAGGTCTTACTTAATTTCATATCTTATTTTCTTATTTATTATTATTATTTTTATTTGGTCTTATTTTCATTTAGTTATTTTTCTGAATTGACATGCGTATATATTTTATGCTTCCCTGCTTATTTCATTCTCTTTCGTCCCTCACGGCTCAGAAAATCAAAAAAATAATCTCATCCACTGTGTCTTACGAGTGTCTTTCTGTCTTTCCCTTGCATGGTTCTTCTATGAATGATATTAACCCCTTCGCGCCGAGATCTTTCCTTTACTACAAAAAAAAATTGTCTGTTGTCGAGCCATAAAATTACGAAAAGTAACTGAATACACCAAATTAGCTAGTGGACAAGAATACTAAACAGGTCATATATCTATAAAATATTGCTTATATTCACTAAAAATCTTCTAATGGTACCTAAATTACAATATAAATTACGTTCTGGGCTTCAAGGGGTTAATGTGTGTGTATTTGTGTGTGATGTTATTCCTTCACCTTCATCTAGTTCCTGCTGTTGTATTTCCGCAAGGTTGGGGAAAAATGAGAATGATAAAATATAATAGGAGATATAATTTTACCACCATGTGTGTGTGTGTGTATGTGTCTGTCTGTCTGTCTGTCTGTCTGTATGCATGTCTGTCTGTCTGTCTGTCTGTCTGTCTGTCTGTCTGTCTGTCTGTCTGTCGGTATGCATGTCTGTGTTTGTCTGTCTGTCTGTCTGTTTGTCTGTCTGTCTGTCTGTCTGTCTGTCTGTCTGTCTGTCTGTCTGTCTGTCTGTCTGTCTGTCTGTCTGTCTGTCTGTCTGTCTGTCTGTCTGTCTGTCTGTCTGTGTCTGTCTGTGTCTGTCTGTCTGTCTGTATGCATGTCTGTCTGTCTGTCTGTCTGTCTGTCTGTCTGTCTGTCTGTCTGTCTGTTCTGTCTGTCTGTTTGTCTGTCTGTGTCTGTCTGTTGTCTGTCTGTCTGTCTGTCTGTCCTGTCTGTTGTCTGTCTGTCCTGTCTGTCTGTCTGTCTGTCTGTCTGTCTGTCTGTCTGTCTGTCTGTCTGTCTGTCTGTCTGTCTGTCTGTCCTGTCTGTCTGTCTGTCTGTCTGTCTGCTGTCTGTCTGTCTGTCTGTCTGTCTGTCTGTCTGTCTGTGTCTGTCTGTCTGTCTGTCTGTCTGTCTGTCTGTCTGTCTGTTTGTCTGTCTGTGTCTGTCTATCTGTCTGTCTGTCTGTCTGTCTGTCTGTCTGTTTGTCTGTCTGTGTCTGTCTGTCTGTCTGTCTGTCTGTCTGTCTGTCTTTGTTCCCTGTTTTGACATCACTGGGTCTTAAGATAATGTTTTCCTTTGTTTCTGGTGCCATCTGCCATTAGCATATGAAGCCAAATAAACAGACAGGGCTTCGGATGGTGGTTCGCCTTAAGGCTTTGTTTTGGTCTTGTTCAAGGCATAAGAACATAAGAACATAAGAAAATAATGAAGCTATAAAAAGCCGTGAGACCTACACGTGGTAGTTCCTGTAAATCATCAAGAGAGATATTCAAAGTATTGTTGTTGTTGTTGTACAAGCTATGTATTGTTGAATGGGGACTGAGTTCAAGAGAAAATTATATATATATATATATATATAATATAACAGAGAAGAGAGAGAGAGAGAGAGAGAAGAGAGAGAGAAAAGAGAGAGAGAGAGAGAAGAGAGAGAGAGAGAGAGAGAGAGAGAGAGAGAGAGAGAGAGAGAGAGAGAGAGAGAGAGAGAGAGAGAGAGAGAGAGAGATGTATATATCCACTTAAAAACTATACTTCACGTCTAAAAATATTACTTAGCATTGTTGACTGATTTAAAAAGTGCACGAATGTATAAGTAAGAAAATACGGATTTAGAGAGAGAGAAAGAGAAAGAGATGTAGATATAGGGCTAAATGCAGGAATGTTCGTCAAATCCCGGCAGGTGGAGATTCCCGACCGTCGTATCTCCACCGGTGGGATATACAAGAATTGTTTTCAAATGCCCGGCCAGAGGAGATTTGGGCAGGCGTACCAACACAAGCGAATCCAAGGTGGCATCAGTATTTTGACTGTTTTACACCTATCTAATTCCTTTTACTAGCCTAATTTATCATTTCTGCCATTAAAATAATAGCTTTGTTAGTGTTCGCCACTTATCTGTGGCGTTGATGAAGAAAAAATGGGCCTGAGTGATGCTTGTGCGTACATTTGAACGTCCCGCCAGTCGCCACAAAGCAATATGGCGGACCACCTCTCACCACCGCCGCTCTCCCTCGTCACCACTTATCACAGCAATATAAGGCCTCCTGCACCTAATTTTACCTTAATTATGACACGTGTGCATTCACAGTGTATGTATGTCACTCTCGGTTATGTTGAAAACTCGCCTGTAATGATCTGGGAAGAAATAGGATGGAATAAGAATAAGGGCAGAGCGGTATGTAGGTGGGATGTGCTTGGTGAACGCAATCAGCTGACTCAAATCTTCCAATCAAATCGTTGCTCGACGCGTTGCATCGTATGTTGATTCTTGCTTGCCGAAACACGATGCAACGGGTGGAGAAAAATTCTTGCATATAGCCCATACACTTAAAAACTATAATTCAAGTTTAGAAATATTACTTAGCATTGTAGAATCCTTTAAAAAGTGCACGAATGTATAAAAAAAAAATAAGGCTTTAAAGAAGCTCCACCTTTAAAACTCCCCCATGCATCAGCCCCCCCCCATCCTATAACCCCCCCCTTTACAACTCCCCCATGACCGCCCCCCCCCTCCTATACCCCTTTAAACTCCCCCATGACAGCCCCCCCCCCTCCTATACCTTTAAACTCCCCATGACAGCCACCCTCCCCCTTATCCATGACAGCCCCCCCCCCTCCTATACCCCTTTAAACTCCCCCATGACAGCCCCCCCCCTCCTATACCCCTTTAAACTCCCCCATGACAGCCGCCCCCCTCCTATATTACCCCCCCCCCTTTAAACTCCCCCATGACAGCGCCCCCCCCCCTCCTATAACCCCCTTATTAAACTCCCCCATCGCCCCTCACAGAGCCGCCCCCCCCTACTATACCCCTTTAAAACTCCCCCATGACAGCCGCCCCCCTCCCCCCCCCTGTGCTGGCATGCAACAAGAGGGTTATTGTGCAAGGCATGAAGGTGAGCTCGGCGTAATTGCCACTCTTGCCCCCATTGTCTCACCTGTCACCCCCCTCTTGTGTATACTATAGCCACACCCACCCCCACCCTCCTCTCTCTCATCTCTCTCTCTCTCCTCTCTCTTCTCTCTCTCTCTCTTCTCTCCTCTCTCTCTCTCTCCTCTCTCTCATCTCTCTCCTCTTCTCTCTCTCTCTCATAGTGTGTGACAATTGAGAGAGAGAGAGAGAGAGATGAGAGAGAGAGAGAGGAGAGAGAGAGAGAGAGAGAGAGAGAGAAGATGAGAGATGATGATGATGGTAGATATAGGTTTAATATTTTGCATTAATAGAAAAGGTGATTAAGTGTACCTATTTTTTTGTATTATACACAGAATGCTACCAATAGAGAGAAACTGACTGACTGACTGACTGACTGACTGACTGACTGACTGGGCTAATACCTGACTGCACGTATTTTCATACTGTTTTCATGAATAGTCACCACACACACACACGGCAATCACACACACCACACTACTCAACACACAACTACACACAACACACACACACAAACACACACACACACACATACACACACACACACACACACACACACACACACACACACACACGATTAAATCCATGAGTGAGTTTCTCCCACACAAAATGTCAATAATAATCATCTCATTTGTTTTCAATGATTGAATCAACGCACACACACTCTCTCTCTCTCTCTCTCTCCCTCTCTCTCTCTCTCTCCTCTCTCTCTCTCTCTCTCTCCTCTCCTCTTCTCTCTCTCGTCTCTCCTCTCTCTCTACTTCTCTCATCTCTCTCCTCTCTCGTCTCTCTCTCTTCTTCTTCTCTCTCTCTCTTTCGTGGGTACAATGTAATAATATCACAGAAGCTCTTAGTGACAGGAACTAATTCATACAAATTATGTGACTTTCATTCTCGGCTCATGGATATAAAATGGACTCAGCCACCCCGTTAGCACCCTGTTAGCACCCTGTTAGCACCCCGTTAGCACCCTTTTAGCACCCTGTTAGCACCCTGTTAGCACCCCGTTAGCACCCTGTTAGCACCCTGTTAGCACCCTGTTAGCTCCCCGTTAGCACCCTGTTAGCACCCTGTTAGCTCCCCGTTAGCACCCTGTTAGCACCCCGTTAGCACCCCGTTAGCACCCTGTTAGCGTGCTATTAGCACCCTGTTAGCACCCTGTTCGCACCCTGTTAGCACCCTGTTAGCTCCCCTTTTTCTCCCCGTTAGCACCCTGTTAGCACCCTGTTAGCACCCCGTTAGCACCCTGTTAGCACCATGTTAGCACCCTGTTAGCTCCCCGTTAGCACCGCGTTAGGACCCCGTTAGCACCCCGTTAGTACCCTGTTAGCACCCTGTTAGCACCGCGTTAACACCATGTTAGCACCCCGTTAGCACCCAGTTAGCACCATGTTAGCACCCTGTTAGCACCCTGTTAGCACCGCGTTAGCACCGCGTTAGCACCCTGTTAGCACCATGTTAGCACCATGTTAGCACCCTGTTAGCACCACGTTAGCACCCCGTTAGCACCCCGTTAGCACCATGTTAGCACCAAGTTAGCACCCTGTTAGCACCCTGTTAGCACCGCGTTAGCACCGCGTTAGCACCCCGTTAGCACCCCGTTAGCACCATGTTAGCACCATGTTAGCACCCCGTTAGCACCCAGTTAGCACCCCGTTAGCACTATGTTAGCACCGAGTTAGCACCGTGCTAGCACCATGTTAGCACGCTGTTAGCACCATGTTAGCACCCCGTTAGCACCCAGTTAGCACCCCGTTAGCACTATGTTAGCACCGAGTTAGTACCGTGTTAGCACCATGTTAGCACGCTGTTAGCACCATGTTAGCACCCCGTTAGCACCCAGTTAGCACCCCGTTAGCACTATGTTAGCACCCAGTTAGTACCGTGTTAGCACCATGTTAGCACCCAGTTAGCATCGTGTTAGCACCCTGTTAGCACCCCGTTAGCACCCTGTTAGCACCCCCCCGTTAGCACCCTCTTGCGGCTGGGAAAGGAGATAAAAAAAGGTCCAGAAATGTCACAGATGTCGAGAAAAAAAAGTATGGAAATTCGATAGAAAAAAATATATACTTCTGTCTCATTTATTTTCCATGTTTTCTTCCGTGCTGCAAACCACTTCCAGATTAGATTAAAGGGCGATTCACACTGGCGCTTTTTCGGCATTTTTATAAGACGTGAAGGGGTCTAGGTCTGGGGCTGGTGTCATGATCGCAATAGGTTTTTAAAAAAAATCACACACCGATTGCACGGTCTTTATTGACTGACTTGCCGAGAATTTCGCGCGCCAAATTCAAATAAACGCAGAAGCCAGCCCCACCCTCTCCCAAATCACCCCAATTATTGGTATAATTTCGGTATTGGGCACTAAAAACTAACAAATTTAACTTACATCATCGTGCAGATCTTTTCATCCTTAATTTGAATCCAAATTTCCCATGCCAATGGCGATACATATAATACCGAAAATTTTCCATTTTAGCTAGCCATAAACGGTTGTTAGTTTAAATCAGATTATGTTAGGTTAGACGTGGGGTTTGATTTAGTAGATGATATCAAGGAAAAAATTAAACTATCAATACTACTTCATAATAGGTAAAGTGCGCGAAAACTTATCTATCGCGCGCCAAATACACACAAGCCAGCCACTAGCCCCCTATAGCCCCTAGCGCGACGTGACCCCTGACCCTGCTGCCTGAGACCCTCACTGCCCCTGGGAACAACAACAAGCTCGAGAACGAGCTTGACAGACGACCTACAAAGCGATACTAAAAGCAGAAAAGGTCACAAGAAGAAGAAGAAGAAGATTTGTCAACCGAAACGAATTGCGTGTGTGAACGTAATCTCCGCACTAGCCCGCAAGAGACCGACTTCTCGTCCTATAAAAAATGCCGAAAAAACGCCAGTGTGAATCACCCTTAAGAGACGAGGAGTAGGATAAAATGGGATATAAGTATACTATATAATACTGAGAGAGAGAGAGAGAGAGAGAGAGAGAGAGAGAGAGAGAGAGAGAGAGAGAGAGAGAGAGAGAGAGAGAGAGAGAGAGAGAGAGAGAAACTAGAAAGGGTAGGAATGGTACGAAACTCAGGATACTATAAAGGTGTTGGAAGAAAGAGAGAGAGAGTAAGAAAGAAAGAGAGAGAGAGAGAGAGAAGAGAGAGAGAGAGAGAGAGAGAGAGAGAGAGAGAGAGAGAGAGAGAGAGAGAGAGAGAGAGAGAGAGGAAGTAGGAATGGTACGAAACTCAGGAAATATTCAATGTAATATGCGAGACACGATAAGAGGGAAGAGAAAATATAAAAGGGAGAGTGAATGTGATAGAAAAGTGAGAGTGAGGAAGAGTGGGGGTGCTGAGAGACATCAAAGTGGGAGACGGAAAAATATCACTCTGAAAATATGGAATGGAAAAAAATATATAGAAAGAAAAGATACGTTTATATATTCTATTGTTTTCTGTTTGATGTCAAGTCTTTTTTTTTCACCTTTTTTCCATTTTCTGTTCCTCTTTATTTTTTGTATTACTCTGAAAATATATTACTCTGAAAATATGGCATGGAAAAAAATATATAGAAAGAAAAGATATGTTTATATATTCTATTGTTTTCTGTTTGATGTCAAGTCTTGTTTTTTCACCTTTTTTCCATTTGCTTTCCCTCTTTGTTTTTTTATTTCCTCCATTCAGTTTTTTTGTTTCATCTTTTGTTTTCTATAGAACCTGTTTACCCCTCACACTATTAATTTATCGGTCCCAATTCCTGTTTTTTGTAGACGCAAATACTTTTTTTGTATGTGTTTATGTACACCTATGGTTTGCCTAAATGTTTTATTAATAGTGTGAGGGAATTTTTTTTGCTTTCATTCTCTTTTTGCATGACGTTTCTCTCTCTCTCTCTCTCTCTCTCTCTCGCTCTCTCTCTCTATGGTACACTCGTGGTGTGAATTACAAGCGACAAGTGCTTTCATATACCTCACAAAGCAGTATATCAAAATTGGAATAAAAAATACAGAGAGAGAGAGAGAGAGAGTAGAGAGAGGGGGGGTAGTTTTTCCATCTATATTCTCTCTCTCTCTCTCTCTCTCTCTCTCTCTCTCTCTCTCCTCTCTCTCTCTCTCTCTCTCTCTCTCTCTCTCTCTCTCTCTCTCTCTTCTCTCTCTCTCTCTCTCTCTATCTCTCTCCTCTCTCTCTCTCTCTCTCTCTCTCTCTCTCTCTTTTTTTCTCTGTCTCTCTCTCTCTCTGTCTCTCTCTTTAAAATACATCTACCCCTCTCCTTCAACGCCTATGAACAGAACCCTCGAATTTGAAAAATGTTGGCAGGAGAAGGGAAAGTTTACCACTGGCTTGTTGACAAAATGGTGGGAGGGGGAGGTGGGGAAGGAGGCGAGGTGATGGAGAGAGGGAGGGAGGGAAGGAAGGGAAGAGAGGGAGGAAGGAAGGAAGGAAGGAAGGAAGGGTGAGATGGAAGGGAGGGAAGAAGTGAGATAGGAAGGAAGGAAGGAGGAAGAAGGGAGAGAGGGAGGAAGGAAGGAAGGAAGAAGAAAGAAGGAAGAAGGAAGGAAGAAGGAAGGATGAGCATAGAAGGAGGGGGAAGGACGGAAGGAGTGAGGTTATGAAGGAGAGGGGGAGGTGAGGTTAGGAGGAGGGAGTGAGGTAGGAAGAAGGGAGGGCGAAAGGCAATGCTTTTCAAGAACTATCGTGGGTCTCTTGGATAGAGTCGATTTTCTCTCTCTCTCTCTCTCTCTCTCTCTTCTCTCTCTCTCTCTCTCTCTCTCTCTCTTCTCCTCTCTCTCTCTCGCTCTCCTCGTCTTCTCCTCTCTCTCCCCTCTCTCTCTTTTTTCCTCTCTCTCTTTTTTTTTTTCTCTCTCTCTCTCTTCTCTCTCTCTCTCCTCCTCTCTTCATCCTCCCCTCTCTTCTCTCCTCTCTCCTCTCTCTCTCTCCCCTCTCTCTCTTCTCTTCTCTCTCCTCTTCCTCCCATAAATCACGCGCGCGGCTCCAACGGCTGTTATCGTGCGTCTGGCAGCCACGGCCCCGCATGCTCCCGCTGGCTGACGTACGTGCTCGTGGGTTGGTATCGTCCCGCACCAACTCGCGCCTGAACCATTAACGTCCCTCCTCGACAACTTAGAGCCCAATATACTTTTATAGAGACAATAAACTGTATAAAAAAAGCATACGAAAAAATCCCAGTGTTACTTCGGCCACCGTGGTGCAAAAGGGAACATTGATAAGTAACGTTAGAAAACAAAAAAAAAAATATGAAATTCTGAATAAAAAAGCGATAAAAGATAGCGATTTCCTTTTTTTTTTGTTTTGTTTGTTATGGCGCTGTTAAATTAAAGGACATTGCATTGCTGATGACGATGGTAATTATGGTGATATTTATGATGATGATGATGATGATGTTAGTAGCAATAATGATAGTATTTATGATGATGATAATTGTAATGATATGCTAATTAACACTAATTCGTCTACTGTTAACGACATATAAAAAAAGATACTTTTTCTTTCTCTCTCTCTCTCTCTCTCTCTCTCTCTCTCCTCCCCTCTCTTCTCTCTCTCTCTCTCTCTCTCCTCTCTCTCTCCTCTCTTCCTTTTCTCTCCTCTCCTCTCTCTCTCTCTCTCTCTCTCTCTCTCCTCTCTCCTCGCTCCTCGCTCGCTCGCATCGCTCTCCTCTCTCTCTCTCTATTTTCTCTCTCTCTCTCTCTCTCTCTCTCTTTTCTCTCTCTCTCTCTTCTCTCTCTCTCATCTCTCTCTCCCCTCTCCTCTCTCCTCTCTCTCTTTTTTTTCATTTGTTAATTATACCACGAAACCAGCAAAAAGGCAGATTAAAATATATCCTCCTCCCCTCCTCCTCCCTCCTCCTCCTCTCCTCCCCTCCCTTCCTCCCTCTTCCTCCTCACTCTCCTCTTCCTCCTCCCCCTCCCCCTCTCCCTTACTCCTTCCCCTCGGGTTCTTTTTTCACCCTT
>JACEEZ010024287.1:331160-343660 GCA_016584305.1 Chionoecetes opilio
TTTTTTCCCTTTTTTTTTTTTTTCTCCCTCCCCCCTTTCTCTCTCTCTTCTCTCTCTTCATCTCCCTCTTATTCTCATCCCCCTAAACTCTTCTCTCTCTCTCTCTCTCTCTCTCCTCTCTCTCTCCTTCACGCCGCGGCCCCAACCCTTTTCGTCTCTGGACCACCCCCCTCTCCCCGCTCTACCTGTCCTTTTATCTCCCGCAACCCTCCCCTACCTTCCCCCTCCTCGCCCCTTGACCCATATCTTTTATAGAGACTCTGTTTCTCAAAAATCCCCGTTACCTTTCCCCCGTTTAAAAAGGGCTTTAATTTAACTTAAAAAAAAAAAAATATGAAATTCTGTTTGCAAAAAAAAATACTTTTTCCCTTTTTTTTTTGTTTTTTTTTTCCGTTTTTAAAAGGCTTCTTCGGGGCATGGTTTTGTGTTTTTGTTTTAATTTTTAACTTGATTTTTATTTTTTTTTATTCTTTCCTTTCTCTCTTTCGCTTTTTTTATTTTTCTTCTCTCTCTCTTCTCTTCCTCTCTCTCTCGTCTCTCTCTTCTCTCTCTCTCTCTCCCTCTCTCTCTCTCTCTCTCTCTCTCCTTCTCTCTCCTTCTCTCTCTCTCTCTCTCTCTCTTCTCTCCCCCAAAAATTTTCGCTCCTCCTCCCCCCCTCCCTCCTCTCCCCTCTCTCTATTCTCTCCCCCCTCTTCTCTCTCTCTCTCTCTTCTCTCTCCCCCTTCCTCTCTTTTCCCCATCTTTTCTCTCTCTCCCCCTCTCTCTCCTCTCCCCCTCTCCCTCTTTTTTTTTTTTTCATTTTTAATTTATACCACCCCAAAGCAAATGGGCAGATTAAAATATATCCCCCCTTTCCCCTCCTCCCTCCCCCTCCTCCTCCTCCTCCTCTTCCTCCCCCTCCCCTCCTCCCCTTTCCTCCTCCTCCTCTCCCCCTCCTCCTCCTCCTCCTCCTCCTCCTTACTCCTTGCTACTTGCGGGTTGAGAGCAAGGGTGTTACCCCCTTTAGTCACTCAGGAAGAGAAAAAGAGAGAGAGAGAAAAGGAAGAGAGAGAAAAAAGAGAAGAGAAGAGAGAGAGAGAGAGAAGATTCCTTTAAAATTACATTGAAAAATCTATCAGTCTTTTTTTGGACCCCAACAAATGGTCTGTCACTAAAACGGGCGGGGAAAAATCGAGAAAGAAAAGAAGAAGAGAGAGAGAGAGAAGAGAGGAGAGAGAGAGAAGAGAGAAGAAGAGAGAAGAGAGTCCATTAAAATTTACATTAAAAAATCATATCTCTTTCGTTTAAAACCCAACTAAGGTCGTCACAAAAAACTGCTGGAAATCGAGAGAGGGGAAGAAGAGAGGGAAAAAAGGGGAGAGAGAGAGAGAGAAAAAAAAAAGGGAGAGGGGGGGGGGGTGTGTGTAGTCCAATGAAGGGAAAAAATTTGTTATTACTTTTTTTTGTCACTCCCAGCTCTCTACCATATTTCTATTTTTTTTTTTCTCTGTTTTTTTCTCTTCTCTCTCCCCCTCTCTCTCTCTCTCTCGTCTCTCCCCCCTCCCCCTTCTTCTCCTCTCTCTCGCTCTCTCTCTCTCTCCCCCTCTTCTCTCTCTCTTTTTCCCTCTCATCGCTCCTCCTTCCTCCTCCTCTCCCCTTTTTTCCCCCTTTTCCCTATTTCTTTTCTACTTTCTATCCCCCCACAATGACATGGTATTCAATTTGCAATATCTGACAAAACCGCAAAGACTACAAACGAAAGAAAGACGTAAATAAAACATGCTCTTATTCTGGATCCGATGCCAAGGTACGAATATAATCCTATCGGAACCTAAAATGTTGTCACTACATATGCGCTGAAACCTCTATCTAGACTGGAACTCTATTATATAACATCGGTAAGTGGAAATTTAGCCCAAAAAACCTACACTCGAAAAAGGGGTCTTGGGTCGATTGTTACACGCACCATCACCCCCCTTTTTTTTAAAACCTTGTCCGGGGCGGGATAGATGCTGCGTTTTTAAAACCTTATCTCCCCTTTACTCCCCTTTTTAGACAGAGGGTTGCAAAAGGGTATATTTCGTCGACCCGAAAGGGTTATTTGTAAGGGTAGGAAAGGGTACTATTTATCACTACAATCCCCTTTTTTCTACCCTTTTCCCCCTACCCTTCTTTTTCCCTAAGAGTGTACCACCCCCCTCCACTTCTTCCACACACACACTCACCAACACACATACACACACATACACACACAAAATATATAAAAAAGGAAAACCATACAAAAAATCATTTTTTAGGGTATATATTAGGTGGTAGGACAAGCTTGATATTCCACCATCAATATAAAAGGTCATTTTGTAGGATTCAGGAGGAGAGAAGAGTGATTTTTAATAATAAAGGATCGAATCACCTCTTTTTGTGTCCTTTCTCGTAAAAAACCTTTTTGCAAATAAGGGGGTTGGGGAAAAGGGGGAGGGGAGAGAGAGAAAAAAAGAGAGAGAGAAGAGAGAGAGAGAGGGGAGGAGAGAGAGGGGGAGAGAGGGGGAGAGAAGAGAAAAAAGAATTCCTTTAAAATTACATTGAAAAAATCATATCATTTTTTTTTTGGGACCAACTAGATGGTCTTCACAAAAACTGGGGGGAAATCGAAAAGAGAGAGAGAAGAGAAAAAGAGATGAGAGAGAGGAGAGAGAGGAGAGAAGAGAGAGAGAAGAGAGAGAGAGAGAAAAGAAGAAAGGGGGGGCGAATTTTAAGAAAAAAAAAATGTTAGATGGTAAAACAAAAGTAAAATAGAGAAAAGGGAAAGGAAAGGTGTTGGTGTGAACATAAAAGGATGAAAGGCAAAAGGGGGGGGGGAGAGAAAAGAACTTTCGAGAAGGGGTAGAATAAAGGAAAATTAAGGAAAAAATAAGAATGAAAAAAGAAACAGAAAGAAAAAAAAGGGAAAAAAAGAAGGGAAAACAGGAAAAGGGGAAAGGGGGAAAAGGAAAAGGAAAAAAGTCAAAAAAAAGGGGGGAAAAAAATTAAGGAAAGAAAAGGATAGGGAAAAAAAATGAAAAAAGAAGAAAAAAGAAAGGAAAGGAAAGAAAAAAACAAAGAGAAAAAAGAATAAAAAAAAAAAAAAAAGAAGGAAAAGAAGAAGGAAAAATAAGAAAAAAATTTTGTTTTTAAAGTAAAAGATAAGAAAAAAAGTGAGAAAAAAGGGAAGAACTAAAAAAGTATGTTTATAAAGGGGGAAAAAAGGTGTGAAATGGAAAGGAGAGGGGAAGGGGAAGGAAGAGAGAGAGGGAAAAAGGGAAAAGAGAGAAATTTAAAGAAAGGAAGGGAAAAAAGGCAAGGGAAAAAAAAAAAAAATAAAGCAAAAAAAAGAATAAAGAAGAAAATTTTAAAAGTGAGGAGAAAAAAGAGGGGAAGGGGAAAGAGAAGGAAGAAGAAAAGAGAGAAGAGAAGAGGAGAGGGAGGGAGAGAGAGAGAGAAGAAGGGGGAGAAAGGGGGAAAAGAGAGGAGGAAGAGGGGAGAGAAAAAAAAGAAAAGGAAAGAGGAGGAAATTCCAGCGTTTCTCGCAAGTTTACTAATTAAGTTTAAAAAAGTCAAATTAAATACAACACAATTCCCCCCCTTTCCCAAAAATCTGAAATGTATTTTAGTCCCTTTTTGGGCTATGTGGAGAAGGGCAGATTTTCTTTTTCCCCTTACCATAAACCTAACCCGAATTTTGGTACCCATAAAAATTTTTTTGACAATAAACAAAAAACACACCGTCCACCACTTTTTTAAAACGTCAAAAGAAATTTTCTTATGGGGCTATGTGGAGGAGAGGGTGTCGATTTGTCTTATCTCTTTGAGGCCTAGACGAAATTTCCATTGAAATTTTGGTCCCATTAGACAATTTTTAGTGACAATAACATTTTAGACAAAAATCAGTCCACCACTTTGCAAGACGTCTGTATAATGTATATATAGTCTTATGGGGAGCTATGATGGAGGAGATGGTGTCAGATTTGTCTATTATCTCATTGAGGCCTAGAACGTAATTTCCATTGTAATTTGGGTACCATTAGACAATTTTTAGTGACAATAAGCAATATTAGACACAAACTCAGTCCACCACTTTGCAAGACGTCTGTATAATGTATATATAGTCTTATGGGGAACTATGATGGAGGAGATGGTGTCAGATTTGTCTATTATCCCCTTGAGGCCCAGAACGTAATTTCCATTGTAATTTGGGTACCATTAGACAATTTTTAGTGACAATAAGCAAAATTTGTAAATATGACCTGTTTAGTATCCTTGACGACTAACTAATTTGGTATATTCAGTGACTTTTTTTAATTTTATGGCTCGACAACATACATTTTTTTATAGCAAAGGAAAGATCTGGGCGTGAAGGGGTTAATTAAACGAATAATATTGATAGATGAGGCAAGTAAGAGAAAAGCGAAGAGGAGAAATGGGAGGATGAAGACGAAAGGAAACATAGAAACATGTGGAGGAGGAAGAAAAGGAAAAGAAAGAAATATTTTTCATGTTGCATTATTACTACGGAGACTGAAAGATGATTTTGCTCCTTATCGACCTCGTTGGTAAGGTAACATTTAGTGCAGTCTATAGTCGTTTTTGTCTATATTTTAGTTTTACTCCAATGTTTGTGGTGATTCATTTATTAGAAAAGTTTTATTTGTGCTAATCTTCGAAAACCTTTGAAGTACATAGTTTGACATTTTTTTTTTTTTTCTTTGGACACGTTCAGTTCATGTCATTTTCTTGTTAGGTTTATTACGCAACGTTTGTCATTTTCTTATTAGATTTATTATGCAACGTTTGTCATTTTCTTATTAGATTTATTACGCAACGTTTGTCATTTTTTTATTAGGTTTATTACGCAACGTTTGTCATTTTCTTATTAGATTTATTATGCAACGTTTGTCATTTTCTTATTAGATTTATTACGCAACGTTTGTCATTTTCTTATTAGATTTATTATGCAACGTTTGTCATTTTCTTATTAGATTTATTATGCAACGTTTGTCATTTTCTTATTAGATTTATTATGCAAACTTTTTGTCATTTTCTTTTAATTTTTAGAAACTTTTTGTCATTTTCTTTTTAGTTTATTACAAGTTTGTCATTTTCTTATTAATTTATTACCAACGTTTGTCATTTTCTTTTGGGGTTTATTACCCGTTTGTCTTTTTCTTTTTTAGATTTATTCGCAACTTTTGTCATTTTCTTTGGGTTTTAGCAACGTTTTGGTCATTTTTTATTAATTTTAGCAACTTTTGTTTTTCTATTAATTATTAGCAATTTTGTCATTTTCTTTTTAATTTTTACGCAACGTTTTTTTCATTTTTTTATTAGATTTATTACGCAACGTTTTGTCATTTTTATTTTTTTATTACGCAACGTTTGTCAATTTCTTATTAGGTTTATTAGCAATTTTTGTTTTTTTTCTTATTAGTTTTTTAGCAACTTTTGTCATTTTTTATTGGGTTTATTCCCAAACGTTTTCAATTTTTTATTATTTTTTATTACGAACGTTTTCATTTTTAATTAGATTTTTTAGCAACGTTTTCTTCTCTTGATTTATCGCAATTTAAAAAGGTCATTTTTTTTCATAACGATTATTTATTTTCTATTATTTAGTTTTTACCCAATTTTACTTTCGATTTATTTTTGTTTTTTTACTCTTTTATTTTAAACCATTTTATCATTATAACTTTTTATTAATTTATTTTTTTTTGTTTTTTTTCATTGTACTTTACCTTGTACTCATTATATAATTTATTAATTTATTTTTATTTTTGTTTACTTTATCATTGACTTTCCCAATGTCTCAATATACATTTCTTAATTTATTTTTACTATTTTTTATTTTATATTGTACTTGACTTTAACTCTGAGGATCGCTTGTTACATTTTCAGTATCGATGTCATACTTTTAAAGGATAAATTTCGAAGGGACTTTAACCCCCTTCCCCCCGATTTTTCCCTTGCTATTAAAATCGCCCTTTTTGCCATAAAAAATACAAAATGAAACTTAAATAAAAATAATTGTGGAAAGGGGTATAACACATCATACTAAAAAAAATTGCGTATTTTTTTTAAAAATCGTTAAGGGTTTCCCCAAAATTTACAAGGGAAAAAACTTTTTTGGGGTTTTCAAGGGGTTGAAAACTGAACGAATATTTTAATTTAGCACCTCACCATACTTTGCTCGTTTTGTCAAAAGTTGCCACGGTATCCTTAAATGCCCGATCCAACTTTTAATATGATTTTTTGTCTTTAATTTTTGGAAAAATTTTTTGGCATTTTTTTTGAAACTTTTTCTTTTTAAATTTGCTTTTTTCTTGTTTGATTAAATGTTTATTCTTTTTTTTTGTTCGATATTCTAAAAGCGATTTAATTTTTCCTAGAGAGGAGGAGGGGAGAGGGAGAGAGAGAGAGAAGAAAAGAGAGAGAGAGAGATGATGTCGCCTCGCATTCCCAACAAATTAAAGCAATATAAAAGAAAAAGCAAATCACCCAAAATCAGAACCAAAAATACGATTCCTGAAAAAAAAAATTTTGAAAAAGTATGAAATTAATGTGCAATTTTATTGGTTTAAAAGTTTGGAAACAAAATTTGAAAAAGGAAGATGGAAAAAAAATAAAAAGAATAACTTGGAAAGGGAATTCAAAATATAAATATGAAACGAGAGAGAGGAGAGGGGAAAAAAAAAGGGGGGGGGAAAAAAAAAGAGAGAGAGAGGAGAGGGAGGAAAGGGGGGAAAAAAGGGAAAAAAAAGGGAAAAAGGGAAAAAGGGGGGGAAAAAGCATTTTAATTTTTTAAAAAAATTTAAATTTTTTTTATGAAAATTGGAGGAAAAAACCCCTTTTTTTTAAAAAAATTTTTGGGGTTAACCAAAAAATTTTTAAATTTAAATTTGTCACCCGTTAAAAAAAAAAAGGGTTTTAAAATCAAGTTTAAAGGGTTTAAAAAAAAAAACTTTTAAATTATCAAAAATTCAAAAAAAAAAGTTTTGGGCCCCCTTTTTTTTTTTTTGGAAAGTAATTTAATTCAATCCTTGTTCTTAAATTTTTTCTTTTCTTAAAAACTTGGGGTTTCCCCCTCTCTTTTTCCCTACCCTTGGGGGGGCCCCCCCCTTTTTTTCCTCCAAAATTTTTCCCTTTTCTCTCTCTTCTTCCCTCCCCCCTCCCCCCCCTCTTTTCTCTCTCCCCTTTCTCTCTCTCTCTCCCCTTTTTCTCTCTCCTCTCTCCTCCTCTTCTTGGTTAATTTTCCCCCCTTCTACCAAAACCAAAACAATTTTATACTGGGGCGTTCACCCTTCTCTTCCTTCTCCCCTTTTCCCCCTTCCCCCCCCCTTCCTTCCGGTTCCCCACCGGGTTTGGATTCTTTCGGTAAATTTTCGGAAATTGCCCTCCCTCTCTCTTTTTCTCTCCCCTCGCTCCTCCCCTTTTTCTCCTCTTCTCTTCTCTCTCTCTTTTCCTCTCTCTCTCTCTCTCTCTCCTTCCTTCCCCTCCCCCTCTCTCTCTTTCCCTTTTTTTTTTTTTTTTTTTTTTATCTCTTTTTTTTTCATTTTAGAACTCTTTTTAAAAAATTAAAGGAAAAAAGGGTTGAAGCCATTTCAAAACCTTGGGGGGGGAAATTTTTTCCTTTTTTTTTTTTGGGGTTTGCATTTGGTGGTGTCGGGGTTTTTCTTTTTTCCATTTTGCTTCCCTTTCCCCAAAAGCGCTTGTCTTGGGCTTCAAACCAAAAAAAAAGGTTTTTTGGGGTCCCTGGTTTTATAACCCAAAAAAACAAAAATTTTTTTTTTTCAGCAAAACTCCATCCCAAAGGGGTCCCCGGACTATTAGTAAGATCATGACAAGCATTCAGAGAGGTATAGACAGGTAGTAATAATAGACTCCATGATTGTGACAGTAACAAGAGAGATTGATTATCCTGTCAATACCACCACCACCGCCACTACCACCACCACCATCACCACCACCACCACTATCACCAACACCACCAACATCACCACCACCACCACCACCACCACCACCCCCACCACCACCACCACCACTGTCACCACTATCACCACTATCACCACCACCACCTCCACCACCACCACCACCACCACCACCATCACCACCACCCCACCACCGCCACCACCGCCACCACCACTATCACCACCACCATCACCACCACCACTATCCCCAACACCACCACCGCCACTACCACCACCACCACCACGATTGAGGCATTACGGAACATTTATTATTTTCTTTGCTACCCTTACATTATATATTGTGTATCTATCTGGGGATGTACTTGGCTTATGTAACGCGAGAAATTACATTAATAGGGGAAGAGATGAAATAACACATAAGTATCAATAAGCTAACGAGGAATTTTCCTCCACGCCTCATTCCTGAATCACTGGTTAGGCTTATATTTTAAGCCAGTAGTAATTAGACACGTAGCGAAACGAGGTGAGAACGGGGATTCTAGGTTAGGATAATTTTAGAAGCAGCTCGACGTTCATTGAGTTAAGTCGCCTGTGGGGAGGTGATATTCTCGCCCTTGGTAAAGGTATGTTATGAAATGTTTGTTAACTAGAGATGTAGACATTGACTTACTGGTGATTCCTTTTGTTGACCAGGACTAATAAAATGTATTACTTAGGGTCCCAAGGTAGGATGCTGTTGGCGGACCAGGGGGCCAAGCGCTCACAAATTAGCAGAGGGGGCAACTACAACATGGCACAGCCAGCCGTGTGAGGACAAGGAGAAAGAAGGAAATAGAAAAATAAGTGAGAGGGAAACGTTGGAAGTGGGATAGACTACGTATACATTATATTAGGATAACGACTTGAGCATTTCATGTGCGTATCGTTAAGGGGTAACAGTACGACTGAAGTTACCAGAGATAGTAAACTATATTAGGATGACGACTTGAGCATTACGCATGCGTATCGTTAATTTGGTAACAGTGCGACTGAAGTTACCAGAGATAGTAAACTATATTAGGATAACGACTTGAGCATTTCGCGTGCGTATCGCTAGGAGGGAAGGAAGACTTAATATTAAGATAACTTGTGAATGTATAATAATTACCAAGTGAGACAGTAAAGAGTTAAATATATTATAATTAGAAATATATTAACGCGTTGTCATTCAGTTTCCAACCAGTACTTACATATTTTCTTAAATCTTTTATTTTTGTTCATTCATATATTTTTCCCACTTAATGTGGGTGGTGGCAGCGGAGTAACCAGGACTGTAGAGTACACTCCCAAGGTGGGCACTACATAATGGTGATAACGGTGTAGATGGTCAAAATGACCACTACACTTACAATCATAAAAGATGTTTTTGTGTCTCAAAAGAAACTCATCAGAACAATTTGCTTTAGAGGTAAATATGATTCTACTGATATGTTATTTAATGATTTAGGGCTGCTAAAATTTGATCTCGTTAGGAAATACTTTTTGTTACTAACTATTTTTAATGTTATAAATAACAGTGATCAAAACAGTAAAATATTTTCAGTTTTCCGCCACAGGCAAGGTACAAGGGGAAATAATATTGCTCTGATTTTTCCACAAGCACGTACAACACTATATACATTTTCTTTACACTGTGTTGGGCCACAATTTTGGAATGCAATACCTAATGATTTGAAGGCAATTATTAATGTCAATACATTCAAAGTTAAGCTTAAAAGATATTTATATAATTTTCAAAATCAAAATAGCAGGGAATAATATATGTAAATATATTTATGTAATAGTATTTCGTATTTTGTGATTTGTTATGGCTAGTGTATAGGGAGCATTTATTGCTTAGGTATATATCATACTGAGGAACATTTAGGATATAATTTGTTAATATATTGCCGCCCTCGATATATTTTCATAGCTGTATAAATTATTGTTCTGTCCGCTAGGGAGCAGATGCTCAGCGGACTAATGCCACTAACTGATTTTTGTAAATATGTATGAATTATGTTAACTTGTAACATTTTGGCAATAAACTCAATCAATCAATCAAAAACCACCACTATCACCACCACCTCCACTACCACCACCACCACCACCACCACCACCACACCACTACCACCACCACCACCACATTCTCTTCCACTACACAAATTGAAGAAGACTCACAGACAATTACCTTTATAAACATGAAAACAGACTTACCGTGTGTTACAAATCTAGAAAGAAAAAAATAATTGCTTCTAAACACCAAAATCTAACCTTTATAACCTTTCTTAACCATATAACCATTGCTAATAATACCTCTACAACCATTACTATAACCACCACCACCACTATATTAACACCTGTTCACCACTACAACCAATACTATAACCACCACCACCACCACCACCACCACCACCATACCTAACCTCACCACCCTCAACACCAACACACTAACACCAGTTCACCTTAACCTCACAAAACCACAGTAATATAGCAACCCTATTACCACTTGTTGCGTCTCCTCTAAATATATACTAAGCCTTACCTTTCTCCCTTCCTTACAGGGTCGAATACTTGCCTGGCCGGACCCAAAACCCTGTACTTCGGTCGGTGCTTTAAATATTTGGTGTTCAGAAGGGAGACGGAGCAAGCCATTTTGAAACCCCTACAAGTCGGTTCGGAATCCTTAGCAAGCGACATCAAGTAAGAAGTTTGTTTTGTTTTTGTGTGGTGTGTGTGTGTGTGTGCGTGTGTGTGTGTGTGTGTGTGTGTGTGTGTGTGTGTGTGTGTGAATTTATATTGGGTCTAATTTAATATCGGTTTCTTTTGTGTATATTTCCTCTATTACTTTCCAATATTCTTTATTTGCCGTATGTATATTCTTTTGCTGATACTTTTTTTCATGTGCTCTCTCTCTCTCTCTCTCTCTCTCTCTCTCTCTCTCTCTCTCGTTCTCCTCTCTTTCCTCTTCTCTCTCTCTCACTCCTCCCCCTCTCCGCTCTCTCTCTTCTCTCCTCTCTCTCCTTCTCTCCTCTTCTCTCTCTCTCTCCCTCTCCTCTCTCTCCCTCATCTTCTCCTCTCTTCTCTCTCTCTCTCTCTCTCCTCTCTCTCTCTCTCTCTCTACGCTAAAAAATATGAGACAATCAAGGCTGGCTACTCTTTTTTTACCTGGCGAAGTTAATTGGATTAACCTTACCTGTGGCGTCGGTAAAAAGGGTTACAGCCTACATGTGGAAAATTGGAAATCGACAAACAAACATAACTTCCCCTCCTCCTCCTCCTCTTCCTCCTCCTCCTCCTCCTCCTATACCCTACCAAACACCGATATCCCATAAATAAAATAATATTCTGCAGATTCCCTTTTCTAACCTCTTCGCCTTCCATGGTTTTCAGTTTTACCTTTTTTTTCATCCTTCCTATCTGTGTGAATCTATGTATTATCCTCACGATCTCTTCCTCATGTTTATTTTCTGTATCTATATCCTATTTTTCTGTCTGGACTTCTTTCTGATCCTCTATATATTCTCCTAATTCTTATTTTGTTCTCTCTTTCTTCCCCATGTCTTCTTAATAATTTTCCCCATTCACTTCCTGATCCTCCTCGTCATCCAATGCATTCTATCGGGGAGGCGGTGGCCGAGTGGTTAGCGTCATGGAGTGGTGAGCTCAATGTCCCGAGTTCGAATCCTGCCGGGGGCAACTCTTTCAAGAGCCTGGTAGGGGAGCAGAAGGTCCCGAGTTCACGTCCCACCAAGGAGCAACTGTCAAAACCATCGTCGAGTGGCTGAAGAAACCCGCATGCTGTTATAACCTGTTCTCCGTTTGCGTGTGCAACGAAGAAACTCCAGGGACAGCGTGAGCCTAAACTGAAGATCCAAACGTCAGAGAAAACGGGATCTTCACCTAAGACCACAGGTGTCACTATAAAAATCCAGCCTGCACCACCAACGGGCGAGATCAACCAACATCAAGACATAAGCCTACAGGCGCTATAGGCTCCAACATAAAAATAAAAAAATAAAAGTATATTCCCCCTTTCTCTCCTCCTCCTCCTCCTCTTCCTCCTCTATTTTAGTTTTATCTGCATTTGTGTATTTTTTTCTATTGCCATTCTCTTCTTTTGCATTATTTACCCTTCCTCTTTATCTTCCTCTGTGTCTCCCTGCTCATAAGACAATCCCGTTTCTATACGTGTTATTTCCTCTCTGGCTTTCTGTCTCTCTATCTGTCCTTGTCTCTGTCTTTGCCACGACACGGTCTGTCCTTTCTTTCTGTCTCTTCATGTCTTTGCCTTGGTATCTTTTCTGTCTGTGTCTTTGTCTCTCTCACTGTCTTTCTTTGTCTGTTTTATTCTCGCTTATTCTGTCTTCCATATGCACGTCTTACTTTCTCTTTCTCTCTCTCTCTCTCTCTCTCTCTCTCCATCTCTTCTCTCTCTCTCTCTCGCTCTCGCTCTCTCTCTCGTCTCGCTCCTCCTCTCGCTCGCTCTCGCTCTCGCTCTCTCTCTTTTTTCTCTCTCTCTCTCTCCTCTCTCTCTCTCTCTCTCTC
>JACEEZ010024287.1:346160-348660 GCA_016584305.1 Chionoecetes opilio
GGAGAGTAATGAATGTGTGTTGGTGTTCCTGAGATATATGTCCCGTGACGCAGGCTGGACCATATGTCAGACCGTAGCTTTAACTATACTACACTCGCCGCACGTTAAGTTGGGAAAAATGGGACCCCTTCACTCCCCACTTCCGAACGCACGGGATTGGCTGAGGTGTTGGGTGTTGGGTGAGAATGCCGTACTCCAAGTTCCGCCCTAAAGCCCCAACACCCAACACCTCAACCAATCCCGTGCATTCAGAAGGGGGGAGTGAAGGGGGCCATTTTCGCCATCTTAACGTGCGGCGAGTATAGTCAGACTGGTATCTTTATAGCTACCTTTTTCTTAATCATCAAGTATATAAGTCTTTTCCTAATATCAAATAATCTACTATTGTTTAATGACTCATCTTCTGTGTTCCCCCGTCGGTCATTATATTACACAACTTTATGTTCATCACCTACAGCATATGTATGTATAAGTCTTTTCGTAGTATTGAATAGTATATAATTATCATATATCGCATCTATGGTTCTCTATTTACATCGTTCAAAGCAAAAGATTTATTCACAACACAACGATATATACCTCATCTAAATAATTTCGCTACAACATTCCCCTCTCCTTCCCTCCGTCATCACCACGTAATCACCGATGCCAACACTCCATTCCCAACACCAGGAGGCAACACTTTCACATCAACACTCGCATTACGCTGTGTTTGATCTCATCCTCCCTAAACACAAACACTAACACAAACACACACAAAACAAACATCACCAAAACCGGGTGTTGAACTTCCCAGAAACATCAACCTTGATAAATGCCGACAAGAAGGATTATTGCCACTAATGAAACTGTATTTTACCGAGGAGTCTCTCAGAGGATTTATTTGCCTCGTGGATCCTAAAGGGAATTGAGGCTCGCTTATTGGGTCATCTATAACGGGCTTGCATTGTGGGCTTCGCGGGGTGACTGTAGCAAACTGTAGCCATGTGGGGGAACTGTAGCCATGTGGTGTGACTGTAGCCATGTGGTGTCACTGTAGCCATGTGGGGGAACTGTAGCCATGTGGGGGGAACTGTAGTCATGTGGGAGGGTACTGTAGCATGTGGGGGGGACTGTAGCCATGTGGGAGGGAACTGTAGCCATGTGGGGGGACTGTAGACATGTGGAGGAACTGTAGCCATGTGGGGGGAACTATAGCCATGTGGGGGAAGCTGTAGCCATGTGGGGGGACTGTAGCCATGTGGGGGGAACTGTAGCCATGTGGGGGACTGTAGCCATGTGGGGGGGGACTGTAGCCATGTGGGGGAACTGTAGCCATGTGGGGAACTGTAGCCATAAGGGGGTAACTGTAGTCATGTGGTGTGACTGTAGCCATGTGGGGGGAACTGTAGCCATGTGGCGGGAACTGTAGCCATGTAGAGGGAACTGTAGCCATGTGGTGTGACTATAGCCATGTGGGGGGAACTGTAGCCATGTGGTGTGACTGTAGCCATGTGGGGGGAACTGTAGCCAGTGGGGGAACTGTAGCCATGTGGGAGGGACTGTAGCCATGTGGAGGGACTTTAGCTTATTGGGGGGGAACTGTAGCCATGTGGGGGAAACTGTAGTCATGTGGGGGTTACCTGTGAGGAACTGACCATGTGTGGGGAACTGTAGCCATGTGGGGGAACTGTAGCCATGTGGGGGAACTGTAGCCATGTGGGGGGAAACTGTAGCCATGTGGGGGAACTGTAGCCATGGTGGGGGGGACTGGTAGCCATGTGGGGGAACTGTAGCCATGTGGGGGGAACTGTAGCCATGTGGGGGAAATTGTAGCCATGTGGGGGAACTGTAGCCATGTGGGGAGAACTGTAGCCATGTGGGGGGAACTGTAGCCATGTGGGAGGAACTGTAGCCATGTGGGGGGAACTGTACGCCATGTGGGGGGAACTGTAGCCATGTGGGAGGGATACTGTAGACCATGTGGGGGGAACTGTAGCCATGTGGGAGGAACTGTAGCCATGTGGGGGGGGAACTGTAGCCATGTGGGGGGACTGTAGCCCATGTGGGGGGAACTGTAGCCATGTGGGAGAACTGTAGCCATGTGGGAGGAACTGTAGCCATGTGGGGGGAACTGTAGCCATGTGGGAGGAACTGTAGCCATGTGGAGAGAACTGTAGCCATGTGGGGGACCTGTAGCCATGTGGGGGGAACTGTAGCCATGTGGGGGAACTGTAGCCATGTGGGAGGAACTGTAGCCATGTGGGGGGACCTGTAGCCATGTGGGGGGAACTGTAGCCATGTGGGGAGGAACTGTAGCCTACTGTTGGGGGAACTGTAGCCAGTGTGGAGGAACTGTAGCCATGTGGGGGGACTGTAGCCATGTGGGAGGGAACTTTAGCCAGTGTGGGGAACTGTAGCCATGTGTGGGGAACTGTAGCCATGTGGGGGGAGCTGTAGTTATGTGGGGGACTGTAGCCATGTGGGGGGAACTGTAGCCATTTGGGGGGGAACTGTAGCC
>JACEEZ010024287.1:353660-363660 GCA_016584305.1 Chionoecetes opilio
TGGTGGTGAGGGGGGGGGATGGGGAAAGGGCCCACTCTGAAGGGCGGGGGTGAGGGGGGGGATGGGACAAGGACCCCCCTACTGAAGGGGGGTGGGTGGTAAGGGGGGCATGGAGACAAGGACCACTAAAAAGGGGGGTGGTGGGAAGGGGGGAGGGGGACAAGGACCCCCTAATGAAGGGGCGTGGGGGGTGAAGGGGGGCATGGAACAAAAACCCACTACTGAAGGGGGTGGGGGTGAAGGGGGGCATGGAGACAAGGACCCACTATGAAGGGGGGTGGTGGTGAGGGGGGGCATGGAGACAAGGACCCCTACTGAAGGGGGGGGTGGTGGTGAACGGGGGGCATGGAGACAAGGACCCCTACTAAGGGGCGTGGTGGTGAGGGGGGGGATGGAGACAAGGACCCACTACTGAAAAGGGCGGGTGGTGAAGGGGGCATGGAGACAAAGGGCCCACACTGAAGGGGGGTGGTGGTGAGGGGGGCCCTGGGGACAAGGACCCACTATGAAGGGCTGGGTGGTGAGGGGGGGGATGGGGACAAAGGGCCCCTACTGAAGGGGCGTGGTGGTGAAGGGGGGCTGGAGACAAGGCCCATACTGAAGGGGCGTGGTGGTGAGGGGGGCATGGAGACAAGGGCCCCCTACTGAAGGGGGGGTGGTGGTGAGGGGGGGGATCGGACAAGGCCCACTACTGAAGGGCGTGGGGGTGAAGGGGGGGATGGAGACAAGGACCCCTACTGAAGGGGGTGGGGGGGAGGGGGGCATGGGACAAGGACCCACTACTGAAAGGGGCGGGTGGTGAGGGGGGGCATGGGGACAAGGACCCATACTGAAGGGGCGTGGTGTAAGGGGGGGATGGAGACAAGGGCCCCCTACTAAGGGGGTGGTGGTGGGGGGGCATGGAACAAGGACCCATATGAAGGGGCGTGGTGGTGAAGGGGGGCATGGGGACAAACCCACTACTGAAGGGGCGTGGTGGTGAGGGGGGGCATGGAACAAGACCCCTACTGAAGGGGCGTGGGGGTGAAGGGGGGGAGGAGCAAGGACCCACTAGAAAGGGGCGTGGTGGTGAAGGGGGGCATGGAGACAAGGACCCACTACTGAAGGGGCGTGGTGGTGAAGGGGGGCATGGAGACAAGGACCCACTACTGAAGGGGCGTGGTGATTAAGGGGTTAAGAAACACTGGTGCAGGCAATTTTTTTAATGCAATTTTCCTTTGTTCTGATTATTGGAGGCCTTTATTTGTGTGCCTTTAGTTTTTAATGTTACCTCACCTGGGATGCCGCGGAGTGACGTAAAACACAGGTATTTACATCGCTGACGTCACCTTAGCTTCTTTTTGGCACCAGTCACCCTAGCTTTATTTTGGCACCAGTCACCCTAGCTTCTTTTTGGCACCAGTCACCCTAGCTTCTTTTTGGCACCAGTCACCCTAGCTTCTTTTTGGTATCAGTCACCCTAGCTTCTTTTTGGCACCAGTCACCCTAGCTTCTTTTTGGCACCAGTCACCCTAGCTTCTTTTTGGCACCAGTCACTCTAGCTTCTTTTTGGCACCAGTCACCCTAGCTTCTTTTTGGCACCAGTCACCCTAGCTTCTTTTTGGTATCAGTCACCCTAGCTTCTTTTTGGCACCAGTCACCCTAAGCTTCTTTTTGGTATCAGTCACCCTAGCCTTTTTGGCACCCCCTACTTCTTTTTGGCACCAGTCACCCTACTTCCTTTTTGGCACAGTCACCCTGCTTTTTTTTGGGCACCAGTCACCCTAGCTTTATTTTGGCACCAGTCCCTAGCTTTTTTTTTGGTATCAGTCCCCTACTTTTTTTGCACCAGTCCCCTAGCTTCTTTTTGGTATCCAGGTCAACCCTAGTCTTCTTTTTGGCACCAGTCACCCTAGCTTCTTTTTGGCACCAGTCACCCTAGCTTCTTTTTGGCACCAGTCACCCTAGCTTCTTTTTGGCACCAGTCACCCTAGCTTCTTTTTGGCACCAGTCACCCTAGCTTCTTTTTGGCACCAGTCACCCTAGCTTCTTTTTGGCACCAGTCACCCTAGCTTCTTTTTGGCACCATTCACCCTAGCTTCTTTTTGGCACCAGTCACTCTCCCTCCTTGATCAGTCACTGTGTCCGCTATTTAATGTTTTTCACACCTATTTTTCCTTTTTTCAGCAATATCTTATTACTTTCCTTACTATTGTTTGCCTCTTAGTATAAATGTATCAGATTTCAGTACATTTTTTGTGTATGTGTGTGTTTTTCGCAACGGATATATTTAGTAATACTTATTTTCTTTCCTAACCTGCTCTCCTTCCTTCTTTCTTTTTATTTTCCATTTTTCATCCACGTCTCCAGCTTTGACACATCATTTTTTTGTGGTGAGCTGCGACGACGGAGAGGAATGGCCTAATCGCAATGGGCCGAGTTAACCCCTTGAGACCCAGAACGTAATTTCCATTGTAATTTGGGTACCATTAGATGATTTTTAGTGCATATAAGCAATGTTTTTATAGATATGACCTGTTTAGTATCCTTGTCGACGACTAACTCATTTGGTATATTCAGTGACTTTTCTTAATTGTATGGCTAACAACATACAATTTTTTATAGCAAAGGAAAGATCTGGGCGTGAAGAGGTTAATATGCCTGCGATCGGGGTAGTGAGGGAGGCAGGGAGGGAGGGAGAGCCAGCCACTAATTTTGGCATATGGCCCTGGCACTGTGCTGCTTACGTGGCTCTATTTAAGTGGCGGCATTGCTTCCGAATCTATAACTTACTAGATTAATGAGGATTAGTAAGGGTCTAACACTCTACTATCAATACTCGATCTCCTCACTTGACTCTATATATACCGGGGCGGGTTGTGTGGGTCAAGGTGGAGTTACTAGTGGAGTGGGTATGTGGAGTATTGAGGTAAGTGTTGCGTCTTGGCATCTCCACCTTGGCAGCGGTGCGAGGGTGCCAACTTTTAGCTGCCGCCGCGGAAACGTTGCTGCAGTAAGGATACACTAGTGGTGACTGTCGACCTGTTACTGTCATCACTCTTACTGTTACTGCTCCGTTACTGTTACCACTACGTTACTTGTTACCACTTACCGTTACGATACTGTTTATGTAGTGTTTCGAGCCGCAAGGAATTTATGCGAATGGAGTGACTTTTCTAACAAGGATAACTAATTTCCTAACAAGTCAAGAGTAGATCTGAAGATACAGACGAAAACATAAACATCTCTTGTTAGGAAGAAAGAATTCATTAACACAAGACAAGTGAAAGTTTTTGGGAGAAAGTTGAAAGCACTAAAAGATAAATATAATTAGAAAAAAAGTAATGAAGAGACTGAAGGGAAAGAAAATATAAGCAACAAAAAATAGAAAATAACAACGAAGAGAAAATTGAGAAAGTTATGTAAGGAAAACACACACACACACACACACACACACACACACACACACACACACACACACACACACACACACACACACACACACACACACACACACACACACACACACACACACACACACACACACACACACACACACACACACACACACACACACACACACACACACACACACAACACACACACACACACACACACACACACACACACACACACACACACACACACACACACACACACACACACACACACACACACACACACACACACACACACACACACACACACACACACACAGGAGGTGGTATAAAACTTGAGACAATTACATTGACTTTGCTGTGTTTTCAGTCCGTGGAAGAAGAAAAAAATCCTGGAATATTTTACAAACAGTTTCGAGTTTCACAGTTTGTTATTAATTCCTCGAGCAAAAGAAGTTGCCTGGGAAGAAAAAAAAAAAAGAAATGTGCCAACCGAGTGATCTTTTTGGATGGTAAAACACAGACTCAGGGAAATCCATCCAACTTTGAAGAAAATGCAACGAAGCAGCATCAAGCGAGAGACTTAGGAGAAAAAACAACGAAGTAATAACAAAATACTTCGAAAAGAAAATAAACAAGAGGTTAAAGAGAATACAAAACACACATGAAAGAAACGACTAAGGATAAAGAAAATAAACTATAACACAATAAAAAAAAAACATTAAAACATTAATTTCATAGCAAAACAATATTACAGAAGATCAGAAGACGATAGAACCAGACGAAACAAAAAACCTTGGAAGCAAAAAAAGATTCTACAGTCTTTTTTTTATCTTCCTGCTACGTCATATATAAAACAATAAAAATAAACAGAAAAAGCTCAATTTCGTAGCAAAACAATACTACAGAATATCAGAAGACGATAAAAACAGACGAAACAAAAAACCTTGGAAGCAAAAAAAGATTTTACGGTCCATTTTTGATCTTCCTGCTACTATAAAACAATAAAAATAAACTACAAAACCTCAATTTCATAACAAAACAATATTACAGAAGATCAGAAGACGATAAAAACAGACGAAACAAAAAAACTTGGCAGCAAAAATGACTCCGCGGTCCTTGCTGATTTTCCTCCTGACGGCGACGCTGACGGGGGCTACCAACGTGGCTCTCTTCTGGAACCTTTACGACGCGGTGGTGTCCGGCGGCCGCATCCTGCATGACGTGGCCGAGGGTGTGGGTGCCGTGTCCAAGGCCATCCGTGCCATCGACAACTTCTTGGACACCAGTGCACTGACCCAGGTGAGTGTGTGTATGTGTGTGTGTGTGTGTGTGTGTGTATGTATGTGTGTGTGTGTACGTATTTGTGTGTGTGTGTGTGTGTGTGTGTGTGCGTATTTGTGTGTGTGTGTGTGAGAGAGAGAGAGAGAGAGAGAGAGAGAGAGAGAGAGAGAGAGAGAGAGAGAGAGAGAGAGAGAGGAGAGAGAGAGAGAGAGAGAGAGAGAGAGAGAGAAAAAAAAAATTAGTGTCAGTGTACGTGTGTTTGTGTGTGTGGGGGGGTTGTGTGATTGTGTGTGTGTGTATGTGAGAATAAAAGATAGGGAGAATGAGAGAGAGAGACAAAAAAAATGAGAGAGAAAATAACAGTGTGTTTTTGTACTTATATATGTGTGTGTGTGTGTGTGTATTCATCTAGTTGTATTCATCTAGTTGTATTTTACAGGGCCAGAGCAATGCTCGTGTGGCCCCGTCTCCATATCAACATTTTTATATCATTCATCCTTAGTGCTTTGTGTTGGCCAAAGCCAGCACCCCGGAGAGCAGGTCACAAACCCCGGCTAACACCCGGTACCCATTCACTGCTGGGTGGACAGGGGCTCGGGTTTTAAGGAAACAACCCATTTGTTTCCGCTCCGCCCGGGGATCGAACCCGGGACTTCTCGGTTGTGGACCGAGCGTGCTATCCCTTACACCACGGAGTACCTCGTGTGTGTGTGTGTGTGTGTGTGGTGTGTGTGTGTGTGTGTGTGCATTTTTTTTTTTTTGTGTGTGTGTGTACGTATTTGTGTGTGTGTGTACGTATTTGTGTGTGTGTGTGCTTGTGTGTGTCTGTCTGTCTCTGTCTGTGTACGGTAACGAGAAAGGAAAGCTCTGATGTATACACACCTATGATATACGAGTGTATGACTGTATCGGTAATGTAATTATACTCTTGTCGTTGGTTTATACAGTTTATCGCGTTGGCGTGAGTAATTTATCAAACACATTCAAATGAATAGAACGCTGGCTTTTGTATTCATGATTCATTTACATAACCTGAAATTATTCATATCAATACTTCAGCACAGAATAACTTACTGATTTATTTAGGGTCATTGAATCAATTACTATTAGGGATTTTTTTGTTAATACTTACTCATTTATTGACATTGTTTTGTTTTGTTTCTTCCCGCCAGGTGACCGAAGCGTTATCAAAGGTGGAGGAGACCAAGGATAAGCAGGTGTGTGTGTGTGTGTGTGTGTGTGTGTGTGTGTGTGTGTGTGTGTGTGTGTGTGTGTGTGTGTGTGTGTGTGTGTGTGTGTGTGTGTGTGTGTGTGTGTGTGTGTGTGTGTGTGTGTGTGTGTGTGTGTTGTTACGATTTGGTATGCTAAAGAACAGTGTCATAGACCACTGTAAATCATTATAGTGGTCTATGACAGTGTGTATGTGTCCCAAGGTGTGTGAATGTGATAGCTAAGGTTATGTTAGGTCAGATTAGTTGATTAAATTAGGTTAAAGTAGGCTATATTTGTAAAAGTTAAGTTCGGTTAGTGCCCTGTTGTAGTAGTAGTAGTAGTTGTTGTAGTGGTAGTAGTAGTAGTAGTAGTAGTAGTAGTAGTGATATTTGTAGTGGCAATAGTAGTACGTGTCACCTACGTGGTGCAGTGGCTAGCGTGCCTGACTACAAATCTGCGGGCCCTGGTTCGATCCCGGGCCAGGGCAAGTCGGTGACCAGCCTACCCAGCTGTTCTTCCTTCCTTTCGGGGTTGATAAATGGGTACCTGGGGTAACCTGGGGAAGGTAACTATGGTAACCCGGGAGTCACACTAGCTCTGTGTCCCGGGGTAACGGGTCCTCACCCACCACAGGCTCTAAGGGCTAATGCCACGGAGATGAGCACCGCATGCCACGCGCAGCTTAGTGTATGCTCCCATCTTTACCTTACCTTTAATAGTAGTAGAAGTATAGTAGTAGTAGTAGTAGCAGTAGTAGTAGTAGTAGTAGTTGTTGTAGTGGTAGTTATATTAGTAGTGGCATTAGTAGTAGTAGCAGTAGCAGCAGCAGTAGTAGTAGTAGTAATAGTAGTAATAGTAGCAGCAGTAGTAATAGTAGCAGTAGTAGTAATTAATCATGGGAACACAACACGGGTTTCAGTTTGTCAAGGAAATCCTCTCGGAAGGTTGGGTGTCAGGTGTTGACTAAAGATTTATGAAGTCCAGGTGCAGGTGAGCTGTGTGAAGGGCGTACAAGGTGAGGATGAATTATTACAATGCACCTGGAGCCTTGAAGAGGAGGAAGAGATATTACCTGCAAAGCGTCAACACCTGATTCACCATGGTAACCTCTCTCTCTCTCTCTCTCTCTCTCTCTCTCTCTCTCTCTCTCACTGTGTTTGTTTCTCTCCTTGTCTCTGTCTCTCTCTCTCTCGCACACTCTCTCTCTCTCTCTCTCTCTCTCTCTCCTCTCGCGACGTTGATTGATTGATTAGCCGCCTGAGTTCGATGACTGGAGAAGGTAAGGGATTGGATAATGGGATAATCTTGTAACGATTTGATTGGTTGACTGACATGCCTGAGTGAACTTATGATAACTGATTATTGATAACTTATTATTGATAACTGATTATTGGGGGAAAAAACAATGGGGGACAGATAAGTAAGAAAATAATGGGAATAATAGGAATAAGAGGAGGATAAGAGAGAGAGAGAGAGAGAGAGAGAGAGAGAGAGAGAGAGAGAGAGAGAGAGAGAGAGAGGAGAGAGAGAGAAGAAGAGAGAGAGAGAGAGAGAGAAAAAAAAAAAAAAAAAAAAAAAAACATGTCTTAATCTCTATTCTTTTATATCCTGATCACGAGGAAGAAAACAAATTGCAATATAATTATAAAAAACTTCCTCTCTGTACCGTAATAGGCTTAGAAGTTGATGCCAAACCTTTCAATACTTACCAAATACACACTCATTCTGTCATTACGTGAAGATAAACTAAAAAACATAAAACCTATTAAAACAAATATAATGAACTATAATATCATAGTTTCAATAGGAGAAATAAGAAAAATATTTTATTCCCACCTGTATTGTATATTATCATATCAAATAATTTCATATCTTTATTATCCTACTGTAGGAGGGGACGATGGAGGGCCTTGATCCGGACCCTGGCCCGTCGGAAGTCCCCATCCCCGGTAGCTTCAGTGGCTGCGGGGCCTTGGGTCTTCACATACGAGACGACTCCCTCCCCCTCTCCACCATGACAGAGTGTTGCGGTGTCCACGACGCTTGCTACGCCGCCTCCTGCAGGGCTAACAAGAAAGAGTGTGACGGGAAGCTGAGGTCGTGTTTGTATGCGGCGTGTGACGGAAGGGGACTGGATAAGCTGATGCCGAAGAACTGTAAAGGTGCCGCCAAGCTTCTCTTCTCAGGGACAATGGCGCTTTCGTTTCAGCAGTTTAATTCGGCGCAGGTAAAACTCGGTTGCAGGTGAGGTTTGGTTTTTATCGTTGCTGTGTGGCTCTATTGAAATTCGTGAAATCTTAAGATAGATAGTGGTAGTAGTAGTGATGGTAATGGCAGTTGTAGTAGTTGTTGTAGGTAGCAGTTGTAGTCGTAGTAGTTAGTAGTTATTGCATACAAGTGAAAACCTAATACCTTGTTACCTAATGACGCAAGCTGGACCAGAAGAAGTAGATATATGAGGATATATTTGTATAAGTACTATGTATGTGGTTAATAGAAGAGTGATGAGTACATAAAATAGGTTGTCTGGTTGCAGGTGAGATTGGTTTTTATCGTCGCCTTGTTTCATTGGGTTGTGGTTTATTGTTTTTGTGAGTTGTGTGGCTGCGTTCGTGAGTTTGTGTGGCTGCGTTCGTGAGTTTGTGTGGCTGCGTTCGTGAGTTTGTGTGGCTGCGTTCGTGAGTTTGTGTGGCTGCGTTGGTGAGGTACAGAACGTGACTAATTAATTTGCATTTTTTTCTCCCTTTTTCTTCAGGACGTCACCGCAGAAGAGTTGGAAAAAAGGATGAGAATAAATCTGTTAAGGAACATCGCAGGAAAACTTATCGTATCTTTCCACACTCAGTTGTTTTTATCTCCCTTCTGAATTTATACCATGTGGTTTTCCTCGGAATATAAATGGCCTATAATCTATTCTCGCTGGTGTGATACAAAACGTAGTGACATTTGAGCGAGCCTATATTATTTTCTATAGAGATTATTATTTTTTATCTATTATTTCTATTTTAATTTCTATCTACATATTTATTTCTATCTATTTTTCTCAGCACATTCTACTCATCTCTGAACCTTTCTTACGTGTTTTTGTGAAGGAGGATAATTTAATGATGGCATAAAGGCTGATTCACACTGGCGTTTTTTCGGCATTTTTTTATAGGACGAGAAGGGGTCTGGGTCTGGGGCTGGTGTCATGATCGCAATAAGTTTTCAAAAAAAATCACACACCGATCGCTCGGTTTTACAAGAGACCGACTTCTCGTCCTATAAAAATGCCGAAAAAACGCCAGTGTGAATCAGCCTTAACTCCGACCCATCGCCTCGCCACCTCTCCTCCACGTCAGACACATACAGACCATACACTTTTTGGCAGTCAAACTATTCCTTCGACAGATTTCCTCTCACACTCGAGTGCCAGATATTTCCTTTGTATTTATAGTTCATTTCAATCTCTGATCAGAAATATTTAACATTTTCCCATCCATTCTTTCTCCATTTTCTTACTCTGATCAATAAACTGTGATTGCCGTTTACAGGAAGAGTTCAGTATTGTGGTTTATTCTTTTTCTTTCTGATGTTCTGTTCAAGAATCATAAAATATTACTCGTTATTTTAAGTACTTTGTGTGAGTATCGAAGTTGTCTATAAACTTAAACAATATGTATAATTTTTCCTTTTATATAATGATACAAATTTTCTTTTAATAAATGTGGATGAAGTTGAATTCGGACTTTAGAATTACCGTCAAAAAGAGAGAGAGAGAGAGAGAGAGAGAGAGAGAGAGAGAGAGAGAGAGAGAGAGAGAGAGAGAGAGAGAGAGAGAGAGAGAGAGAGAGAGAGAGAGAGAGAGAGAGAGCCCTTTCGTATAATTTATGTATGATTATTACAGAACGTTTGCCTTTCTCACCGTTCCGGCATGGTGCTCTCCCTTGTCCCTCGCAATCTGGCGCCAGATTCCCAGGGGGCAGCACCGTCACTCCCAGGGGGCAGCACCGTCACTCCCAGGGGGCAGCACCGTCACTCCCAGGGGGCAGCACCGTCAGGCCTTGCCATCCAATGCATGCCAATGTTATGCCGCATGTCCATGTATTACCTTGTTCCTAATCTGTCGGTCTGCCCGTCTGTTTATC
>JACEEZ010024287.1:368660-406160 GCA_016584305.1 Chionoecetes opilio
TTCCGGGTGCAACCCTAATTTTACTTGATTTTTTGATTTGTAAAGGTTTATTGTACAATTATAACATACAGCATATATATATACAGTACAAGCATGTACAGAAATACATATAATGCAGCAGCAAAAAGTACAAAGCGGGCATCAGCCCGCCGGTGAGGAGAGTATCCCGTCAAGCTACGGGAGGGTCGCGTGGAGGCGTGGTGACGATGAGTCACCTGCGTCACTGGTCATACGATGAAACGTATGTATTTTTATTGACTGTATATACAGTAAAAATAACATAGTAAATGAACAAACAAAAAATTACATCAAAACATAATAAAAATAAAGTCGTATACAATCAATGCAACTCATGGAGGAGCTGCCCGTGAGTTGTTGACATGGGAAACAGTGGTCAAATTAACTATTGATTTCATTTTTTACACTTTCTACTCTTCTCTGATCTATCGGTGTGAAACTTCACCCAAACCCCAGGTACCTCACCACTGCGATCGTCGAACGGTGGGCGGGCATCCCTGTCACCCGGCAGGGTAAGGCCAAAGCTGCGATGCAATGCAGCGGCATACTCCATGCCACCACTCTTCACCGCACGCATCATGTAGCCGAGGGCCGGCTCATGCGATACGCGAGCCAACTTCAGCTCTCTTTCCTGCTTTAGCAGGTGTTCGTACTCCAGTAGAAGGTCCCACAGGCTCTTCTTATCAAGAGTGTACACCTTGTGCTCCATCTGGGACCCCGCATCAACCTGAGCGGGGCAGGACTGGGTCGCAGCGTCACATGTCGACGGCTGCAGCTCCTCCATGGGCGGCGTCTGTTCCCCCACGGGCTCACACTGGGTCGCGACGTCCCGGCTGGTCACCGCTGGGGCGTCATCGACAGGCTGCTGCTCTACGGGCCCATATTGGCTGGCGGCATCACGGCTGGGCGTCACAGCATGGCATTGCTGTGACTCCCCGCCGCACGCCGCGGGTTCCAGCGGGGGTAGGTCTGGCGTCGCTATGGGGGCCGGGGCGTCATCCTCCACATCCACCTGGGGCGGGGTGGGGGGATCGCTCTCGGGCCTCGTCCTTCTCCTTCGTCTGGGGCGCCTCCTCGTCTCGGGTGTGGCGGTGTCCTCATTCCTTGGTGCAGGGGCTGGGGGCGGTGGACAGGGCGGATCCTCGTCTCGTCTCGTCTGCTGTCGTGGGGCCGCGGAACCAGCGATCCTCCTGAGTCTGGCAGGGCATCGGAGGTTCCAGGCATGGTGTCCAGCGCTACAGTTGGGGCAACGCGGAACGGGACGTTCACCGCCCTCCCGAAGGCGGCGGATGCAATCCCTGGTGGCGTGCTCTCCACTGCAGACGCCGCAGAGCTCCTGCCGCCGTGGACACTGGTCTTGGTAGTGTTCAAAGGCCTGGCAGCGGAAGCAGCGGACAGGTTCTTGTACATACTTGCGTACCGTGTAGCTTCCCCAGCATCCAAGGTCAAGGGTGGCAGGGAGACGTCCTCGCACTGTCAGCTTGACCTGCCGGGTAGGCAGTAGACGTCCGTGGCCGGCGTTGAAAGTGCACCGCTCAGCATCCTCCACGAGCGGGTGCTCCAGCACAGGGTCCAGGGGGAAGGCAGTGGGGAATCCGAGGAGAACACCTCTCCTGCTAGGCTCCCACCTCTCCAACACTAGGGTTCCGCGGCTGGCCATCCGCTACTTCCTGAAGGGTGGGGGGCGGCGGCCAAGTGCGCTCCCGGAGAAGAAAGTCCCCGGCGGCAGAGATGTCCATCTTGAGAGCGAGTTTGAGCTCGCTCTCCAGCCATTGCACGGTCTTGAAGGGGCTGGGGAAATCGTCGTGCTTGACGAGTTTCCAAACTGGGATTGCAGCTACCGTGGATCCACACTGGCGTGGAGGGGCCGCTCGAGGGGCCTTGCTCGTCCTCGAGCGTCTACCCTGCACGATGTAGAAGCCATCGGCGTCCATAGGGGCCTCTTGTCTCCGAGCAGCGGCCATGATGGGAGCAAGCTCAAGCTGCTCAACCACCAATGGCGAAGCGGAGAGATGGGAGAGCGGAGGAGAAGACCCGCTCTTATTGTAATGTAACACTGATGTAGGAAGAGTAGAGTAATCCACAGGGCGGTGAGTAATTCACAGGGCGGTGAGTAATCCACAGGGCGGTGAGTAATCCACAGGGCGGTGAGTAATCCACAGGGCGGTGAGTAATTCACAGGGCGGTGAGTAATCCACAGGGCGGTGAGTAATTCACAGGGCGGTGAGTAATTCACAGGGCGGTGAGTAATCCACAGGGGGATGAGTAATCCACAGGGGGATGAGTAATCCACAGGGCGGTGAGTAATCCACAGGGCGGTGAGTGGCGATAGTGGAGTAAGTTACTCTAACACCGCTGGGCAGAGGGGTAGGGTTTTGACTGAAGACGCGGGAAACCACGCTGAGGGAGCAGGGGCCGCGCTGAATGCGCGTGAGGCCGTGCTGAGGACGCAGGAAGGCATCAGAGGTTGCAGAGGCCGCGCAGAATGCGCATGAGGCCGCTGAGGACGCAGTAAGGCGTCAGAGGGCGTAGAAGCCGCGCAGAGTGCGCATCAGGCCGATGAAGACGCAGTAAGACGTCTGAGGGGGCAGGGGCCGCGCTGAACGCGCATAAGGCCGGGCTGATGACGCAAGAAAGCATCAGAGGGGGGCACAGATGGTGCCAGGGTGGGAGGGGATAACCTTTAAGGTGGCAGCTACACATGAGTGTAGTTTTTCTCCCAACCTATAGCTCAGCGAAGCGAACCCCATAATGGAGGCTAAGCTTTTTGCCTTAGGAGTGTTAGGACGAATGAGTCTTAAGACGCAAGTCCTTCCACTAGGAGAATTGTGCTTTTATATAGCACATGTTATAGCCACCTATAGACCATAGCTACACTCCGGGGGTCACCAATTATAACCGATGGGTGTATTAATAGCTAGTTGGTCATACTGGAGAGAGCAACTCTGACTCCAGTGGTAAGGTTGAATGTGGATGTCCTCACCCGCCTCGGTGCCTAATTTTACTAGACTATTTGCTGCTATGCATTCTTTGACTAATAGTTACGGAATAAATAGCAAAAAAGTGTTCGTCAACTCTCCAAACCCATTTTTGACAGCCATAAATACATAGAAGCATTTCGATCACAGAGATAGGAAAAACATCTTATCCATCGAAATAGCCATTACTTATCAGTATTTTAGTCTTATGGAGGAGAAAATAACTCCTTCCTTATTTAAATTTGCATTAGTCTGCCATAAAAAAAACCGATTTTCTCTAATTTCTCCTCTCTAGAAAACGTCTTTGTTTACATCCTTCCGAGGAAACCGCTATCGTTGTTTCTCACTTAAAATTCTCGGGAAGAGTCAGGTGGTGTTTAGGCGAGAATTTCTATTGGCAACATATCAGTTCCATAAGCCGTTTCGCTGCTTCCAAAGGTCTCGTAAGAGCCCTTAGGCTTGGCTGATCCTAAGTATACATTGGTATAGTTACTTTGGGCTGATCCAGTGTCAACAGGCATGGCCGAAGGTGAAGGGTTCGTAGTGTTTCAGGCGGACAATGTGAGTACTTATGTGTCCCATGTGTTCATCTGTCATGCTAAATACTGTGACGTAAGAGTATGGTGTTTAGAATTACGGGTAAAGATTCGTTGGCTAATATTTAGAACATGACTGTGCCTGGATTCAAGTATTTTTTACCCTTACCGTTTCTATAGGTCAGTAGGACCTACTATATACCTGCTATATACCTAGGTCCTACGAGTGTGAAAGTAACAATGAAATGTTAAATGAATTTGGCACTTGTTTTTGGCGGAAATCAATATATTATTTATACTGCGTCAATTCCCCCTCCTGTTTCAAAAACTAGTTATTTCAGCCAGAAACAGTTAGGTTAGGTTAACGGTATTTATGCAGTTTCAACCATTACAGTACATTATCGGTGGTTCTATGTATCTTGAACGTTTAGTTCTCATTAAAGCGAGTATTTCTGGTATAATATTGGTATTGGCCCCCCAAAATTAACAAATTTCACTTGCATCATTGTGTAGATCTGTTCATTCTGCGTACTTTGAATCCCGATATCCTATGGCGCAATTGAAAATAATGGCGATATATATAGCTAATACCAAAATTTTACCGTTATTTCAGCCAGAAATGGTTAAGTTAGTAGGTTAAGTCAGATTAGGTTAGGTTAGACGCGGGGTTTGACTTAGAACAGATGATATCAAGAGAAAAAAAAGACCAATACTACGGCAGTACGAAGTGGAGTGGGATGTTTGCGGGCGGTCTGGGATGGGCGGGGTGAGGCGGCTGAGGCCCCGCCCCACACATTTAAAAAATAATTGATTTCGGTAAAATTCTAGTGTTTGCCCATACTCTCCCACTTCCCCCAAACAAGTTTGGGGACCTGTGGGAATGCGGGGTTTTCGGGTGGGGAACAAATTATGTGTCGGAAACATGTAATTTAAGAGTTGTGTAGCGGGGTAAAATTCCCTAGATCTAGGGTAATTTCCTTATATTTAGAGAAATTAGCCTAACGAAAATTAACCTAACCTAACCTAGCGGAGGGCTTGACCCACCGATAACCTAACCTAACCAAATATAACCTAACCTAACCAAATATAACCTACCCTAACCTCAAGGGCGTAGCCAGGAAAAATAATTGGGGGGGGCCACCTCCCAATGATGGTTGAGGGGTGGGTGGCGAGCGAAGCGAGCCTTATCAGCTGGGGGTCTGGGAGGCGCTGTAAGTATCCCAGAGAATTTTTTTTAAGATATGACTTAATTGGGGGCATATTGAGCTCTATGGTGGGTCATTTATTGGTTCTTTGCATGATGTTCAATGTAGTAAAATTGATGAAATTATACCATACACTCCTAAAGTAGATGTGTTGAATTGGGGGGGGCCATGGCCCCCTTGGCCCCCCCTCTGGCTACGCCCTTGCCTAACCTAAACAAATATAACCTAACCTCCTAGCCTCCTCCTAGTTGGGGGTTTCTCGATACTCCGGTCATCATTCTGTGAGGATCGTCAGGTTCACACGTCTCTGGACTCAGAAGAAATCCAATTAATTTTCCCTAGATCTAGGGAATTTTTTCAACATCCCTAACTCAAAAACTATGTGGTTGTGACGCATATTTTGTACCCCAGCCAAATATCCCGCATTCCCCCAGGTCCCCAACCTTGTTTTGTGGGAGAGGGGGAGTATGGGCAAACACTAGAATAATACCTTGATTTCTGCCAAGAATGAGTGCCAGATTAATTGAAAACACATTAAACAAAGTTTCGGCGTTGAAATCAGTGGTACCCAATAACGAAAATTTACAGTATTTCTAACCCTACATTATCAGGGGGCCATCAATGATAACCAGGGCTGTATCTAGTCCATTGGGTCCCCCCAAAAAATAGGCCTTCGGGGTTCCCATCGCCCATCTAAATTTCATATTTGTGTCCTTACTAGAAAGAAAAAATGCACATTCAAAGTTGTCAAAGTGATTTTACATGTCACTTGGGCAGCCACAAAATGTCATGGTGAGATAGATGAAATTGTTGAGACCTTATTTCTATGATTTGTTTTTTTCAAAGAAATTGCAAGTCTAAATTGGTGTGAGTTCGAAATGCCTGATCGTCTGAGACGCCCATAGATGTGGTAGGTGGTTGTTTAAGGTGGTAACTTTTAGTCTTTGCTGTGGGCCTGGAACGTATCTGCCCTGAATACATGTATTATAGTGACTGCTTAGTTTCCTGTTCGCTTAGTATCTTATTCTCCAGAACGAATTGTGGACTCTGTAAGTGAGAGTTGGTTATATTTATATTTTGAGATGTTATTATGTAGCGCCCCCTTATAGCTGGATGTTAACTTGAAGGGCTCCACAAACCTGGCGATTACGCTGCCACCACCACAATAAGTGGGAAAAAAATTTAAAGATTTAGAGAAAATGTGAGTATAACTGGGACTTAATAAACGACTCGTTAACAGGGTTTCTGTATATTATCACATACTGTTGATACCAGTATTCACATCCCCACTTAACCTAAGGTTTCACCAAAAAAATCACTGCACAATAATAATCCCGGACACGACGCGATTCTCCCTCGGGTTTAACAAAATCCCAAGAATTCCTTTACCCCACTGTCACTAGGTAAAGTACCTATCTACACACACACTCGCGATGAATCATGGCCTTAGCTGTATACACTGGTGTGTCCACGGGTCATCCACTCAGTTCAGCTCAGCAACCCACAACCACCATCAGCGCACACGTAGGTCCCTCATGGGCTAAACCACCCCCTCAGCTCACTCAGTTCAGCTCCAAAACCCTGAATACACATAAACCAATGAATATTTAAGATCCAATACATAAATAATCAATGCCCTATACATCCTTATAAATACACCGCCCACACATACCTTCGAAAAGGGTTGTAAGACATGACTCCCTGCGTGTGTTGTCCCGGCAAGGGTTGGCGAGAGAGAGAGTATGTCTACATTCTCCCTTCCTTGCCTTCTTGCCGTGACGTCACTAGCGACCGCGGGTATAAAATATTGCCGGAACCTATAACAAAACTGATTAAGGACTGAGGAGTGAAGGAAAATTGCGAGCATTTAATTACTAGATATTTATATATTACTTTACTCTCACCACTCAATGTAAACCCTTCGTCAATCGTGAGTCACAGGATTAACCCATTTTCTCGCGTTACAATTACAGGAGAACCTCGTTTATCCGGCACCCACGGGGGGGAGCGCATGCCGGATAACTCATTTTGCCGTTGTTTTGAGAGTTACTCTTATGGAATCGCCCAAAATCCCCTTTTTTTTTTTTTTTTTTTTTTTTTTTCCCCCATCACAAGGAACCGGCCAAGGGCACAACAAAAATGGGTAATACAAAGCCCGCTTAGTTGGCAGTCCCTATAAAGAAGACAGTAAGAGAATAAAATTAAAAAGAGGGGTGAGCCAATTTAGTTCGGGAGGTGTCTTGTTACTCTTATTTTGAAAAGATGTAAGTCATAGGAAAGTGGAAAAATAGAAACAGGAAGAGAGTTCCAGAGTTTATCAGTGGAAAAAAAAAAAAAAAAAAAAAAAAAAAAAAAAAAAAAAAAAAAACCTGGGTCGATTAGTGCCGTTGTTTTGAGGCTGCCGTTGTTTTAAATGCCGGTTAAACGAGGTTCTCCTGTACATGGCAGATTGTTTTCTTGGGTGTTTGTGTTTGCTTGTCAGCTCCTCACTGTGTCTTCATGCATTGTTATCTTGCTTCAGGGAGTGTGTCAACACTTAAAAGACGTTGTTTAACGCTCCCTTAACAACGTCCAACCATAGGCCTCTCTATTTGCAGAATAAACTGACACATGAGGAAATATGGGATGACACTCTACTGATCCAGCAGTATGACGAGGCAATGGCCAAGGTGGCCTCAAAGATTGCTCAGCGGAACTCTGTGACCAATACTACTGAGAGTGAGCACTCAGAGGCCAGCCAGAGGGAGGTGGGAATGCAGGGGCGGCAGCAAGGCTCTCTGCACAACTCTCCCAACACCAGGAAGAAAAAGAAGAAGAGCAAGAAGAGGCTCAATGTGAGTAGAAAGAGAGAGATGGAGGTGACTGGATGAAAGATGGAGATGAGAGATAATGTGAAATGTGTAATAGTTGTAGAGATAGATAGAACTTGTGTCACCTGAGGGCTGCTCAACCTCATCCAATTTGTCTGTCTAATTGTTTGATTTCTAGGTCCCTCCTCAGCATTTTGTGTCCTTGGTCTACCTATTAGTATTATATGTTTCATAGCAAAATGTTTCATATGCCTCATCTAGACACTATTAATTTTGCCCTCCACATAGCCACTTTAACATGACTGACTGTCATTTCACCCATTTGCCCAGTTCAAAGTAATCCAAGTTTCACTCCTATTATGCATATTTTTCACACGCGAAACACACAGTTTACCTTTTCTACACATAAAAACTCTTTGTTAGAAGGAAATTAACATTGAGGGAGTTTCTGGGAGGATACAGATTGAGGCTCTGGTAAGGAACATACAAATAGCGATCCATGTAAACATAAGAGCCTGTTTGATAGGGTGATAGTTGGTAGGTTTATAGTGGGCCCACCCTTGATAGTGTTAAGTAGTAGGCTAGGCAAGTACATAAACAGGACCAGCACCATAAGACCCATTATGATGTGACTAATTAGAGGCCAAGGATTAGGAATACAGTAATAATTGTAATAACAGTGGTATTTAAACTCACCCCGGAGATTGTATTCCCTTATCTTGCATGCACTCCAGGTGAATAGCATGTTCTACTTTATCTCCTTAAGTTCACAGTCCAAAAAGTTTACTTTACTTGGACTGTGTCATCGTCTTTCTGTTTAACGTCAGATTTTTCCATAATGCCTTATGAGGTTAGACGGTCGATGATATGCTTCCAACTATCTCTATCCATTGCCTCAAACTCTTCAATGCCCAATGCTGCCAGATCCTCTTCAACACACTGCCTCCATGTCTTCCTTGGCCTGCCCGGTGGACGGCGACCTGGAACTTTCACTCCAACAGCTCTCCCCAATGCCTCATCACCTTCTCTCCTCTTCACGTGCCCAAAACACCTCAATCGTCTGACTCTCAGCACTGTACTCAGCTTCTTCAATCCATATCTTCTTGCTACCTCTTCACTGCACATTTAATTTCTCCATGTGATCCCAGCCATATACTGTACTGTATTGTAGGTCAGTGTACATTAAGGTTGCCAGGAACTCATTTCTATCATAAAACATCTAGCTGTAGTAGATAAAAGTGCATCATTGACACAGTGGCACATCGGGGACTACTGCCGCGCCCGCTACACTGAGGATGGGGAGTGGTACGAGGCTGCCATCACCACCATCAATACCCACACCACCCGCTGCACCCTCCGCTACCTCGGCTACAACAACGAGGAGGAACTGCCACTCAATGCCCTCCACAAGAGTAAGGGCGAGGCAGCACGGCGCAGGCAGCAGGAGGCAGCAGCCATGTCAGAGGTGAGTAATAGGCTGGCCATTATCAGAGGTCCAGAGCCGCAAGACTTCCACTGCTATTTTTCTCTTTGCAAAGGAAAGTAAGGCAAGTTGCATACAAAGTAAGACAAAAGCTGAGTTTTCCTTTGTAATGTGAGCAGTGAAAGTGTCATGAGTTTTGTTTCTTTTTGAGAAGTAACTTAAAGTAGAACTAAGTAAAAAACGTGTGCTATAAAAAAGCTATAAACAAGGCTCATTATTAAGCAAGCAGGTTTTCATGCTTTATTCTATTTTGTTACCTTCAGATGGATCAGGGCAGCTCAGTGGTTGAGAGTGACCAACAGTCCGACACAGACTGTGAAAAGAACAGCAAGAGGCAGAGGCTACCGTCTCACAGATACGTTCCCCCCAGCACGGTGAGACATCTACCCTCGTCTTGCTGACTCTCATTTTACAGTCATTAAAGGAGATGCTCAGAGTTTAAGTTTTGAAATTCAAGCAATATTTAAATTATTGTGTAACTTGCTGAGATGGATGATAATTTTTCATTTTATATTTTAGCTTTTGTGCATGTGTCATTTAATATAAATCATTAACCTAGATTAGTTATGTAAATAAGTTATCAGCTTATGATGAATGATAGTTTCAGGAAGAATAGCTGCCAGAGGTGTGACTAGTGTACACATGGTGATGTGGTATTGGTGCTGGGGAGGAATGTGAATGGTGATATTTTGGTGTAAGTTTGCACCGAGAGAGTTGTTTTAAACAAACACCTATTTTCAACATAAGATGATGCATCATTATACATAGCGAAGGAGTTCCTAGGGTGAGAACAATGGGGTGATAAGATTTTATAGCCATGGATAGGAGACTTATTAGAAAATTAATGTGCAAAAGTTATTAGAGGCATGTTTGAAGGCTCAGATCACCTAGAAATGTTAATTATTAAAATGGAAATGTGACAGATGGACTTTTAGAGTAAAGGGAAGAGAAGAGTAGGCTTGTTATTGAAAAGCTTAGCAATGAAGAAGCTAGGAGGGAGTACAGGCAGAAAATCACCAAAGATGACATAACCGAACGCATTACTCCGTTCAATTATCTGGCTTCTAGCTTATTAATTGCATTGATATTGTGGACTTGTGGTCTATAAATGAGTCTGGTTATATTTTTTTTAAGAGATCTTCAGCTTCAAAGATAAAGACTACCTTATTAATCCTCTGGTTATGTAGAGTAATACTCCTCGACCTGCTCTATTTGCCTTTTCCCAACTAAACGGGTAGATTATATTCATCCAAAAAAATCTCTATTTACAATGTTCATCCAGGATTCAAACACGGCAATAAAATGATGATCTTCAGTCACTACAAGCTCTTCAAAGTCTGAAATTTATTTCAGATTCTGCACACACTGAATATACAGGCTTCTATTGTATTATATATCTATGTTGCATCAATGGGCCAGTCATTTACGTTGATGAGTCTACTCGAGAATGTGAGAATGATGTGCAGTGCATAGAAGATGCAAATGGAGATCTCTGTTATGGCCACATCCTTGGGGTGTTTTAAGGAACAGGCATCAGTGTGGACTGGACTAGACAATTCAGTATGTAACGTGTGGTGGGCAGTAACCATTCCACTCTCAACGATAGGAATGAACTGTGATGAGGGTGGTATGTGTCACTCCCCACCTTGACCTGACATAACACCCCCACATGACATAACATGTGTTGTTTCTCCTCAGATGCCTCCCCCAAACTACGCTCCTGGTGGCCTCAGTACCCCTCCGGTAAGTCCTGCAGCCCACAGCAACATGGGGGTCACACATCAACTTGTTGGTTAACTGTAGTCTGTTTGGATGAACTTGATAGACCACCACCTTGTCAACAGTGTAATTAATGCATGTGATCATTAGTCATAAGGGAGTATAGTTATAAGACAGACAATCCTTCAAATGCCTGATTAGTCACTCATGTTTTATTGATACTCAGTACTTCTTCATCTTCTTCTTTCTGTTTAATGTCAGTTTTTCCCATAATTTTTATGAGGTTAGACGGTCGATGATACGCTTCCAACTATCTCTATCCGTTGCCTCTACTTCTTCAATGCCCAATGCTGCCAGATCCTCTTCAACACACTGCCTCCATGCCTTCCTTGGCCTGCCCGGTGGACGGCGACCTGGAACATTCATTCTACCAGCTCTCCCCAATGCCTCACCACCTTCTCTCTTCTTCATTTGCCCAAACCACTTCAATCGCCTTACTCTCAGCACTGTACTCGGCTCCTTCAATCCACATTTTCTTGCCACCTCTTCACTGGACACTTCGTCTCTCCATGTAATCCCAGTCATATATCTCAACATTCTCCGATCACACCCAACCAACACATCTTCCAACTTTTTCGTCAAAGCCCATGTCTCAGAACCATACAGCAAAACTGATCTTATACATGCTTCAAACACTCTTCCTCGGTTTTTCAGTGGATTACTCTTGTTTATCAGCAGTCCCGCTATCTCTCTCCACTTCATCCATGTCGTTGTTACTCGTTTTCTTACTGCTATCTCCACTCCACCCTCGCTATCTAACATGTCACCAAGATAACAAAACTGTTTCACTTCTTCTAGTACATCACCATTCACTTCTATAGTTTCCAGCTCTTCCTCTTCTGGCGGGCCCCCTCTGTTGATTCTTGTACATACTGGACAGCAGAAATCTACCACCCCATTTCGGTTTCCTAGTCCCGAACATCTTTTATGGCACCACTTGTCACATTCCTTGCATCGAATAGAGTTTACTCCTACTCCAATACCGCACACTCCACAGGGAAACCTTCCCACTTGTATATTTTGCTCTATTTTCTTGCCTATTACCATCATCTTTGTCTTGGAGATATTCACCTTCAGACCTCTTCTCTCCATTGCTTGCTTCCAATCTATAAATCTCCTCTCAACTTCCTCCTTTGTCTCAGCTGTCAAGACTAAATCATCTGCATATAGCAGCTCCCATGGATCTCCTGTTCTGCATTCCTTTGTGGCCTCTTCCATCACTACCACAAGCAAAAGAGGACTGAGAACTGAGCCTTGATGCACCCCCACACCTATCTCAAAGGCATCTGATGTTCCTTTAGCTACTCTCACCTTTGATCTCAACCCTTCATACAGTGCCATTACCAGCCTTACAAGCCTCTCCCGTACTCTTTGTCTTCGTAATGCCCATCTAATTGTCCTTCTTGGAATCCTGTTAAATGCCTTTTTCAGATCCACAAACACATGATACAGCCTTTTCTTCTTCGTATATTTCTCCTGGAGATGTCTTGTGATGAAGATTGCATCGGTAGTTGACTTTCCAGCCAGAAAGCCAAATTGGCAGTCACAAGAACATAAGAAAATAAGGAAGCTACAAGAGGCCGTGAGGCCTACACGAGGTAGTTCCTGTTACCCAACACTACCTACATCCACCTTTCATCCCCATCCATGAACCTATCCAGCCCCTCTTTAAAGCTCCCCAATGACTCCGCACTAACTACCTGTCTACTGAGTCCATTCCAGTCATTCACCACCCTATTTGTGGACCAGTTCTTCCCTATTTCTTTTTTACATTTACGCTTTTCCAGCTTGAATCCGTTACTTCTTGTTCTACCCTGAAATCCCTACCCAGTCATCTATCTTGATGATTTTCTTAAGCCTTTCACACAACACCCTCTCCCAAATCTTCATCCCATGTTCTAAATTGATACTCAGTCCTATACTGTACTATATAATACGTGACTGGTGGGGAGGGAATGCATATCCCCATCACCCCCTCTGGATCAATCGCAACTGTTGACATAATCCGTCCACGCAGACACGGCAAACTTTTAATTCACTTTTTTGGGTGGGTGGGTGATATTTTGATTTTGGGGATTTGGGGGGGGGGGGGTTGCATTATTTGTGGTTTTGCAGAATTTTCGGGTATGGGGAGTCCGGAACATATTTAATTATATTTTTTTCATTATTTTACTTTTTTTTTCCTTACAGCCCCACCTTCCCCTGCTGCCACCGCCTCCAGCCCTCACCATGGGAACTGGCGGCGACCCTCAGACCTCCGAGGCGCTACACACCATGCTCATGAGCTGGTATATGACTGGCTACCACACAGGCTACTACCAGGGCCTCCAACAAGCACAGGGCAGGCCTAAGAAACGGTAGTGGCAAGGAAAGGCACGCCAAAACACTGTTAAGGACATACACAGGGTAGAGGTAAGTGTTGCTACCTGAAGTTCAGTTTGTTCTTGCTAAGTTTAGTTGTGATGATCAGTGTGGAGTCCATCAGAAAACAATTGTTTGAAATTCTTTGTTATCTTGTTGTGTAGCACATTGTTACAGTGAAATCTGGGTAAGGTTTTGCCCCTACACAATAAAGCATTTGGTTTTGTCTGTAGTCTTAAGGATGTACAGGAGAACCTCATTTAACCGGCATTCAAAACAACGGCACTAATCGACCCAGGCTTACATCTTTTCAAAAGAAGAGTAACAAGACACCTCCCGAACTAAATTGGCTCACCCCTCTTTTTTATTTTATTCTCTTACTGTCTACTTTATAGGACTGGCAACTAAGCGGACTTTGTGTTACCCATTTTTGTTGTGCCCTTGGCCGGTTCCTTGTGATGAAAAAAAAAGGGATTTTGGGCGATTCCATAAGAGTAACTCTCAAAACAACGGCAAAATGAGTTATCCAGCATGCGCTCCCCCCCGAGGGTGCCGGATAAACGAGGTTCTCCTGTAGTACTCTCATTTATAAAGCTGAAATTACAGGATATCCGATATGGCTGTTCATTTTTCTGTCTAAGTTCGTATGATAAACAGTACCACCTGAAAAATATATTTAGTCTTATATTTCCAAGAAATAATTAATACACTGTTGTTAGCCTTCAAGTGAAAGAGCAGGATATGTTTGCATCAATAAAAGAAAAGCCCCTAATTTTGCAACCTACATGAGTCCCATCCAAATGTAGATGTGAGGGTAATGAGTATATATATATATACGCTGTTCAACCTTTCATCAGCCAGCGATGACACCTTGTACGTAGCTGGAAACGTTATTAATTTCCTCTTTGCTCTTTGCTTCATGCTGTACACAGTCTTTATTAGATTTCTTCTAAGAGTACCCATTGGAAATCTTATCCTTTTCACTTGATTGGCTGTTGCTTATTAGCATCAAACCAAGTTTTCACTGAGGCGGATTCGGAGGTGGTGGCACGTTTTCCAGGCCCACATATACCCCTCTTACCGTCAATAACACCTTATTTCTCCTCCACTGCACTGTCACCAGGTGCCATATACTACAAATTTTAGCATCACTACAGACTTGTATGTGCCACTAAAGTGGCATGCACAGTAGTTTATATTATGTACCTGTCATTAGTGGCACATACATGATACAAGTCTGTAGTGATGCTAAAATTTGTAACAATATGGGCGGGCGACATTAGTGCAGTGGCGACTATATAATATTGTAGTGTTATTGTATTGACTGTAGCAGCAAGACACTGTGGACATTTTAGAGTTATCTTTGATATGATCTTATATATTAGTACCGAGAGTAAACTACACATTTCTCCTCCACTTTGTGCAAATGTTAGATAGGTATCTGAAGGACTGAAAGTCTGGAAAAAAGAAAAGAATGACTGAAAAGGACAACGTAGATAATTACCAAAATAATGTCACTACTTCATATACTTACATCAAAGCCAACATTTGCTTGGCAAGGTGTCCATGGGTTGTCTGGGAGATGTTGATTATAGGGTGGAGTGAAAAATAATATTTTTTTGCATCAATTGCCACGGGTGCTTAAAGTGTGGTATGATGAGAAACACATCCCATAAAAATTTCATGTCTCTATCTTCAAATCTTCACTGGCCACAAGAGCATTGAATAATTATTGATTATCTTATTTTTCAGGATTTGTACACGTGGCTGTACTTCAGTGCTATAAAAACAAAAACACTGATACAAAGGTGAATAACAGGTGACTATGTGAGAGATAAGATGTCAGTGAAGCATAAACCAAAACTGAACACTCGGAGCAGTGATGAGAGCCCAATTGTTAGCCCTCCAAGGGAGTTGGCGGGAAACACACTGCCTTCATACGAGGACATCATTCGAGCACTGTTGCACAAAAGACACCAACTGATTCAAGGAGTTAAAAATCCACTAGTAAATGACATTATTTCCTATGTGGCAGTGCAGGTTGAAGAAATATGGAAGAAGGCAAGCATTCCTACATGTCATCATTACCGCATTATCACTCGAGTCAAAGAATACTACCAGAAGTACCTCAAGCGATTGAAGGCTATGAAAGGGAGAAAAGGAACAAAGAGCTTTGACAGTTTATTGAATCAGTTCAGAAAGGAAGCAAGAAAGCTTTTTGACATAGCCTCATGCAAGTGTGTTGAGTTTTCCAATTGCCACTGTGAAAAGGAAGAGTTCCTAAGCGAGAGCAAGAATTTCTGACTGACCAGCGATCAACAAGGAAGATGGTAATTGGTCCAATAGATGTTACAACAACCAAAATGTTAATCAGAAGGGAGAACAGAAAACAAAGGGAACAAAGTCTTTCTACGCTGGCATCACCTGTCACATTGGATGACCCATGTGATTTTTCTGATACTGAAAGAAACTCGAACCATGACTTTGATGGCCTGCCCCAAGATACAGGAGGAAAATTATATCGCTCCTAACATAAAAACCAATACACGAGTCAGTCATCAGATGAGAATGAGACTTCCAATGGTGGCAAGAGAGTGTGACAGAAGAGGAGTATCAGACCGAGCAGGTGCAGCCATTTGTTCAGCTGTATTTCAGGACCTGGGGATTATTGACCATAGTGCCTCGTCTGCAGTAATAGATCGTAGCAAAATTAGACGAGAAAGGCAAAGCTTAAGAGAGCAGGATCTCAAAAATAGAAATTTTACAAACTGATTCCGGTATTGGCCTTTACTTTGATGGCCGACATGATCTTACATATACTATGGAAAAGAGAGGAAACAAAATGTACACAACAGTTAAAGAGGAGCATATAGTTCTATTGTCTGAGCCAGGATCAACCTACATTGGTCATGTTACACCAACTTCTAGTAAAGCTGTACCTATTGCCGAGAGTATTACTAGTTTCTTATCTACATCCAACATTGACCCTAACAAAGTCATTGCAATTGGATGTGATGGAACGAACAGCTGTGAACACTGGAAAAAAAGGAGGTAGGTATTATAAGATTACTAGAACATCACTACCAGAAACCTTTACAATGGATCATCTGCCTACTGCATGCTAATGAATTGCCCCTTCGCCACTTAATCAATCACCAAGCTTGATGGGGTGACACAAGGACCCACAGCATTCTCAGGACCAATTGGAATCATGTTGAAGGAGTGTAATGCTGTAGTTACGGGTTTTGATCCAATACCAGGTCCTACAACAGATGGACTTGTCTCAGTTGAGCACCGACCAAAAGTACATGTATGAAATGTATGGGACAGTCACTACTGGTTACTGTCACGAAGAACTAGCAAACCGTCGCCCTGGTCCTCTGGTTCATTCACGGTGGCTGACAACTGCTTGTAGACTGATGCGACTATATATTGGAACCAAGGAGCCTTCTGAAAATCTAGTAACATTAGTAGATTACGTTGTACGAGTTTATGTTCCAGTATGGTTTGCAATCAAATCAAAAGCATCGTGCTCTGAAGGTCCTCGTCATCTTTGGAAACTTTGTTCATCAACAAGACATCTGCCAGATTATCTTCGTGACATTGTTGACAAGGTAATCAGTCACAATGGATATTTTACTCACTGCGAGAACAGTCTACTGGCAATGCTTGAAGATGAACGCCCACCAATTAGAGAGCTGGCTGTACGCAGAATACTTCTTGCAAGATCATCTTCCACCAAGAGTTCAATGGTCAGGCAATTCAAAATCCCTGACATTAACTTTGAGGCCACTGACTACACTGATATGATAAATTGGCAAGAGACTCGACTGGAGCCTCCCGTGCTGAGAGGAATACCAGATAAAATGTTGTGGCAAGCTATACGACACGACCCTCCATCGTCAGAGGTCAAATATCTATTTCACTTCAAAATTTCCATGCCACACAAGCTGTGGAGAGAGGAATAAAGCTGGTTACAGAGGCAGCAGGCGATCAGTTCATGGTCAAGAAAGAAGACATGGGTATATCAAGGCAAAGATAGCCTCTCAGAAACTAATGCCATCCTACAATACAAAATTTGACTACCACACCGAGTAAGAGAAGGATCAAACGTGCTCACCTAGGGTTGGGTGGTGGGTGGGCACGGGTGGAATTCAACATGCAGCCACCTCCTCGTGGTGAATTCTGGGTGATTTTGAGTAAATAAAATTGCTTAAAATCAGCAAAGAGCTGCATATTGTAATTGGCAAATGGTAATTATAAAAGATGTCATAAATTAAACGCAGTCTAATAATTCCAAGTTTTCAAAGTCCATGGGGCCCGTGAAGATGGACAGATAGGACAACAATACTTTAGCACCTTCTTTCCTGTTGGATTTGGCAACTTTTGGTCACCCATGGCATTTCATATGAAAAAAATAAAAATTCTTCCTTTTCACTCCACCCTATAATATTATTGTTGAAGGGCAGTGATGGTTGGGATCGACGATATTCGTCTTGATCTACACCTGTGAATACATCACAGTCGCGAGAGTTGATTAGTCTTCTTCAGGAAGACACAGGTGAGGCGGATATCTGAGCCTTCATCTCTTATCAAGGATTGTTTGTTTGTTTGTTTAGATAGAGGATAATTCCTCAGAGCCGTAGTCACGGCGTAGTGATCTACCGCTGCAGCTTAGTGTTGGCCGAAGCCAACTCTACCAGTCTCTACCAGACTACTACCAGACTACTACCAGTCTCTACCAACTACTACCAGAAGAGAAGCCAGGTGGGTCACAAACCCCCGGCACCCATTCACTGCTGGGTGGACAGGGGCTCGGGTTTTTAAGAAAGACCGCCCATCTATCTTCGCTCCGCCCGGGGATCGAACCCGGGACTTCTCGGTTGTGAGCCGAGCGTGCTAACCACTACATTTGAAAAACTTTTTGTAATCAGAAACTTTGAGAGATACGAGTATGGTGGCTCAGTGCTCACTGTTGACAAGCACGATTGCAACGTTGATTACCTACGTACGTATATATGTATATAGTGTAACTTATCAAATATTATTTTGTACTGCAAGTATTACGTAGGAACGAACCCTTTTTCTTATAATTTGTGTATTTTGTGATTTTTTTTTTTTTAATTTTTATTGTAATCTTGGCTTTTTGGATCAAAAGTGGGAAGCTTTTTGGCCCCTGACCCGCTGGGTTTCTTTTTTGCGTGGCACCACTGGCCTTGAGGCTTGACGCCACTTCCACTAGGGCTGGGCAGGAACCGTTGATTTTGAAACCGCAGGTTCCGGTTCCATAGACTCTTGGAATCGTTGGAACCGGTCCGGAACCGGTTCCGGTAATTAAAAAAATTAAAAATAATAATAAAAAATATAGCAAATAAAAAACTAAAAAAACTTAAAATAAAAAAATATATATAAATAAAAAAATAATAAAAATAAAAATTCAGTAAATGAAAAAAATCAATAAATATATATAAAAAAATAAGTACATATATAAATATAAAATAAAAAAAATATAAATTAGGTAAAAAAAAAAAAAAAAAAAATTATATATATATATATATATATATATATATATATATATTATATATATATATATATATATATATATATATATATATATATATATATATATATATATATATATATATATATATATATATATATATATATATATATATTTTTTTTTTTTTTTTTTTTTTTTACTAATTTATATTTTGTTATTTTATATTTTTATATGTACTTATTTTTTTATATATATTTATTGATTTTTTTCATTTACTGAATTTTTATTTTTATTATTTTTTTATTTATATATTTTTTATTTTTTTTTTTTTTTTTTTTTATTTGCTATATTTATTATTATTATTTTCTTTTTTTTTTTTTTAATATAAATAAATATAATATATTTTATATATATATATATATATATATTATATATAATTTTATATATATATTATATATATAATATATATATATTATAATATTATATATATATATATATAATATATATATATATAATATATATATATATATATATATATATAATATATAATATATATATTATATTTTATATATATATATATATATATATATATATATTATATATATAAAATATATATATATATATATATAATATATATATTATAATATGTATATAATATATATATATATATATTAATATATTATTATATATAATATATATATATATATTTATATAATATATAATTATATATATATATATATTATATATTTATATAATATATAATATAAATATATATATATATATATATATATATATATATATATATATTTAATTATAATATATTATATAATTTTAATATATAATATATATATTATATTATATATATATATATAAAATATATTATATATATAATTATAATATATATTTATATATATATATTAATAATATATATATAATATATAATTATAATATTATATATATATATACTATAAAATTTTTATATAAAATATATATATATATATATATAATATATATATATATATATATATATATATATATATATATTTTATATATTATATTATAATTTAGTCTTTGCGGTACGCCACTGCCTATGAGTCATATTACTAATACAAATACAAGCTTCATTTAACTGAGAAAAGTATCCAAGTTACACAACACCTGTGCCGTTCACGTTGTCCACATTTCGTCTCTACCAGTTGTCCACATTTCGTCTCTACCAGTTGTCTTCATTTCGTCTCTACCAGTTGTCCACATTTCGTCTCTACCAGTTGTCCACATTTCATGGCATGGCATGGTGGTGGGGGGGGGGGGGGCATGCAGCCATGCCCCCCCCTTTTGCAAAGAATAAATAATAAATAAATATATTCATCGAACGAAAAACATTTTTTAAACGATTTTTTTTTATTCTTGCCAGTATATAACTTATTTATATTAAAGTATTCGTCCAGACTCATTTTTTCTTTGCATAAGTATGTTGAATGTTCATTCAAAATACCTAGGTACCTACCGTAGATAACAGTGAAGTCGCCACCTACAGTGAAGTCGCCAGGCGCCAAATATTACGAATTATAGTATTAGGGTGGTGTGGGGGGACACCTTGTAGCGACTAAAGTAGTCACCCCTTTCAGTCTTCAAGTTTTCCGTTCTCTACCAGTTTGTCTCTGAGAGAACCAGCGTAGCAGCAATGACTTCTATTTCGTAGTCTTCAATATTTGTTGTTATTATTATAATGTTCTTGCACTGTATCAGCTCATCAATGTAAGTAATTATATATCAACGTGTCACCAGCAATATATACTGGAAGTGTCTTTGGTGAAACTCGCAAGTCTTGGTCGAGTTTCGCATACACCTTTAAAATCACCATTTATGAAACCTGAAATTTTGTATATATACTCCAGATTTTATGCAATAAAATGAACCTGAACTGACAAAATAAGTATCCATCATTCCAGTTCAACCATAAGCTATGAACACTCCACCTAGTTACAACCTAACCGTACTATTAGTGGAAAAATATTCATAAAAAATCCATTTTTTACCTGAGAGAGTGCACACTGTGCCCAAAACAAACTTCACAATATGGCCCACCTATGGTACCCTCATGAATACTTAACTCAGATAATAAGGGTCATTTAAGGTTTTTTATAAATTTTTGGCACCTCGTCCGGTGTCCCCCCCACGAGGGGGGACACCTGAAATCAACATATATGCTAAGCCTAGACACCCACCATTATTATTAGGTGATGAAATGAAAGATAAGCTCATAAAATAGCATTTATTAAAAGATAGGTCTAGGTATTTTTATGCTCACTATTCAGAAGTGCATCATGAAGGCATGCAGCGGGGGAAACACCTTCACCAGGTCAGCCTGCCTCTTGGTGATGCCCTTGGAGGTCACCAGGACACCCTTGCACTGTTCTGGATCAACAGAAGCTTCATCTAGGATGGTAGGGAAGGTGAACGTGTCTCGGGTGTTAGCGGACTTCATCCGGAGGAAAGAAAGGTTTAATTTTCCATCCTCCATGATGGCCAACACCTGAGCAACATAGCACACTAATGTGCCCACACCCCTTCCCTCCTCCAGCTTCAGCTGAACCAGAACAAAGTCCCCCACCTGTGATGTTTTCGCAGCAAAAGGGTATGATGCTGCAGTCCAGGTGCCCTCGTCGTCCACCTCATCCGAGTGTGTTGCTGGAAATTGGGGGTCACTGGTATGGGGGTTTTATAACTGGTCAACGTTACTTGAATGATATTACTTGGGGATGATTTGATAAAAGATTACAACTTGACGGGAGGATTTAACTTAGTCTTATGACTTCACTATGTGATTTTAATGTGACCACGTCTCACTGCGGAGAGTAATGAAATAGGGGATGTATTTAAGGGGAAAAGATAAGGATTTAGGTTAAGGGAATGCGCTGCCACCAGCCCCGGCGAGTAACTCCTGGATTACTCCCTGGGCACGTTTGATTAATATTAATACTAGATTGATCTTGGTAGTCGTGGTCGGTACTAGGGGTTATACCTAGTAAAGGCGGAACTCTTTTGGAAGTGTGGGGAATTATTATCCTAATACAGAATAATCACCTGGGTTTTCATAATAACACAAGAACTATATTTGTAAATGATATCCTATTTATTCGCCATGAAACATTATTGCTGTTTGAGATCGTAGACACATACATAAACTCTAATCTGGAACGGGCAAGCTACATTTGAGCATAAATTCCCTCACAGAATCATTCTTAGAATTACCACTTATATACCCATCGACTGAGCACTATAGGTATACCTTGAATATATATATGTAGGAAAGAGAATGTGAGAATAAGGAGTTGGATGTGTGGATACACAATGACCATGTGTTCTTGAGAGGGAGGCGAGGGACGCCTCCCGCTGAAGCCTCTCCCTAGGTGGAGGACGGATGGAGACTCTTGTTAATAATACTTATAAGGATGGGTGCACCTCCTGTACGTTAACGTACACTAAACATAGATACCCATATTTGAAAATATAGATAACAATAATGATAACAAGGAAAGGGGGGGGGGAACAGAAGCGGAATTTGTTACATCTTACCTAGGTGGAGGACGGATGGAGACTGAGCGTCTCACGAAGTTATGGCTGTCTCGCCCAAAAGGGAATTGTTTGAATGGTCCCACCGTGACCACAAATGAAAAGCTAATAATCCCGAAATAACTATTTAAGTAATGAAACTTGCGTATATAAGAACATGTGGCTTATAATATAAACCTGTTTTACTTTGATACTGGAGAATTTAATATGCCTAGTCTAATAACCAAGACAGGTATTATTTGTGGGCCCGATACTATCCGAACACATTTTTGGAGTGAGAGGGTGAAATATGAAGCCTAGAAATTTGGTAGGTTTTCATTTTAGCGTGTATCTTTACTACCACGTCCATATATGACCATAACCGATAACGATAGGGATTATTTTGAAAGACGTTAAGACTCTGGGAGAGTTTCTTGGTCTAACCAGATGGCTGGCAAAAGATAAAAGGATCTGACATCATTAGTTATTACTGATCGCAGAATAATTATCCTACGGATTGTGTCTCGCATACGGCATATCGGGGGGGGGAATGGAAGACCGAGGAAAGAAATGGCGGGTGATAGAACGAAAGAAGATAAACAAAATGGCGTCTAGGATGGCCAAACTGAGACGAAAAGATGGCGGAAAGAAAGAAATACGATGAGTCATGTGAAACTGAGAAAAGAATTACTTACAAGACATAACTCGGGAATTTTATAATAATAATACTCATACTATCATCTCCCGAATAATGGGCATTACACGAGTACTCGGAGGAGTCGTCCAGCTGAAGTCGGACATCATCAACCTCCTCCTCGTCAGTGGTGTCTTCCTCCGGGACAGGCACAGACTTCTTCCGCTGTGGACCCTTCTTCTTTCCCAATGTTTTCTTTTCAGCCGCTGCCTTCTTTTTGTCTTCCAGCTTCTGCCTCTTCTCTGCCTTCAACCTCAGGTCAGATATTGCCTCCTCATTCTCGGTTAAAATGCAGGCCCGCACCCTCTTCCGTCCCTTTCCATAAGGACGAGGATTAGCCTTAGGGAACGGCCTGACACACTCTGGGGTTAAGTCTGTCTGTTGAGAAGGGTGTCCTGGGGTGGCAGGGTGCGTCGTGCTCGGGCCCGGGGTGGCAGGGTGCATCGTGCTGGGGCCCGGGGTGGCAGGCTCTGTCGTGCTGGGGCTCGGGGTGGCTGGCTTTGTCGTGCTGGGGCCCGGGGTGGCAGGGGGCGTCGTGCTGGGGCCCGGGGTGGCAGGCTCTGTCGTGCTGGGGCCCGGGGTGGCAGGCTCTGTCGTGCTGGTGCTCGGGGTGGCAGGCTCTGTCGTGCTGGGGCCCGGGGTGGCAGGCACATCATCTAGCCTGGGAGACACAGTGGGAAGGGGTATAGCTTCTGAGGTATGGCCTTCAGCCAGTCGCTCCTCTCCATCTGAACTTCCTCCATCAGAAGAAGTTGGAGTAACTTCCACTACAAATTCTGGTGTGCCGGTCGCTCGGTTACATGCGCTCCTACAAACACATCATCTGGGAAGATGTTGCGATTGAGTGGCCATATACCAGTCGCCCGGAAACCACTGAGAATGTTGGAGGGGGTAGTGGCTTTGGTCCATGCCTCAGAAGCAAACTCTGGCAACTTGTGGACTGTTATGTGCTCGTTAGGGTGCATGAGCGCGTGGTCGTTCAGTAGGGCACGCAGGAATGTCTTAAAGGGACCAAAGACACTCACATCCAATGGCTGGAGTTTGTCTGTTGTATGCGGAGACAAGGTAACAATCACGATACCATGCATTATCGCAAACTCAACAGGCTGAATGTTCATGTGACATTCAGCATTGTCCATGATCAGAAGAATCTTGTTCTCTACAGAAGAACAAGACTTCTCATGGAGATGCTGAAGTGTCTGCACGAAGCATTCACCATTCATCCAGCCACTAGGATGCAATATCCCTTTGGAACCAAAGATCGTGTTCCTCATGAAAGCGGGATTCCATCGGCATCTGGGAATTATAAACACTGGAGGGATGGACTGCCCACAGCATTTATAATGCCCACAAACGTCATGCTGTCACCGCGTTCACGAGTTACCTGCGTGGCTACTGGCTGGCCTCTCGCACACACAACCTTGACTGGCTTCATAACAGTCGACAATGACTCTCATCCAAATTGTATATCCGGTCCGGCGTGAATGTGTACTTCTCCAAAGCTAATGTGTAAGCCTTAAAGAAGGTTTCCACATTGACTTTGTTGAAGGCAACAATCCTGGCAATGGACATGCCTTCCGGAGCCTTCAATACAAGGTTTGGATGACGGTTCATGAAGGCATAGTACCAGTCCCTTGTCGCCATTTTCTCTTTCTCCCAGGCAGCAGGGATGCTCTTGCTCCCACAAGCTATGGCATACTGGTACACCATCCTACGCACATCGTTCATGGGCAGGCCGTAGAACATCTTGGCTGCGTGGATGGTATAATCAGCAATGTATATTTCTGTTGAGGGCTGAAAACCCTATTGCTACGGGAAGCAACAGCCATATAGGTAACTCCATCCGACAGCTTCTTCGATAGATAGAAGGCGTCCTGTAACAAAAGAAATGAATTAGGACTTAAAAGGCCCTTGCTGGCAACAAAAGTTGACAAAAAAAATAATAAATAGAGCGCTTGAAGGCATCCTTTAACAAAAGAAATTAACTAGGACTTAGAAGGCCCTTGCTGGCAATAAAAGCTAACAAAAAAATGAATAAATTTTAAAATCTATAAATCTAGAGACCCTTAAGCTATCCCTGAGGTCTTTTTGCATGACCTCATCCCAGGGAGACCAAGAAGACGTGGGATGAGGTCATACAAAAAGACCTTGGGGAGATATGGAACTAAATAGAGCAACTTACAGCAAGAGTTGTTTTCTTGATGTTGAATCTGTCAGCGGCTTCTTTCAGGCTGCAGCTAGTGGCCACGCGGTGCTTAAAGGCAGCCTCCAGGTCAGTGCGGTCCATCTGCTTGTCGCTCTTCCTGACATATTGCGAGGCATGATGACGGTGATGGCGGTAGGTTAGGTTAGATCTGAAAAGAGTTAATGACATTAGACATCATGCATAGTTAGGTTAGGTTAGTTTAGGTTAGCTTAGCTTAGTATTTTTTACAGTGTAGAGGCGATTCTTGCATGGCCACCATATTATTTGGGACTATGAGTCTGGCAATATATGTGGGGGATCACCGAACGTCATGCCCCCAAAATATGCAGTGTTAAATGTTTTTTTTAACCATAAAAAATTAATTCTAGAATCATTCTAATAACATAAATCACTTATATAATAGTTAGTTCATGTGCTTATAGCATAATAACACTGATATAGCATCATAATTTAATACCAATCACCTTCAACTTTACACCAACAAAAAAACACTGTTCCATTTAATTTAAATGCACTAGTTCACCACCACCATTTAATATCATGCTAATATGCATAGTCAGTCACTTTTTCTTATGTTTTTCTAAGTATTTAAAATATATAGATTTTCCAAAATCGTAGTGATGCGGGGGATCACCGAACGTCATGCCCCGAAAATATGCAGTGTTAAATGGTTTTTTTAACCATAAAAAATTAATTCTAGAATCATTCTAATAACATAAATCACTTATATAATAGTTAGTTCATGTGCTTATAGCATAATAACACTGATATAGCATCATAATTTAATACCAATCACCTTCAACTTTATGCCACAAAAAAACACTGTTCCATTTAATTTAAATGCACTAGTTCACCACACCATTTAATATCATGCGAATATACATAGTCAATCACTGTTTGTTATGTTTGTGTAGGTATTTCAAAAGATATAGCTTTTTCAACATTTCACTGTACGTTGATCCCCCGCACTTCACCATACGTTGATCCCCCGCGCCACCAATTTTTTTGTAAATAATGCCACCGCGGCCTGTTCGAAAGCATGCACTACTTTTTCACTCAATAACATGTCAATACGGTTATACCTCGTATTGCAACTTACCTCAAAAGAATCACGCCATCACAGCCGACATGAGACACTATATAAGAACGGCGAAAAGTAACAAGGAACATACGAAAAATAAAATTTCTTACCTGGTAAACACGGAGGTGACGCTGACGCTACCCTGTTGCTCGCATGTAGTTCACTGAGGGTGGCGCTGCATCCGTGGTGGCATGGTGGCGCGAAATTTGAATTAATTTCGCGTTGTAGCCTTCGTACGGTGATCCCCCCCCCCCCCGTTCGGTGTGACCCCACCCAAAGCCTTCTCTATGTAAAAGCCTGAGTCTGGGAGCGCGGGATGGACGTGACGTCACGAGCTGAGTCTGCTCCGCGAGTCAGTAGGAGCCGAGCTTTCAGCATGTGAGGATGTACGGGCGGTATAAGATATACTGTTATCTTTGGAAATGTTTGTTCTATAATATTATCAAATAAAAAAACCGTAAAACACACTAAAGAAATGCCATTATGAGACTCTCAAGAAATATGCATGAACTTAACTCTTCGCCATTTAATATTTTACTCGCAAACATTTTACATGGTGAATACCAATAGAAGCGGAATTTAATTAGCTTTCCATTGTTATATTTTGTTTTCTGATAAATGAATTAGAACCATACATACATTAGCGTTAACTAAATAAATAACATCATCAAACGGGAAAAATTACCCGATTTCATGACCTTTTTTGTTAGTTAACGCTAATTTATTGTATGGTTCTAATTCATTTATCAAAAAAACGAAATATAGCAATGGAAAGTTAATTAAATTCCGCTTCTATTGATATTCTCCATGTAAAATGTTTTTGAGCAAAATATTAAATGGCGAAGAGTTAAAGTTCATACATATTTCTTGTGAGTCCTCATAATGGCCTTTCTTTAGTCTGTTTTACGGTTTTTTATTTGATAATATTATAGAACAAACATTTCCGAAGATAACAATATATCTTTTATACTGATAAACATATATTAGGTACGAAATTACCCGATTTCATGATGTTATGTATTTAGTTAACGCTAATTTATGCATGCTGCTAATTCCATTTATCAGAAAACAAAATATAGCAATGGAAAGCGAATTAAATTCCGCTTCTATTGATATTCTCCATGTAAAATGTTTTCGAGAAAAATATTAAATGGCGAAGAGTTTAAGTTCATGCATATTTCTTGAGAGTCTCATAATGGCATTTCTTTAATGTGTTTTACGGGTTTTTATTTGATATATTATAGAACAAACTTTTCCCGAAGATAACAATAATATCTTTTATACTGATAAACATATAATTAGGTAGGTAAACTTGTCATCTCGGTGGCCTCGTACAGACGCCGTCCGTGACGTCATCAATCTCAGGCGCAGGCCTTTATAGATTGAGACGGCCTTGCCCCACCCCACCCTACTACTGATTTTTATGTGTCACTGAAGATGTTACACAGTAGTTTATATCATGGCTGTATAATCTACGTTGTTTTATGCTTTGTATCTGCAAGTATAACTGTTGCGCATTTTGCTTCTCACGTTTTTCTTCGCGCGATGACAGACAGTAAACAAGTAGCCTTTCGGGCGACAGGACACAGACTTGTCAGATCTTTCAAACTTGAATAGAGCTTATTTTCACGTTGGCAGAGGAATTTTTATATATCCAAGCATCTTCCGCAGCTAATATATATAAAGACTTGTTTTACTTTACCTCTAATTTCCCTGAATTCCCCAGAGTGGCGACTCAACTGTTGGGTTAAAATACTAGCTGGCGACTTTACTGTAGTAGGTATAGTGAGGTCGCCACTCTGTTTTATTTTTGTAATTTGTTCATTTATAGCCCTAATATGACACAGATGAAGACACAAAATGACACAGACTTTCCAGATAGACCCTTCTAACTTTCCTGAAATCATGGATGTAGAAATGTAAGTATTAACGCCACCACACGCCTGTAAATAACAAAGAAACGTTAAACTGGCGACTTCACTGTTATCTACGGTACCTAATCCACACAAAAAATAATTTCTTCGCCTTATTTCCGTGAAAACACGACTTTTGTATAACCGTTTTGTTTTGTTTGGCCCCCCACTTTTCAAATTTCTGGGTACGCCACTGATAGCTACCGTCTAGTCATGTAGATTACTGAGGAACCGTTAAGGCGGAACCGGTTCCAGAATCGGAACCGGTTCCCAGCCAGTCGTGGCGGAACCGTCGGAACCGGTTCCATAACCGGTTCTCGCCCAGCCCTAACTTCCACCAGCTGGGCCAAGGTCAACATGGCCGCCGGAGGTATATTATATCCCACATAGCATGGATAACTTCCTATATATTCAATTCAGTTTTGAATCTTGACTCTTTTACGTTGTCTGGTGGTTTAGGGATGTTCACTGTTTGTGGTGACGAGATAACTTCACCAGCAGCACGGTTCTGTACCGTAGTGATGAGTGAGTGATAGTGGTGGTGATGGTTGGCTCTGCCTTGATGTTTTTTTGACGTGTGTGTCACTGTGGGGTTCACCAAGACGTGGTCACAATTCATCATGGGGAGGATGGTCACGGCGCCGGTCAGCAGGTAAGTCTGATCCACTTATTGGTGCTTTACCGCTGTTTGTCATATTTTTTGTGAAGGGCAAGAGTCATTAGGAGGCACATGTCCTTTGCGCAAGCACACTTGTTTAGCTATATGCGTGTGCCGTGTGGTGTGTGGAGCCGCTAGAGCGGGTTCGGATACGCGAATTTTGGTGAGTAAGCTGCCATAAGCCTGGCTTTGACTCTCGCTTGCGTGCCTCGCCAGAACGCCCCGCCGGCTGGTCGGGGCTCGCCCGATCATAGCTGATCACTTGTAAACAAAACAACCACAATGACGAAAGTGTACTGTCGAATGAAAGCCATCAATAAATTACGATGAATATGAGTGGATCACAACATATATCCTTCACATTAATGTTTTTTTTGGTTAGAACTGCGCGGTCGCTACCGCCGTTACTTACCACTTACGTTTTCTATATTATTTTTAGTAGCTCAGTATACTGAACAGTATTAATCCACTTACGCGAAACCTTCAACACACACACACACACACACACACACATATATATATATATATATATATATATATATATATATATATATATATATATATATATATATATATATATATATATTGTAGAAGTGACTTACCGTAGATAACACTAAAGTCACCAGGAGGAATATTTACCATTTCTTGCGAACGTTCACAATAGGCTTGCGAATTCGCAAGCCTTGTGAATGTTCACAATTTCTTAGGACATATTTACTAAGCTTGAGAACGGCTGTGAACGTTCGCAAAGTGTTCGCAATCTGCGAGTGCTCCTGACCAGTCGTAAGGCCTTGCGAACACTAAATAACTCTACAAAACCGAACCCAAACCTGTCCTATAACTAACCAAAAGTAAACCAAAACATAACCTAACCAAACTCATATGTAATCTAACCTACCGTCAATAGTATTATTTATGTAGTGGGCTTTCAAAAGTCCTAGGGATTCTTACCTACATCATCGTGGAGATTTTTTCATTCCGAGTATTTTAAAACACATTTCCCACGGCGCAATTGAATAATAATGGCGTTACATGTACGTACTACCGAAAATCTATCGTTATTTCAGCCAGAAATGGTTAAGTTAGGTTAAATTTGATTAGGTTAGGTTAGAGATTGAGTTTGATTTAGTAACAATTGATATCAAGAAAAAATGAAAGTTATCAATAATATGGCAATGCAAATAGAGCATGTTTGCGGGCGGGCCGGGAGGGCGGGTTGGGCACCCCCTACACATGTAAACAAATTTATTTCCATAAAAAAAACGAATTGCAGATTAATTTACTACACGACTATAGTGTTATTGATGGTAGAGATACGGGCCATACCTATAGCCGCCGCGGCTAGAGATCCGGGTTCATCAAATTTATAGCCGCCGCGGCTAGAGATACGGGTTCATCATACTTAAGGCGCTATTACACGGGCACTTTTCTGCTCACTGAGCAGATTTCACTGAGCTGCTCAACGAAAACTTTACCCGGTGATCTGTGTTTTGATGAGCAAAATGCATACAGACCTGATTTGCGGTTATGATACAAATTATCATAGCGCTTCCTAATACGCGGTGTTTGTTGTAATGGAGATAGCTTTATTTTGCGCAAAAAAAAAAAAAAAAAAAAAAAAAGTATACTTTGTGGTTAAGTTAAAGGTTTAGGTTTAATTAAAACCTTTAAGGTTAGGTTAGGTTTAATTAAAACTTTTTTAAGGTTGGGTTTTATGTTTATTAAAGCCTATAAGGTTAGGTTGGTTTAATTAAAACCTATAAGGTTAGGTTAGGTTTTTTTAAAAACCTTTAAGGTTGGTTAGGTTTAATTAAAACCTTAAGGTTAGATTAGGTTTCATTAAAACCTTTAAGGTTGGTTAGGTTTTCATTAAACCCTTAAGGTTAGGTTAGGTTTCATTAAAACCTTTAAGGTTAGGTTAGGTTTCATTAAAACCTTTAAGGTTAGGTTAGGTTTCATTAAAACCTTTAAGGTTAGGTTAGGTTTCATTAAAACCTTTAAGGTTAGGTTGGGTTTTTCATTAAAACCTATAAGGTTAGGTTAGGTTTAATTAAAACCTATAAGGTTAGATTAGGTTTCCATTAAAAACCTTTAAGGTTAGGTTGGGTTTCTTTAAAAACCTTTAAGGTTAGGTTTCATTAAAACCTTTAAGGTTAGGTTAGGTTTCATTAAAACCTTTAAGGTTAGGTTAGGTTTCATTAAAACCTATAAGGTTAGATTAGGTTTTTCATTAAAACCTTTAAGGTTAGGTTAATTTTCATTAAAACCTTTAAGGTTAGTTAGGTTTCATTAAAACCTTGAAGGTTGGGTTAGGTTTAATTAAAACCTATGGGTTAGGTTAGGTTTCATTAAAACCTTTAAGGTTGGTTAGTTTCATTAAACCTTTAAGGTTAGGTCAAGTTTCATTAAAACCTTTAAGGTTAGGTTAGGTTTCATTAAAACCTTTAAGGTTAGGTCAAGTTTCATTAAAACCTTAAGGTTAGGTTTAAGTTTCATAAAACTATAAGGTTAGGTTAGGTTCATTAAAACCTTTAAGGTTTGGTTGGGTTTTTCATTAAAACCTATAAGTAAAGGTTAGGTTTCATTATTATTTAATTTTTTTTTTTTGGGGGGGGAGGGTGTTGCGCAAAATAAAACTATCTCCATTAGAACAAGCACCTATTTGGGCCCAAAAAAAATAGTTGGTGTCTCTGAAAACGACCGCGAAATCTCGTCCATTATTACCAAAAGGTTGTTTCGTAGTCTATATGAAACCACAGTCGTTGCGTACACTCAGCGCAGAGTTAAACTTGACTACTAGAGTTACGAAATAAACACCAGTATGTACAAAATATCAAATCAGTGTACGAAACTAACTACTTTCAATTCAATATACCTAATTAAGAAAGGTTTTTTGATTAGGCCAAAGGTTTTTGATTCATTTAAACTTCTGTAATCCCCGAGAGTAGCTTCTATGGACCACTGTGGCCCGCGCCGTACCCGGGGCCGTGGCGGTACGGGGCTGACGCCGTTATAGTGGCCCGAGAACTACGCGTTCGCTTTTTAGGTCAGACAAAACACACTCGGGTGCTAACACTGCACTCTTAGCCTCCCCTCGCTTTACCATATACACCACACCTGTCACTACACCCTGTACGGCCCGCAACACACCTGTCGCCTGTGTATCACCTTAATAAATGACTTGGAAGGTCAGGCTTCTTAGGTATTAAGGGTTTATGTTTCTTTTTTAATTTTTTTTTTTTAACAAAAAAAGGGGCTATATATGTTCCATATTGTAGGATGTGCCTGAACTAAGTCAATCAGTAAGCTTTCCATCTCGTCTGTCCAGTCAGCAGGCATGTCTTCTTGAGAGTTTTAGAAGAAAATGATCTTGCAATAAATAATATAGTCATCCACTAATTTCGGTCCTTTATAACAGAAAACGTTTTTGCTCACTGAAATGACGAGCAAAAATAGCTTCAAAGTAGTTCCCTCTTTGCTCAATCAAACAGGCTTTGGTTGAGCAAAATCCTCAAAACTGCTCAGTGAAATCTGCTCACTGAGCAGAATAGTGCCCGTGTAATAGCCGCTTTATAGCCGCCGCGGCAAGAGATACGGGTTCATCATACCTATAGCCGCCGCGGCTGGAGATACGGGTTCATCATGCCTATAGCCGCCGCGGCTAGAGATACGGGTTCGTCATACCTATAGCCGCCGCGGCTAGAGATACGGGTTCATCATACCTATAACCGCCGCGGCTAGAGATACGGGTTCATCATTCCTATAGCCGCCGCGGCTAGAGATACGGGTTCATCATACCTCTAGCCGCCGCGGCTATATATGCGCAAAATATTAAATGGCGAAGAGTTTAAGTGCATATTAAGTTCATGCATATTTCTTCACTCTCTCATAATGGCATTTATTTAGTGCATTTTACTGTTTTTTTTTAATAATATTATAGAACAAACATTTACGAAGATAACGGTATATCATTTATACTGATAAACCATAGGAAGGGAGATGGGAGTGATGTTCGAAAATGTCAGGAATCGCAAAACTGGCCTTCACTGGAAATAGCCCAAACTGAGTAGCAAGTCCAGTATACAGTAGTCTTTGGATATACCCTTAATAGGAGTATATATAATATACCCCTAACAATCTCCTGAGAGCAGAGCTGAGGACTAAATACATTGAATGTATTTAAATACTAAATACTAAATGCATGGGAGAAATGTATTTAAATACCAAATACTAAATACATTTTACAAATGTAATTAAATACTAAATACTAAGTACATTAATTGTATTTAAATACATTTGTAAATACATTTTAAATACACACAAATTTTAATGCCATGAATTAAATCATCAAGTTTGGAAAGTATTCACTTATTTAATTCTAAAATCTCCAGAGGCACAAAATTATGAAATCTAAATTTTCAAACTTTCTTCTATTTGCAATATAAGTATGCTTTCCTTTGAGAATTCTATAAATCATCTACGACACTATGGAATCCACTCCGTGACATAATGTTCGAGTTGCATTATTATCATAAAAGTTTGCACACGCTTTCAACAATATGAAATTCTTGGAGATAAATACACTATAGAAATGGTTGGAGGAAGCACCGAATACTAGTGACTGATGAGAACAGAATCCCAGACACGCTAACGGTGTATATCAGACAGCAGGACAGGAACTGAACTCTACCCTCCTGTCTCGCGGCTCCCGCCAGCCCGTCGCCACCCGCCACCCATGCGCCACCTTTGCTCCACCTTCCTCCTCCCCATTCCCCATTATCCTTGCTGCTGTAGATGCTGTAGATATGAATATGAAAAGAAATTAGCACCGATAATTTGTTCTTTGGACATTTTGTCAAAGGCAAATAAAATGTGTAATTTCAGCTCACCTGGCTATTTAACTTAATCTACATATTTCTAGAAAGCATAAATTAGCGTTAACTAAAAATATAACATCATCAATCGGATCGGCAAGTAAAACAGTTTTCCATGAATACAGTAGACTATGGTTTATCAGTATAAATGATACACTGTTATTTTCGTAAATGTTTGTTCTATAATATTATCAAATAAAAAACTGTGAAATACACTAAAGAAATGCCATTATGAGACTGAAGAAATATGCGTGAACTTAACTCTTCACCATTTAATATTTTGCGTGAAAACTTTTTACATGAAACATATCAATAAGCGGAATTTTATTGGCTTTCCATTGCTATATTTTGTTTTCTGATAAATGAATTAGAACCATGCATAAATTAGCGTTAACTAAAACAATTACATCATCAATTGGGTAATTTTCCCTATTGATGAGGTTATTTATTTAGTTAACGCTAATTTATGAATAGTACTAATTCGTTTATCAGAAAACAACATATATCAATGAAAAGCTAATAACATTCCGCTTCTATTGATATGTTTCATGTAAAATGTTTTCTCGCAAAATATTAAATGGCGAAGAGTTTAAGTGAATATTAAGTTCATGCATATTTCTTCACTCTCTCATAATGGCATTTATTTAGTGTATTTTACTGTTTTTTATTTGATAATATTATAGAACAAACATTTACGAAGATAATGGCATATATTTATACTGATAAACCATAGGAATGGAGATGAGAATGATGTTCGAAAATGTCAGGAATCGCAAAACTGGCCTCCACTGGAAATAGCCCAAACTGAGTAGCAAGTCCAATAAAGTAGTCTTTGGCTTAGGCTATATTAAGGTTTATTTTAAGTTTTGTTTTATGTCATGTAGGTTTGGGTAAGGTTTAGTTGGGTTATTTAGGTTAAATAAGCGAGTCTGATGGCACTTAGAGCGGCACTCGACTCTGCGCCTCACGATCAGTGGAATTAGATACTTTTTTTACTGGTTTCTGATGAGAATAGATGTTTTATTTTTGGTTTCCGCAAGTTAATATGATCCGCTCTACATGCTGGAGCGGGATACTCATATATTACTTATACATGCAAGACAATCCAGTTATCATCAGGGTAGGAGGATATGTAATGCCCGTTATTCGGAAGAGATAGGGTGGGAATTCCTATCATACAATTCCCGGTTATGTCCGTAAGCAATTCAATCTTTTCGTTTCTCGTGAAATTTATCTTCTTTCTTCCTATCTCCCATTTCTATCTTCCTTCCTTCCCTCACTCCCTCCCCCCATACACTCCGAGTACGAGTCAAAATTCGTGGGACACTTATTTCGCGATCATTGATAACTAGTGGATTCAAAGCCTTTCATCCTCCCCTCACCCTCCTATCAAATCAAGGAACACTCCTAGATTCTTAATGTCCTTCAAAATAGTCACCATAGTGAAAGATCACGTTCATACATGGATGGGTTAGTCGAGCTATTCGCTAAATTGAAAGTCTACCAAATTTCTATTCAGACTCCCATACCACGTCGCTCAAAAAAACGCGTTCGTGTGCTTGAACGAAAACCAATAACACTTTCCCTGGATATTAGAGTAAACATATTAAATTCTTCTATATCAAAGTAAACAGAATGTATTATAGGCAGCCATTTCATAGGTATACTTGTTTCATTAGTTAATTAGTCATTCAGGGTCTATAATCCCTTCAGGAGAGGCCAATTTCATAGAATCCGAACATTCCCTTTCTTCCCGCCTTTCATCCCAACTTCACCTTAGTTACCACGAGAAGCCAGTCGTCTCTCCATTCTTTTCAAGGTAAGACCTCGGTATCTCGCTCCTATTCCCCCCCCCTTCCTTGTTATATTATATCTATCTATATTCTCATATAGGTACAGTTGTTCAGTTTCACTAAAGCATAGGAGGCCTGCCCCATCCTTATAAGTGTTATTAACGGAGTCGTCTCTCCATTCTTTTCAAGACTCAGACGGACGTCTCAGTCTGACCAAAAAAACCGTCACATGGTTTTTAAGTGAAACGCAAACAACATTCTTACTCTTATATTCCCCCCTTATATTTTCCATGTATAACTATAAGTATTCAGCGGTATGTTACATAAGTGAAGGATAATTCATTAATAGGATTCAGTGAGGAAGGTTATGCTCATAAGAGCTTTCCTTTAACAGATGGGGAGAGTCTTCCTGTATCAGATTGGAGAGCTTTCCTGTATCAGAGTGTAAAGTTTTCCTGTGTCAGATTGGAGAGCTTTCCTGTGTCAGGGTGGAGAGCTTTCTTGTGTTGGATTAGAGCTTATAGGTGTGTCTGAGATCTCAAACCAGAGACATAATACTTTAGGATGAATAAATAGGATGATGTTTCAAATATAGTTCTTGTGTCATTTAGTAGAAACCTCAGGTGATTATTCTGTGTTAGGACAGTAATTCCCCACACTTCCAAAAGAGTGTCAGCCTTACTCGGTATAATTCCACGTATCAACCACGACTACCAAGATAAATCTAATATATATATCTATTCAAACGTGCCCAGGAAGTAAAACCATAGAACTACTTGCCTGAGCTGGTGGCAGCAATTCCCCCTCACTCCTTAAATCCTAACCCTACCCCTTTCCCTTAAGTTCATTCCCATTTCAGTAATCTCCGCAGCGAGAAGTGTTCGTACAACAAATAACTAGTGAAGTTATAAGACAAGTTGCAATTCTCAATTCAGTTGTAATCAATGTAAAATCCTAATCCATTAATATCATTCAATAACAAAGGCACCAGGAACAACCCACAAAACCCTGGCACCACAGATATTTAGAAAAAACTCCGCTGGTAGATGAAATTGTAAATTAGTAAGAGGAAATCAGTGGCTACACATGTTCGGGCCGGGGTATTGCATTTGCATAATTAGTTTTATTTTGGTTCTCAGCATCCCGTTGTTTTTTGGGCAAAATCCAGAAATTATGCCTGGCTACAAATGGTGTCTGTCCTTTCTCTAGCCAACGCATTCTTTTCCGAAACTGAGACAAGCATAACCCCCCACAGTCATAGGAACCTGGGGGCGCCGGGGGGCCCATTGGCCAGTCATTCCCCTCCAGTTTTTTTGTGTGAAATTTGTTATGGTCGCTGTACTATATTTAAAATTTGCTTTGTACCCTCTATCAACTTCATATCACCATTATTATTCTACTTTCTCCATTTCCCTTATTCATTTTTACATTTTTCCTTCTCTTATTCCCTTTTACCCGTAGGATACCACGTAATCCAATGAAGCAGCTACAGGCTACTCCTGTGGATGTGTTGTATGGAACTTCACAGAGGCGTAGGAACAGGGGCCCCGGGTGGACAATCGTCTCCCACTTTTAATACTGGGTGTGTATGGCCCCCCCCCCCCCCCTCTTTTCTCCTTTTTTGTGGCATTACTCTAGATTTTCATGGATTCAAGCTTTGTGGCATGGTCCTTTATTTCATTTATCATTATCCTTTGAATACATTTCCGCCAGTTTGATGCTACTTAAGGTTTTATATTATTATCGTCTATCGGTCTATATATTATCATCTATCATCACCGTCATCATTATCACCATCATCACCATCACCATCACCATCACCATCACCATCACCACCACCACCGTAGCAGCAGCAGTATCAGCAACAAGATTCTATGTAGGGTTCACCTGCTGGTGAAAGAAAAAAATCGCAATTAAGCCAAGAATTATTCAGGCTCTTAGAAGTTTGCCGTGAGGGACTTACCAAAGACTTAAGACTTTTGCTTTCGCTAATTAGTATTATAAAGTTTGGAAGTCTGGCGTGCATAGTGGCGTGTTGTCCCGGCAGCATATTCCC
>JACEEZ010024287.1:416160-421160 GCA_016584305.1 Chionoecetes opilio
GACAATAAGCTGAGTTGGCATGTTCATGTTGACAACGTTATCAAGAAGCTAAATAGTGGATTGTATTGCATCAGGAAATTACACACATTTCATATTAGTCCGAAAATGTCAGCAATGTTTTATAGTTCAGTAATCTGTGGTTTGTGGCAGTACCGTCTTCTAGGTCGGGGAGGAATCGCCAGTAAGGCTGATAAAGACCTAATTAATTGTCTGCATGGTCAGGAAAGCAAGTCGCATGATCGGTAAGGACCTGATGGACGTGAAATGCGTCTATCAATGCCTTTTGTCCACCAAGCAAGCTAGATTCAGTGTGGAAGGACAGTACAGCCTCCTCTCCTTTACCTACGCTCGCTGCCCTTGTTTCCTCCTACCCTCCCCCCTGTTAACATTTATAAATACCGAACACTCTGACGGGCTTTCTACTCATCCCGTGCTTTTCTCTTAATTAAGGAAAGCAATAGGAAAAGAAAACAAAAAAGGACAGTACACATCCACTCCATGACTGCCTAAAGAATTGTTTGATACCTCGCAGCGGTAGACTCAGGCTGCCAAAACCGTCATCTTGTGTCCTTTCTCCCTCAAGCAGTGCGGCCTCACAGTATTGAATTTAAAAGGTAGGGTAGAGCGGGGCAGGTTGCATCGAGGGTAGGTTGCATCATTGCCTCTAACTCGCATTACCTTTTTTTATTATTATTATTGTTGCAGTTGTAGTAGTTTATAGTAAGTAGTAGTAGTAGTAGTAGTAGTAGTAGTAGTAGTAGTAAGACGATGTACGTGTGATAACATGCGAGTTAGAGGCAACGATGCAACCTGCCCCGCTCTCCCCTAATTCTTACCCCGCACTTTTTTGTCACAAAGACTGATGATATGTTTTATGTGAGTGACGTGATCTTGTTCTTTCTTTTTGTTTTTATATCTACTGTTGTATTTTGTGTGAGTGATTTTATCATTGTTTTTCAATATCTACATGCGAGCAATGTAATTTTCCCTCATGAATCAATAAACTTATAATTACTTACTTACATACTTACCTACTTACTTATTCAACACAACACAACTTACACACACCTCAAGCACCCCATTACACTTTATAAAACTACACCCAACACCATACCCTCTTGACACTACACCCACCACCATACATGACCCATTACACGCAGCACTAATGACCCATTACACGCAGCACTACACTCCACACCATAGATATGACACTGTACTGGACACCATACTCAGGAGGCTCGATCACCATTGTCTGGGTGTTGTGGTTATGGTGTCAGGAAAGGAGGCACAGGGAGGGGGCGGGGGCTACCTGTGTCCTGCCTGGCAATGTTAAACTAAACGAAGAATAAACAATAACAAAACGAGGGGTTCATCATCATCATCATCATCAGTAGCGTCAGTAGCAGGTCATTTTCTAAAGCAGAATTATTGTAGGTCACCAAATTACTTCCTATCACAGGTAGGAAGTATTTTTTTTTTTCCATGTCAATTATTTCAATCATTAACCATCCATTTCAGGTCACCATCCATTTCAGGTCACCATCCATTTTAGGTCACCATCCATTTCAGGTCACCATTCATTGCAGGTCAAAACCCATTACAGGTCAAAATCCATTTCAGGTCACCATCCATTTCAGGTCACCATTCATTGCAGGTCACCATCCATTTCAGGTCACCATTCATTGCAGGTCAAAATCCATTACAGTCAAAATCCATTTCAGGTCAAATCCATTCAGGTCAAATTCATTGCAGGTCACCATCATTTCAGGTCACCATCATTCAGGTCAAATCCATTCAGGTCAAATCCATTCAGGTCACAAATCATTGCAGGTCACCATTCATTCAGGTCACATCCATTCAGGTCACACATCCATTTCAGGTCACCATCCATTTCAGGTCACCATTCATTGCAGGTCACCATCCATTTCAGGTCACCAATTCCATTACAGGTCAAATCCATTTCAGGTCACCATCCATTTCAGGTCACCATTCATTGCAGGTCACCATCATTCAGGTCACCATTCATTGCAGGTCAAAATCCATTACAGGTCAAAATCCATTTCAGGTCACCATCCATTTCAGGTCACCATCATTGCAGGTCACCATTCATTGCAGGTCAAAATCCATTACAGGTCAAAATCCATTTCAGGTCACCATCCATTTCAGGTCACCATTCATTGCAGGTCACCATCCATTTCAGGTCACCATTCATTGCAGGTCAAAATCCATTACAGGTCAAAATCCATTTCAGGTCACCATCCATTTCAGGTCACCATCCATTTCAGGTCACCATTCATTGCAGGTCAAAATCCATTACAGGTCAAAATCCATTTCAGGTCACCATCCATTTCAGATCACCATCCATTTCAGGTCACCATCCATTACAGGTCACCATCTATTTCAGGTCACCATCCATTTCAGGTCACCATTCATTTCAGGTCACTATCCATCACTGGTCTAAATCCATTACATGTTCTATAACAAGTCATTATCCATTACAGGTCACCATCCATCACAGGTCACCATCCATTTCAGGTCACCATCCATTACAGGTCACCATCACAGGTCACCATCCATTACACCATCCATAGTACGCATATTAACACCCTGCCATCCTTGTCCCACACACGTCCATTGCCTCACCAAATCTTGCGTCTCACCATTTACTTTCTACTACTATAATCTACCTTTCCCTTCTATCCTTTCATTTTCTAAGACATCAACTTACCACATCATCACGTAGTTGTCATTGAGGCTTTAGTTACCACTGTGGACCGCACTGTCACCACCTTGCACCAAATATTGAGTCTAAATGTATTCACTCCCATGTAGCAAGGACAGCAAACTCACGTGAATCTCAGTGTAATGAGGGAAGTAACTATAGTCGCCGCACGTTAAGTTGGCGAAAATGGGGCCCCTTCACTCCCCCCTTCCGAATACACGGGATTGGCTGAGGTGTTGGGTGTTGGGTGAGAATGCCTTACTCCAAGTTCCGCTCTAAACCCCCAACACCCAACACTTCAGCCAATCCCGCGCGTTTAGAATACGGGAGTGACGGGGCCCAATTTTCGCCAATTTAACGTGCGGCGACTATAAGTAACTCGTGTCATGGTGCATATATTGGGGAACTGTGTCTCTCCCGTTGTTCCTGTGAGGTACTCTGCTTAACCCCTTCACACCCAGATCTTTCCTTTACTATAAAAAAAATCGTCTGTTGTTAGCCATAAAATTACGAAAAGTAACTGAATATACCAAATTAGTTAGTCGACAAGGATACTAAACAGGTCATAGCTATGCAATATTGCTTATATTCACTAAAACTCGTCTAATGGTAGCCAAATTACAATGGAAATTATGTTCTGGGTCTCAAAGGGTTAATAGGAGTCTCGCCACCTTCACTGTCTGTTATATTCAGCGGGACTTCAAAGCTTCAACACTCCATAATGTGGGCCTTTTAGTTGCATGTCTTTTTGTTAGTGTCATTGAGTGTAGTTTATGATTAATGGCTGTTGATGTCACGTTTGATGCCGTGATGACGAAGTTGCCACCACTACCACCGTCACTTCTGCCATCACCATCATCACCACGACTTCTACCATCACCGGGCACTCACCACCACTGTTTTCTTCATCACGGCCAAGTTTTCGTTGTTTTCCACCAACATAGCGGATTGCTCCTTCCTTACAATCCATATTTACTCTTTCACTCTTTCCAACCTGGCGTGGCGCTCCCTCACTCCCCCCAACATGGTAGACCTCTCCTCCATGAGCCTCCTGAGCCTCTACTTTCACGTTATTCCCTCAGACATCTCAAATATTTCCTTTCTTTCCTCCATATTTACTCTTTAATTTCTTCCAATAGGGTAGATCTCTCCTCTATGAGCCTCCCGAGCCTCTACTTCTTGAGCTCCTGCAGCATGGCACACTTGAGGGCGAAGGCAATGTTCCTCATGAGCAGAGACCACGCCTCCTCCACCTCGGGGGTCCACTCGTCCTCCAGGGCGGGCTTGATGGCCTGCAGGAACTGGGCACCACCAGCTGAGGGCACAAAGCAGGGGGGGGGGGGGTCAGGTCAATAGGGCAGGGCTAGACCACACACACACACACACACACACACACACACACACACACACACACACACATGACACACACACACACATCACCACACACACACAACACACACACACACACACACACACACACACACACACACACCACACACACACACACACACACACACACACACACACACACACACACACACACACACACACACACACACACACACACACACACACACACACACACACACACACACACACACACATGGTTCCTTTACATCCGTGAGATAGTAATATATTTAATGGTATGATGGAGACACGTGTGTATTGTACTGCTGCTGCTGCTGCTGCTGCTGCTGCTACTGCTACTGCTGCTGCTCTTACTGTTGGTCTTGATGTCGCTCCGAAATGTTCTCATGCCTTTCTCTTGACTCTCTCTATTCACGGTTTTTGCCTCATTGAGCACCTTACACTTATGTTGCATTTTAATGAGGTGAGGCTGCTCTTATGCCATGCCTTGTTGGGTGCCGCAGGTAACTTTATATACTAAAGGTAACGACGGCGCTGCATATACATGTAGAGTGGAGGGGAGACTGAGGAAACACTGATTTGTCCATGTCTGTCTGATGCTTCGTTCAGTCTGGCGAGCAGTGATCCTTGAGAAATATTATGCTTTTCCGTCTATAGTCCTTGCTTTCTGTCATGCGCCTTCTCTATCGCACTCTCAACCCCTCCTGTGTCCTGCCCTTCCACCACACACTCCACTACTCCACCAGGCACTCCACTCACCCCCTCCTGTCTCCTGCCCTTCCACCAGACACTCCACTACTCCACCAGGCACTCCACTCACCCCCTCCTGTATCCTGCCCTTCTACCACACACTCCACTACTCCACCAGACACTCCACTCACCCCCTCCTGTCTCCTGCCCTTCCACCACA
>JACEEZ010024287.1:426160-446160 GCA_016584305.1 Chionoecetes opilio
GTTCGGTATTTATAAATGTTAACGGGGGGGGGGGGGGGGGGGAAACAAGGATACTAGGAAGAAACGAGTGACTGATACACAGATACAGGAACTACCACGTGTAGGTCTCGCGGCCTCTTGTAGCTTCCTTATTTTCTTATGTTCTTAGGAATAGAACAAAGGGTGTATATATTAAGAGTGTAAGTGCTTTTAGACTGTTTCATTGTTGACTGTGTGTACGAAAATACTAGTCCATGTTATCACAGGAACTACCTCGTGTAGGTCTGACGGCCTCTTGTAGCTTCCTTACTGTCTTATGTTCTTAAGGGCAGCGAGCGTAGGTCAAGGAGAGGAGGCAATGACACGTGCAGCCGCCAGGGAACGTTTATATTTCCCGCAGCTCCTCCTCTCTTCGTTAAGTTAAGAACGTTCTCTCCTCTTCTTTCTCTCTCCTCTGTACATAATACATAAGTACATAGACGCGAACATAAAGTGCATGAGTGCTTTGTTGTGTTGTGCCGAGATTACACTACAGATCTTATGACTGTTGTAACACCAACCATAGCGTATTGATAACGTGTGTGTGTGTGTGTGTGTGTGTAACGTGTTATTTCTCTCTCTCTCTCTCTCTCTCTCTCTCTCTCTCTCTCTCTCTCTCTCTCTCTCTCTCTCTCTCTCTCTCTCTCTCTCTCTCTCTCGCTCATACTTAAAGGAAAAGATTCAAAGATTCAAGCAACCCCCTTCGATTTTTTATCAAATAATAAAAAAGAAAGATACAGTTTTTCCAGATTGGCTTCCTTCAGTAATATTGATTGTCCCTCTGTGTGTGTGTGTGTGTGTGTGTGTGTCCTGGCGTTGTTTGAGCACCACGTCACCAGTCTGAAGGGAACAAACACCATTGTCACCACCTCGCCACGTGCACAGATGAGGAGCACCGTTCGGATTGATACCAGGCATGGGATACAGTTTTGCCGGGTTGTTGGCCTTTGGATTTTCGCATATTGAGCTCCCTGTAATAGTTAGTGTACAGCGAATCATTGTTCCGCACACTCGCTCTGTAACAACACTCCACCTGTCCACCTGTCACCGTCCCTCGTTAATAACTAGGCACAAATAACAAGGTGTCTATTGTGAGTCAATACAAATAAAGTTGGGGTAAAAAGTTGAGGTATACAAATCACAGGTAGTTATCGGTAGTAACCCCTTGAGGCCCAGAACGTAATATCCATTGTAATTTGGGTACCATTAGACAATTTTTAGTGAATATAAGCAATATTTTATAGATATGACCTGTTTAGTATCCTTGTCCACTAACTAACTTGGTATAGTAAGTAACTTTTCTTAATTTTATGGCTGGACAGCATACATATTTTTTATAGCAAAGGAAAGATTTTAGGCCCAGAACGTAATTTCCATTGTAATTGGGGTGCCATAAGACTATTTTCAGTGAATATAAGCAATATTTTATAGATATGACCTGTTAAGTATCTTTGTCCACAAGATTATTTGGTATATTTAGTTACTTTTTTTATTTTATGGCTAACAACATACACATTTTTTATAGCAAAGGAAAGATCTGGGTGTGAGGGATTAAATGGTGTTCTCAATGTACGAGTATTTAAGGTTTATGATTTGTACATTGAATTAGATTTATCGCTCAGGATTCCTTCCCTTCGCTTGAGGAACTCTCTCGCTCCATTAAAGGTAGTGACGTGTGCGTGTGTGTTCGCGCGTTGGGTTGTCCGGGTAAGGAAGCCAGGGTGAGGCGTCTGACCCGAGTATTGCGTCCGTCGGGATGGATTGGATATCACATCTAGCTTTCTTTTGTTCTGAAGAGGTTTATGGCTAACATCTTTAACCCCTTCACACCCAGATCTTTCCATTGCTATATAAAATTGTCTGTTGTTAACCATAAAATTACGAAAAGTAACTTAATATACCAAATTAGTTAGTGGGCAAGGATACTAAACAGGTCATAGCTATAAAATGTTGATTATATTACACTAAAAAGCGTCTAATGGCACCCAAATTATGATGGAAATTATGCTCTGGGTCTCAAGGGGTTAATAGAAGAATCGAGACACTTCTGAACTAACTCGACTATTTTATTATTATTTATTATTATTATTATTGTTATTATTATTGTTATTATTACTACATATAGCAGAATTTACCCGTAATAAGTATGATGTTCAGAAAGACAATCGGAATGGCTTTGCAGTTTGTACATAATGGCGTCGGGCGTATATATATAGAAGGGGCGTAAGGCGCAATGACCTACTTTTGAATAAATTAAGGTTTAAGTTCGAGACCCGCCACCGCACCCAGAACAAACTTAATGACAATGTATTACACATCAAAATAATCAGCTCACTTAGTAGTTTTCAATAAAGCAAAAACAAGTTAATTTGTCCATTTTTATAAGGCTTATTTACTTATGCATGCAAGTAACCATCCTCGGAAGGAACTAAAAAAAAATCTCCATCCCAAAAACATATATTTGTAAAGAAAGTTTTGAAGAGTAACATGCAAAGGTTTCATCCATGTATATGCATTATTATATTTCTTATGAACCTTTATATAATGATTCTTATAAGAAAATGAGAATTAAAGAGTGGGTTTCAATAACAGAAGCAGGCGGGGGGGGGGGGGAGGGCCTTGAGGCTCGTGTGTGAGTGGCTGGGGCGGGGGTGTGCCGGGAGACTCACGCGCTGGTTGGCTGAGCCTCCCACCGCCTTACGCCGCTCCGCGAGGAATACAGATTATTATGTGAGTAAAAAGACGTGAAATTACATGATTTCCGACCCTCGGTACACCGAATACAAGGCCGCTTTTCCATTGAAACTTAGTCCTTGTTTTTCCTGGGAAGTGCAGCCTGCCTCTCCTAGTGCAAACTAGAAAAAAGCGGATTTTATCCCTTAAGCCCCTTCTCCGCCCGACACCAACACAGTGTTTATCTCTCTCTCTCTCTCTCTCTTTTTCTCTCTCTTTCTCTCCCTCTCTCTCTTGTTATAATTTTGTCAACACTGTGGCTGACACGAGCTCTTGCCTGTAGCAGCCCCTCTCTCTCTCTCTCTCTCTCTCTCTCTTCTCTCTCTCTCTCTCTCTCTCTCTCTCTCCTTCTTCTTCTTCTTTTTCTTCTATTTCTTCAATCCCTCCCGGGAGAGATTGAAGAAAAAATGGACTCCTGTGCCAGGTAAGTATGCTCCAGGCTGCAAAAATAAAAAACTATTCTTGCAACTAATGAAGAAATTTAATAAACCTGGCGCATAAACTCTGGCTTATATATTTTTTATATATAAAAATATTCTTTAAAAACGTCCCAGGGATGACTTTGATCTTCCCTGAAAGTTTAGTTGAAATTAGGACAGAAATGGCGGACCCTTTGGTGGACAGACGGACATTCAGTGAATTACCGTAAGAAACTCTGCGGTAACGCTTTGTCATATTTCACTAACTCCGGAAACTTTTATGCAATATTTTTTGTTATTATTATTATTATTATTATTATTATTATTATTATTATTATTATTATTATTATTATTATCATTATTATTGTTGTTACTAGTATTACTCCTATTACTACGTACTACTACTACTACTAGTACTACTACTACTACTACTACTACTACTACTACTACTACTACTACTACTACTACTACTACTACTACTACTACTACAATAACTCCTCCACCTCCTCCCCTCCTCCTCCTCCTCCTCCTCCTCCTCCTCCTCCTTCTCCTCCTCCTCGGACTTGTATCTAAAATATCAAAATTTGCAGATGACACCAAATTAGGCGGTAAAGCATATACTAGAGAAAACTGCGAACTCATACAAAGTGATCTCGACAAACTATCAGATTGGAGTGATAAATGGCTATTAAAATTCAATTCCGATAAATGTAAAGTAATGCATATAGGCAACGATAACCTCAAATATAACTATCAAATACAAAATAAATCGTTAACTGAAGTACAGCAGGAAAAGGATCTAGGTGTCATCATCAGTAATGATCTGAAAACCAGTTCGCATTGCCTAGCTGCCAGTAAAAAGGCAAATATGATGTTGGGCTTTATTAAACGTAACTTTGAACATAAAACTCCGAAAGTAATGACACAATTATACACGTCCTTGGTTAGGCCGCACTTGGAATATGCCGTTCAATTCTGGTCGCCCTGTTTCGTAAAAGATCAAGCCAAATTGGAATCAGTGCAAAGAAGAGCAACCAAACAAATTCCATCTCTGCGAAATTCATCATATGAAGAGAGACTGCGGAAACTTAATATGTTTTCCTTAAAGGATCGTAGAATCCGTGGGGACTTGATAGAAACCTTTAAGATCCTGAAAAGGTTTTGATGTCATTAATCAAGAGGACCTATTCGAGCTTTCAACTCAAGTGACAACAAGAAATAATGGTTTAAAACTAAACGGTCAACGTTGCATCACCGATCTCCGTAAAAATTATTTCAATGTTAGAGTCGTTGATCGATGGAACAAGTTACCAGCAAATGTTGTCGGAGCCAACACAATAACTACATTCAAAAACAGACTTGACGCGCACTGTAAAGTAAATGGGTATTGATAGTGCCCTGCGAATTCGTATCTAGTCCCCCTTATCGATTAGTTGTAGTGGTAGTGGTAGTTGTAGTTAGTATTTTTCATATCCTATCAGTCTGCACTATGAAACTTCCATGTTCCTATCCTCTTTAGGGACATGGTATCATTTTCCAACTGTTTTCTTACAAGTAGTTGATAGTTAGTAGTATGTAGTTCAGCAGATACCCTCGCTATGGACCAATAGGTCTCCTGGTGTCTGTTACTCCTATGTAATCCTATGTAATCCTCCTCCTCCTCCTCCTCCTCCTCCTCCTCCTCCTACTACTACTACTACTACTACTACTACTACTACTACTACTACTACTACTACTACTACTATAATAATAATAATAATAATTAACGTCCAATCATTGATGCAGGCGTCAGGCAAGCTAAGGGGCCGCCGCTGCAGTAATAACGTCAGGTCCAGTTATGAATTATCCCTCGGGGCAACAATTTTTATTAACTTTTTCTGAATGCAAATAATCATCATGGTAAAATGCGGCGTTTGGCCATTATATTTCCATCGGTCATGATTGTTTAGGGGAGGAGGCCGGGTGTGTGTGTGTGTGTGTGTGTGAGAGAGAGAGAGTGTGTGTGTGTGTGTGTGTGTGTGTGTGTGTGTGTGTGTGTGTGTGTGTGTGTGTGTGGTGTTCGCATGGCTGCCCTTCACTTAGATCTGTCAAAGTGATATTAGAAGGGCCTTGTCTCCTGCAGTGGCGTGAGGGAGGCGCCCTTAGCGTATAGGGAAGTGTGTGTTGGGGGTTGTGGGACGACGGTGGGGGCTCCTCGTTGTGGTGACAGCCTGGGGTGCGGGGTTGGGGGTTGGGGGGGTTGGAACAGTGGATAATGAGGAGGACGAAGGCAGTGGATGTAGGAGGGAAGGAGGATGGGGTGGAGGGAGGTAAGGTAGGGAGGAAATTGTACGGTGGTGCGGGCTTGTAGGCAACACACAATGTACATAAGTCACAGGAAATCACTAAGGAAATGGTAGACGATCCAGGAAAGGAGGTGGCAATTATATCTATATCTATCTATCTATCTATCTATCTATCTATCTATCTATCTATCTGTCTGTCTGTCTGTCTGTCTGTCTGTCTGTCTGTCTGTGTCTGTCTGTCTGTCTGTCTGTCTGTCTGTCTGTCTGTCTGTCTGTCTGTATATATATATTATATAAAATATATATATATATATATATATATATATATATATATACCAGAAGCACAAGGACAAAGGAGTGAAGAAAATTCCTCGCCCTTGTGATGACGCCTTGCAGAACCAGTGAAAAGAATAATGTGATAAAAGCCGTCACTTGAACAAGGAGTGTGTGTGTGTGTGTGTGTGTGTGTGTGTGTGTGTGTGTGTGTGTGTGTGTGTGTGTGTGTGTGGTGTGCGCACACACACACACATACATAACACCGTCCCAATGGTCCAGTGGATAGCGCGCTGGCCTGCCATTCTGTTGTAGCCGGTTTGAATCCTCACTGCTCACGGGGATTTTTCACTAACAAATTCGGGAGGTTACTGTCCCCCTCGAGCAAGAGGATGAGGGGGTGTGGTGTGTGAGGTCCCAGCATTACCGAAAGATCGGTAATAATGAGTTCCATTGCAAGCTCGCACCGGGAGGGTGAAACTGGCGATCGCGAGCCAGCTCGCGTAGACAAGACGATGGGTGACACACACACACACACACACACACACACACACACACACACACACACACAACACACACACACACACCTCACACACACACACACACCCACTTATCATCAGAATCGCCTTAGCGTTCAATTCATGTCGTGCAGTTTTTAACCGAAGGTCTGTTTTTCTTAAAGGGTGAAAAAAAAAAAATGTAAACAGGTGTGGCCGTGTGCGAAGTCGCTCCTTTACCGCCTCTTGGACGTCTTTGTCGGAGTGAAAAGCGGTTTTCCCAAGTGCCTCCTTCAGTGGCCCAGACATGTGGTAGTCAGGGGCGGCGAGGTGTGGTGAATGTGGTGCTTGGTAACAACACTATATGTAGCTCCTGTATTGTTGCGGTTGTCACGCGGGCAGGAAGCGGGCGACCTTTGTCCCATCATCAAAACAAACAGTGGCAGTGGTGAGGCCGTGGCACGTTGACGTGTTGATGCCGTGACCTAAGCCTCAAGTATACAGTGGCGGCAATACAAACCCTCACCCTCCGTCCCTCTGAGTGTTTGTGTCGGGGAGAACATTCAGGTGGTAAACAACATCCATTTGTTGTCTCCCTTCTGGTCTTCCACCGCTTGCAAGCATGATATTTTGAAGTAAATGTTAAAATGCAATGATATACGAACTAATGCAAGGAAGCTTTCTGTAATTTACAAACAAATTATAAGGTAGAATAACCCACGAGGACAGAGTGGACAAGGGAGCATCACCAGGGAGTTCAAAATTCAATACTTTTCCTATCGGCAATTAGCAGCTGTTTCGTACATTGGCATATAAAAAAAAGGCTTCATTGATCGCAACACAAAAAAAACTGATTAAATTTGTATAGCGATATGAAATACGATTTAAATATAGAGATATATGAAACGGGATTAAGGTATCGACATATGAAACACGATTAAGGTTACACAAATATAGCCTCTTTAATATATGTTGCCTGACGTCACAATGCAGCAGCCAATGGGAGGCGAGTGCGTACGTGTGCCCCCCGTGACAATGCTTGGCGGGGTGTAGCATTGGATGGGTGAGAACATATCAATTTGTACTCCTGAGGAAGAAGAAGGGGGCGAGGCAACCTTATCGAGGGCTTTAAACACGTAGAGAAAATTAAAGCTAGCTCACTTACTCCCAATAGTATTTTGAGAGAGAATAGTTAAACACGTAGAGAAAATTAAAGCTAGCTCACTTATCCCAATAGTATTTTGAGAGATAGAGAATGTTAAGTGGGTAAAAAAGTTATAAAAAAAAAATAGCGTGTGTTTATTACAAGTTTTTTTTTGCCAGTTCTTTGTGATGTAAAAAAAAAAAAAAAAAAGGCTTGATAACACGGCACTTTTGGACCCAGCAAGAGCCAAGGATACAGTTATGTGTATATACAAGTATTGCGCAACACAGCCCTGGCAACAGCGGGGAGATGAGACACGTTACAAAACATGCCTGTGGACAGTTGTATTGAAAATTGCAAGCAGTTTGTTGTTTGTTTTGTGGCCCTCACCGGAAGCCTATGAGCAGCACTGACAGCAAGAGCATGTCTAAACCACGAGCTTCTGAAGGATTAACAAAAACCACCAAAAAATCACGAGCTTCTGGAGGATTAACAAAAACCACCCAAAAAAACATCAGCTTCTGAAGGATTAACAAAAACCACCAAAAAACCACCAGCTTCTGAAGGATTAACAAAAACCACCAAAAAAACACAGCTTCTGAGGATTAACAAACCACCAAAAAACACGAGCTTCTGAAGGATTAACAAAAAACCACAAAAAAACCACCAGCTTCTGAAGGATTAACAAAAACCACCAAAAAAAACACGAGCTTCTGAAGGATTAACAAAAACCACCAAAAAAACCACCAGCTTCTGAAGGATTAACAAAAACCACAAAAAAAACACCAGCTTCTGAAGGATTAACAAAAACCACCAAAAAAACCACGAGCTTCTGAAGATTAACAAAAACCACCAAAAAAACCACCAGCTTCTGAAGGATTACAAAACCACCAAAAAAACCACCAGCTTCTGAAGGATTAACAAAAACCACCAAAAAACACCAGCTTCTGAAGATTAACAAAAACCACCAAAAAAACACCAGCTTCTGAAGATTAACAAAACCACCAAAAAACACCAGCTTCTGAAGATTAACAAAACCACCAAAAAAACACCAGCTTCTGAAGGATTAACAAAAACCACCAAAAAAAAACACGAGCTTCTGAAGGATTAACAAAAACCACCAAAAAAAACACGAGCTTCTGAAGGATTAACAAAACCACCAAAAAAACACCAGCTTCTGAAGGATTAACAAAACCACCAAAAAACACCAGCTTCTGAAGGATTAACAAAAACCACCAAAAAAAAACACGAGCTTCTGAAGGATTAACAAAAACCACCAAAAAAACACCAGCTTCTGAAGGATTAACAAAAACCACCAAAAAAACACCAGCTTCTGAAGGATTAACAAAAACCACCAAAAAAACACAGCTTCTGAAGGATTAACAAAAACCACCAAAAAAACACGAGCTTCTGAAGGATTAACAAAACCACCAAAAAAAACGAGCTTCTGAAGAATTAACAAAACACAAAAAAACACCAGCTTTTGAGGATTAAAAAAACACCATAAAAACACGAGCTTCTGAAGGATTCACAAAAAACCACCAAAAAACACGAGCTTCGAAGGATTACAAAACACCAAAAAAAACACCAGCTTCTGAAGTGATTAACAAAAACCCCAAAAAAACAACACAGCTTCTGAAGGATTAACAAAACCACCAAAAAAAACAGAGCTTCTGAAGGATTAACAAAACCACCAAAAAAAACCACGAGCTTCTGAAGGATTACAAAAACCACCAAAAAAACACGAGCTTCTGAAGGATTAACAAAAACCACCAAAAAAACCACGAGCTTCTGAGGATTAACAAAAACCACCAAAAAAACACGAGCTTCTGAAGGATTAACAAAAACCACCAAAAAAAACACAGCTTCTGAAGGATTAACAAAAACCACAAAAAACACGAGCTTCTGAAGGATTAACAAAAACCACCAAAAAAAACACGAGCTTCTGAAGGATTAACAAAAACCACCAAAAAAAACACGAGCTTCTGAAGGATTAACAAAAACCACCAAAAAAACACGAGCTTCTGAAGGATTAACAAAAACCACCAAAAAAACACCAGCTTCTGAAGGATTAACAAAAACCACCAAAAAAAAACCACAGCTTCTGAAGATTAACAAAAACCCACCAAAAAAACACCAGCTTCTGAAGGATTAACAAAAACCACCAAAAAAACCAGCTTCTGAAGGATTAACAAAAACCACCAAAAAAACACGAGCTTCTGAAGGATTAACAAAAACCACCAAAAAACAACAAGCTTCTGAAGATTAACAAAAACCACCAAAAAAAAAACAACAGCTTCTGAAGGATTAACAAAAACCACCAAAAAAAACCGAGCTTCTGAAGGATTAACAAAAACCACCAAAAAAAACCCCAGCTTCTGAAGGATTAACAAAAACCACCAAAAAAAACACGAGCTTCTGAAGGATTAACAAAACCACCAAAAAAACAAACGAGCTTCTGAAGGATTAACAAAAACCACCAAAAAAAACCAGCTTCTGAAGGATTAACAAAAACCACCAAAAAAACCACGAGCTTCTGAAGGATTAACAAAACCACCAAAAAAACACAGCTTCTGAAGATTAACAAAAACCACCAAAAAAAACCACCAAGCTTCTGAAGGATTAACAAAAACCACCAAAAAAACACAGCTTCTGAAGGATTAACAAAAACCACCAAAAAAAACACAGCTTCTGAAGGATTAACAAAAACCACCCAAAAAAAACATCAGCTTCTGAAGGATTAACAAAAACCACCAAAAAAAACACAGCTTCTGAAGGATTAACAAAAACCACCAAAAAAACACCAGCTTCTGAAGGATTAACAAAAACACCAAAAAAACACGAGCTTCTGAAGGATTACAAAAACCACCAAAAAAAACACCACTCTGAAGGATTAACAAAAACCACCAAAAAACACGAGCTTCTGAAGGATTAACAAAAACCACCAAAAAAAACACCAAACTTCTGAGGATTAACAAAAACCACCAAAAAAACACAGCTTCTGAAGGATTAACAAAAACCACCAAAAAAACACCAGCTTCTGAAGGATTAACAAAAACCACCAAAAAAAACACAGCTTCTGAAGGATTAACAAAAACCACCAAAAAAACACCAGCTTCTGAAGGATTAACAAAAACCACCAAAAAAAACACCAGCTTCTGAAGGATTAACAAAAACCACCAAAAAAACACCAGCTTCTGAAGGATTAACAAAAACCACCAAAAAAACACCAGCTTCTGAAGGATTAACAAAAACCACCAAAAAAACACCAGCTTCTGAAGGATTAACAAAAACCACCAAAAAAACACCAGCTTCTGAAGGATTAACAAAAACCACCAAAAAACCACGAGCCTCTGAAGGATTAACAAAAACTACCATAAAGCCACGAGCCTCTGAAGGATTAACAAAAACCACCAAAAAACCACGAGCCTCTGAAGGATTAACAAAACCACCATAAAGCCAGCAAAACGCGTCCTCTTCACGTCGGCGGGCAGTCGTGTGTCCCGGGCAGGATTAACGTGGCCGCCCCGAGAGCCCTTTGTCCCTGATCACCGTCGCGCCGGAACATTTACAAACTTGAAAATCCAATCTTGTGGCGGAAATAATGACAGACGTCAGTATGGTAATCCAGAAGTACTAAGTGTCTTCTCGACCCCATTCACCAGTTGAGGGACGGCCAATGTATCTGTCAGTGTATAGCATCGCGTCTACACATTCACTGCCTCTCAACCCGCGTCAGGAGGGTGAGGAGAGTGTGTCGCCCTGGTACTCTTCATGGTGTTATCGAGGGCCAGGTTATGCTTACAGATGTTTACAGATGTCTTCTGGTAGTAGGCCCTTCCTCAGACCTGTGGCGCCAGTTCTTCTTCATTAATTCCTTGCATATTGCTGTGGTGACGGTGGCGAGTGGTGTCTATCATTGCTTTATGGTCTATTTTTTGTTATTGATTTTCCCTGGCTTGATCTAATTTTCTTTCGAATTCTTGAAATAATTGTCTTGTAATGTCTTGAAGTACTTGATATGAGGCAGGGCAACGGGTATCTTTCATAGTAATTTATCGAAAACCATAAACTCGCTTTCATGAGATTAATAGAATATATAGAACGTCAGGCATGTAAATAGAAATACATAAAAGAATAGGCCGTTTCAGTCCTGGTGTAGCTTATCGCCTGGTGGTGCCGCATGCATGGCAGGTGACGTTCCTGTCCCTTAGTGCAGAGGACACATCAAAATTTAACTCTGACAGCAAGGGACGCCACGTAACAATGCGATAGTTGCTCCACTTATTATCATTTCCAAACAAAGAAAAAGGCCATATTGTTCAACGCTCTACGCTCTAAGAGTCACTCACCCTCGGTATCATGTCCGAGTCCACCGCCCCTGAAGTGAATAATAAGTGTTGCCCTGATGTGAAGTACGTGTTTCCCTGAAGTGAAGTGAAGGTAAAGAGTTCAGAGCAGCGAGGTTCAGGCGTGCATAACAGTAGTGTTTACAGAAGGGGGAATTACTGCTTTCGTAACAATATATTCTTTTAGGATGATGGAGTAGACGGTAATCGTATGGATATCGTGTCTTCTCAGCATCTCTGCTTAACGCATTTTCTCTCCGTTGGTCGTGCTAGTAATGTTTTCTCTCTAATAGTCGTTGAGGAAGCCACAGTACAGTTAGCCAGCCCCTCAGTGTGACGCAAGGGCCTCACTCGAAACCCCCCGGCGGCAGCAAGTCCTCCGGGATGTCGTGGGTGAGGACACAACACTCAATCAGCCTTCCTTCAGAGTGCCTCAGTGTCCCATCGTAGCATGCCACCAACAGGCCCTCAGTGTCGTGTTATAGCATACCCTAAGGCCCACTTGTACCCCTCCCTACAGGCGTCAGAAGACCGTCCAGTAAATAGTCGGTTCGCTCCCAGAATGCTCAAGGCAAACTATGTATTTCGCAAAGTGAACAGCGAATTTAAAGGTGAAGGAGTCATCAATCAGACACAACGACCATCGCTCCCTCACTGGCCTTTATATGTCACCAGTGTCACGTGTGTGTCCCAAGGCCGTCAAAATAGGCTGCTTCCTAAGTAGATAATGGAATGATAAAAGATAGACGGGATCACCAAATTGAGAGGGGGAGGAAAAGTTTGAATAAATAAACAAGTGGCGCAGAGAAATGGAGGAAGTTAGGAGGTGGCGTTTATCCTGCAGTGAATTATTAAAGGCTGTCAGAGATGAAGGATGTTTCGTAATTCTTTTGTGACCTCAGCTGGAGGCGCGCCGCCGCTGCTGCTGCTGCTGCCGGGGCTTGGCGGGGAGGGGGCGGGAGGTGGGGGGCGGCGCGAGCATTTTGAAGGTTACATAAAAAGTTTTTTGAAGGTTTCAGACGTATTTTTCCTGATGCACACATGTATGAATGCGCCATGACTTGTTTTCAGTGTATTTTTCACCCGATTTTCAGTGTATTTTTCACCCGATTTTCAGTGTATTTTTCACCCGATTTTCAGTGTATTTTTCACCCGATTTTCAGTGTATTTTTCACCCGATTTTCAGTGTATTTTTCACCCGATTTTCAGTGTATTTTTCACCCGATTTTCAGTGTATTTTTCACCCTCTGTGACACCCGTCCAGGTATGAACAAAGCTTGACTTATTACTCACCACAGGACATAAGGATTACATATGCAAAAGTTTGTACCGAAGTCCTGTGTGCTTAGAATTTTGTCGAAATACGAGCACACTTAAGCTCGATCTTGAGAGAATAAGAGGACATTAGAATGATACATACGAAAGATGAAGAAATAAGAGCATGTTCACCACTCAGAATGATGAATATTAAAAATATAGAAAGGTGTTCTAGGATGCCTTGGTCTCGCGCCACACAGCCTAAAGCAGCACACCGCCCCGCCAACCCTCAACACCCGTCACGTGCAGCCAACAAAGGCGCCTCCTCCGCCAACTTACCCTTCTCGCCTTCGCCCTCATCGTCCCACTTACATCCTCCTCCTCCTCCTCCTCCTCCTCCTCCTCCTCCTCCTTGTCGCTTTTAATAACTCAGCGGAGGACTAATAAAGGTATATAACTCGAGCTATCAATTTTCATGTTAGAAATGCGTAATAAATTGGATGTCAAAAGGCAACATCTCTTTCTTTTGTTCATTTTTAGCAACTTTAAACATCCTGAGAGGAGGAAGGGGAGGGAGGGGAATATCAGATGACCTTGAGATGAAAATTGATTCTTCCTCGTAAACTGTTCTTTCCTGTGATATCTTTACAGAGGCATCAGGCTTATATTTGCCCTTATTAATCTTACAAGGAACGGCTATGGGTGGAGAGGCATGGTTTTTAACGTAATAGTGATCATGTAACCTGTGATTCCAGTGTGGTAGACAGAGAGACAGAGACGAAAAGATATTACTAGGAAATGAAAAACAGAAGTCTGCCTTTCCGCCACACTCTACTACTTTCTACTATCTACTACTACTATCTACTACTAATATATACATATCTTGATCCTGCCTCGGACCACGCTTGAAGGGACCACTTCTTTCATGAATCATTAATATATTACAAATGCCAATGCCTTATGATATATATTAATGGTTCATGAAAGAAGTGGTCTCTACACGCTCCTTATGGTATCCTATTGAGGCCACGGCAACCAAGGCTGCGGCAACCAAGGCTGCGGCAACCAAGGCTGCGGCAACCAAGGCTGCGGCAACCAAGGCTGCGGCAACCAAGGCCACGGCAACCAAGGCTGCGGCAACCAAGGCTGCGGCAAACAAGGCCACGGCAACCAAGGCTGCGGCACAATATTCACTCGGTGTTAAATGAAATTGTAGGTTTAAAATGCATCACGTAATTTGTCGACCCGAAGTATTATTAAAATTTTCCAGATTTTTCGAAATTTTGATTTGAGTAATCCAGCTTTCTTTATTTTAGACAAAATTAATGCCTTTGAATTTTACTTTAGTGTGCACCTGAAATATATTGAATCAAACCACCAATTACTTTTTCAGTTTTGCTTGAAAAAGGAATAATTTTTTTGACCACCGAGATTCGTTCTTTTTTGGATTTGTCGAAATTGAATACCGAGTTACAATTAAGTGACATGACCAACAAGACACGTTAGATTATTGTGTGTGTGTCATTCACCCATGGCCTTGTCCACGCGAGTCGGACTCGCGATCGCCAGTTTCACCCTCCCGATGCGAGCTTGGTGCGAACATTATTATTATTATTATTAGTGTGTGTGTGTGTGTGTGTGTGTGTGTGTGTGTGTGTGTGTGTGTGTGTGTGTGTGAGCGAGCAGAACGCAGGCCAGTCAGTGCGTAAATTATTGCCATGAGCAATTTGTTGTGGAATCCCTACATACCAATGTAATTAGATTTCCTAAGCAGTCCACACACACACATACACACACACACACACACACACACACACACACACACACACACACACACACACACACACGCACACACAATACTCACCTCTATCTGGTGTGGCTGGGCGCCGTAGTGGCAATGGTTGCGGCCACACTCCCTGATTAACGGCTCCAGTTTGCCCGGGTGGTCGAGGCGCCGCACCGCCTTCTCCACGAAGCCCATCACCCTGCAAGGACACCACAGTGAGGCCGAGGCGGTGGTGATGGGTCAGCCGCCACCATGGCCGCCCTCCCCAGCCGGGCGTGTTTTGTACCTCAGGGTAATCAAGTGTGTGCATCAGGGGAGCAAGGGAGGGCAGCCACCCACGTGGCGGCAGCACACCGACACGGCACCACCTGCAGGCTGCGCGGTGCCGGGGCGCTGAAGGCTGCGCCGCGTGACTGTGGAACTGTTGGGTGGCGGAGTAATATAGTGTGATGCATAACACTGATTACAACATGAGGTTGGCGCAAATATATTGGTAGTTTTGTGAAGGTCATGTTTAGAGTATGGCAATAACAGTGCCAACAGTCGACTGGTTGTTGTAACAGAGTCATCTGTTACCCGCATCGTACAATTCGATGCAAAACCCATCATTGATATATCCAAGGCTAGGGAGGATCTCTCTCTCGGCTTTGGATATATCTACTGACGTGGCAGTTGTGGTGTATCGCGTACAAAGAGTTGGCAAACATAATTATATGAACAGAGAAATGCAAGCATTGTCCCCCATTCTTTGTGTTGCAAGCAGCGTGTGCCAGGCTGCAGGGCGCCGCGCCACAGGGTGGGACGCCGAGGACCTACCTGCCCGACACAGTGAGAAGGAAATGTAAAAGACAATTTTGTCCTCACGAGCAAAATGAAATATGTTTGTAAACACAACTTTTAAAAACAGTGAGGCTTCTGACTGCTCCTCACCAACACCTTATCAGACTCTCTCTCTTTCTCGCTCTCTCTTTTTTTTTTTCTCTCTCTCTCTCTCTCTCTCTCTCTCTCTCTCTCTCTCTCTCTCTCTCCTCTCTCTCTCTCTCTCTCTCTCTCTCTCTCTCTCTCTCTCTCTCTCTCTCATCCTCCCCCATCTCCTCCCTCATCTCTCTCTCTGCTGTCTCTATCTCTTTCTCTACCTAATCAGGTATTAGGTAGGATTATTTCGAATACCTAATTTAAAAGGCCAATTTGCGGGTTAAGAAGGACATGGAGGTTTATTAATAGGGTGTGGGATGCGAGCAGAAAGTTTCCAGGACGGGTCGTTGTCAGTGGAAAGGCCATTGGATTGGAGGACCGGAGTATTGGACGCGGCTCGATATGGTGTGAGGTGAGGTGAGGGGATAATTGGCGTAGAAGGAAGTGGAGGTCAGGTGAGAAAGGTATTAGAGAGGTTTAGAAGGGGAAGGAGGTCGGAGCCGAGAGATATACTAGTGGTGTGGAATGATTGACGTGAAGAAAAAAATATATCTTCATGGGAGATAAGTCCAGATAAATATGTAGCCAAACCTGGGAACTCCTCCTGAGTTAAAACACACAACACTTGGAGTAAAAACAAACACTTATTTAAGTTCAACCAGGATTGTAAACACAAGAACAGTACTAACGTGATGGCGACACAAGACACAGAACACAACCACAAGACACACACTAAGACTACAACACACAGCAGGGAATTATCCCTAAGTCAGACACACGACGACGTCTAACAACGACACAACACCACACAGCACACACACACACACACTACACAATTCACACGACAACACACACACACACACACAACAACACACAATCAACACACACAACACACAAACCAACACACACACACCACACACAAACACGAGCACGAAGCAAACACACAAACTACACACACAGCACACAACACACTACACCACAGGCACAAACACACACACAGCTACAACACACTACACACTAGACACACACGAACACACTACACACACACACACACAGACACATCCACAACACAACACACACACACACACACACAACACCACCACAACCAACACACACACACACACACACAACACAACACACACACACACACACACACACACACCACACACACAACAACACACACACACACACACACACACACAACACACACACACACCACACACACACACACACACACACAGACACACACACACATCAAATACGACACGTACATCACACACACACGGGTACAACATGGAACTACACATTGCACACAAAACATTAGAACACTTAATACAACACATGCATCACACATTCACAACAGCACACCACAGAGTCACTCACACACAACTTCACAGTTTAAGCACATCAACGCACACACACAACAGCACACACACAGACTATAAACATATATCGACTCAGTAACACATTCACAACAACAAACCACCACACACACTACCATAAATCAACGGTTAAGCCTCCACACATGCTAACAAAGGACAACGGACACTTCACACATTACACAGCTCATCACAAACAGCACACACACAGGCACACATACAGAGTCACACACACAGAATGCGACTAGCACGACACACCACAGTCCACACAGGGACCATTGCACATTACATTTCGAATTTCACATCAACGACTATACACACACGCACACTCACCACATTCGCATGACACACCAACAGTACGATATCACACCACACCCACACACAACACACACACACACGACACTTACATCACACACACACAGGCCACCAGATGCACATACAACTTACACATCTGAAACATGTACGAACATGTGACACACAACACACGTAACTAACACACCACTAACAACAACGCAACACACACACACATCAAAAAGATCTTGCAAGTACACCACAACCACCACCACACGAAACAATATGACCAAAATAAGCAATAGACGATCAGATCATACCAAAGTTCAAAAACACGCGAAGTATTCAAAGCTCACATCTGACCAGTCAGCCCACCTAACTAGCATTCATTTGGATCCCATATTACAAACACACGATCAACACAAAATCACGAGAAGGATGACCAACACACATACAACGGGACTCAACTTTAGTATAGAACGAATTGAATTATAAACTTACACCACCACCAAGACCGCACAACAGGGGCGAACTGATAAAGTTTTTCACACGGAACAAGATTTATAAAGGAGAGGTTGGAAAGTTCTTCGGCTTTAACACAGGAAGAAAGAAGTAACGGATTCAGTGAAAGCGTAATTTAGAAGGAATAGGAAAAACATGTTCACAATAGGGGGTGAATGAGTGGAATGGTCTCAGATACAGGTAGTTAGGCAAATCATTGGAGCTTTAAAGGGGAGTGGATAGGTTCATGGATGGGGATGAAAGGTGGATTAGAGTGTGTTAGTCAGGAACTACACTGTAGCTCCGCGCCTCTTGTAGCTTCCTTATTTTCTTATGTTCTTATGTTCTTAAACACACACACACACACACACACACACACACTGACCTTTGCTGTAAAAAAAAGGTTCATTTGATTTCTCGTCCACCCTAATGAGTGCATTGGTGGGATTTTTTTTACTATGCTTTTAATCTTGTTAAAGCCGCGGAGGTTAAATTAGATGGATTTTTTTTTTTTATGGGTGGGGGATTTTCATTAGATCCGCGAATGAAACAGCTTTTCGTGGAGGTTGTGTGTGGAAGGTGGAAGGCTGTGGTGGAGGAGGGTGAGGAGCAGGCTGTGAGGGTGGAGGGGGAGGAGGGGAGAGGGAATATTGGCCAGAAAGAAGTGGGAGCGAGGTGATAAGGATTAGGATATTTACGATCGCAGGACAGAGTGGCTGATGACGTCAATATACGTGAGTGGCCGTGGCTGGCGACGAGTGGGATTGACGTGAAGAAAAAAATATACTTCTGGTGATGACAACAATCCCTCTTTGATGTAATATTACTTTAATATTTTGTTCATATCCTGGAGACACATCTTCTCTTCCTTGGTTGTATGTCTTGCACACACACACACACACACACACACACACACACACACACACACACACACACACACACACACACACACACACACACACACACACACACACACACACACACACACACACACACACACACACACACACACACACACACACACACACACACACACACACACACACACACACACACACACACATACACACACACACACACACACACACACACACACGAATGAGACTTGAAGCGTTGGAGGGTCCTTGCGTTTCTCTCCTCGACATAATCTTTTACAATAACATAGATAAGGAAATAAGGAAGACAGTCGTTAGATTTATCATCACATATCAGGACACAACAAAATAACAATGCCACTCATTTTCTTGCACCATAAAGCAATACTTAACCTTGGATTAGACTGACTTAACCTTGGATTAGACTGACTTAACCTTGGATTAGACTAACTTAACCTTGGATTAGACTGACTTAACCTTGGATTAGACTGACTTAACCTTGGATTAGACTGACTTAACCTTGGATTAGACTGACTTAACCTTGACTTAGACTGACCGAACCTTGACTTAGACTGACTGAACCTTGGATTAGACTGACTGAACCTTGACTTAGACTGACTTAACCTTGGATTAGACTGACTTAACCTTGACTTAGACTGACCGAACCTTGACTTAGATGACTGAACCTTGGATTAGACTGACTGAACCTTGACTTAGACTGACTTAACCTTGGATTAGACTGACTGAACCTTGGATTAGACTGATTGAACCCTGACTTAGACTGACTTAACCTTGACTTAGACTGACTTAACCTTGACTTAGACTGACTGAACCTTGACTTAGACTGACTTAACCTTGGATTAGACTGACTGAACCTTGACTTAGACTGACTGAACCTTGACTTAGACTGACTTAACCTTGACTTAGACTGACTGAACCCTGACTTAGACTGACTGAACCTTGACTTAGACTGACTGAACTTGACTTAGACTGACTTAACCTTGGCTTAGACTGACTGAACCTTGACTTAGACTGACCGAACCTTGACTTAGACTGACTGAACCTTGACTTAGACTGACTTAACCTTGAATTAGACTGACGAACCTTGACTTAGACTGACTGAACCTTGACTTAGACTGACTTAACCTTGACTTAGATTGACTTAACCTTGACTTAAACTGACTGAACCTTGACTTAGACTGACTGAACCTTGACTTAGACTGACTGAACCTTGACTTAGACTGACTTAACCTTGAATTAGACTGACTGAACCTTGAC
>JACEEZ010024287.1:448660-468524 GCA_016584305.1 Chionoecetes opilio
GACCGGAAGACGTGCTGAGTGGGAAAGGAGACCGGAAGACGTGCTGAGTGGGAAAGGAGACCGGAAGACGTGCTGAGTGGGAAAGGAGACCGGAAGACGTGCTGAGTGGGAAAGGAGACCGGAAGACGTGCTGAGTGGGAAAGGAGACCGGAAGACGTGCTGAGTGGGAAAGGAGACCGGAAGACGTGCTGAGTGGGAAAGGAGACCGGAAGACGGGGAGAAAGGGAGGAAGGGAGAGAGGAAAAGTGGGAGGAAGGAGCTTGTATAGTGTATTTTTTTAACGAGGCGAAAATTCCATTCTATCTTAAGGTCTCATGCTTAAAATTATGCCTATGTTTACCTAATAATATGGTTAACTATGATAAAATACAGCTGAAATTTAGAAGAGGCGTAGTATCCCCTTCTCCTGGCATCAAATATCAGTCAGTAAGCAGCAAGGGGTCAGGATTTCTCGCCTCGTTAAAATAAACGGAGTATAGTGTGACTTAGTGTGTGTTGTGAGGGAGGACGGAGGAGGGTGTGATAGAAGTATGCGTAGTGTTATTATGAACTTGCAAATTTTGCACAAACTACTGCGTGTACTTGTAGCTTCCTTATGTTTCTTATGGTCTTTCATTTCACCTTTCAGAAGTGTCGCCATCACACGCATAGCAGCACCCAGATTCACAGCCAGACCGAGGTAAGTTTTGCAGCACCATAAATCCGTTTAATGCTTAACAAAAATTTCAACCCTCCATTAACACATACACACACACGCGCACGCACGCGCGCACACGCACACACACACACACACACACACACACACACACACACACACACACACACACACACACACACACACACACACACACACACACACACACACGCACGCACGCACGCGCACGCACGCACGCGCGCACACGCGCGCACACGCGCGCACACGCACACGCACACGCACACACACACATGTAAACAATCTCAGTAAACAAAATGCTCGTCCCAACAACCGTAACCAATCAACAAGAACAAGTGTGAAGAGGACAAAAAATATAACACCCAACACCCAGTCTAGTCTATCCCTTTTGTGGTGTTTTACTCGAGAGTATGCATCAATTTCTTTCTGGGAACTAAAACCACCACCACCATCACCATCATCCATCAACCATCAACAACCACCACCATCAACCCGATATGTCTCACAATAACAAGGTAGTCGTCCCCAGGGGTATCGCCGAAACCCTGTGTCTGTCTTACTCCCTCGCGTTGCCACAAGGGCTGCCGGCGTGGCGTGACTTTAAAATTCCATATATTCATTCTTTACACTATTTCCTACCAGTTTAAAAGAGAGTTGCGTACCTTGTCTCTGTCAGTAGGATGCGAATGATGTGGTGGTGGTGGTATAGGCTCTCCCAGTACCTCCAGCAATCTCCCTGTCTCCTCCAGTACATCCAGCAACCACAGTACCACAGTCACACACGTCCTGGTTACTCACTTATAAAGGAGTATTTTCCGGTAAATAAGTAAGGGACGGCGGGGGTGTGAGGTAAGGTGCTACTTATTTCGATGTGGTACCTATTTTATGCGACAGCGGCAGTGACAATGGCGTTGATGGTGATCATGGACACATCAACAAGAACTGAAGCAGAAGGAGGAAGAGGTGGAACACAATACAAAGGAACACGAAGGAAGAACAAACAGCACAAGACCGGTTAGTCCATTATGAGGTTTTCTGTGATACACTACACTATCTTATATCTGAAGTAAATGAAGTAAGAGTCTATATGAAAGAGATATAAGATTATCGCTAATGCAGCTTTTTTCCAGGCCAAACGATTGGTGCCAAACCAACAACAACAACAACAACAACAACAACAACAACAACAACACAACAACAACAACAACTCCCAATAACTGTCTTTCCTTGATTCATCCGGAAATTTGTCGCCATTGTGGGTGATATGGCAGTTCCGGATTGGAGTTGTAGTACCTATCTAGTATCTAATAGGTTTTTGATAGCTGTCACTCATATATTGTCAACGATATTAGAGGGTAGGACAATAGACATGCTAGACGTTTACGATCCGATGGAAGAAAAAGTGTTTTGCTTTTTGACGAATATCTTTCACGAAAATTACCTTGAAACTTTGACATGTTCTTGTGTAATTTCCTTATATTTCTTTACAGTTGAAGATGAGGGTAAACGAAGAGTTGGTAAACAAATATAACTGAAAAAGAGGTAAAAACAAAGGGGTCAATAGAAAGGTAAGAACATAAGAACATAAGAAAATAAGGAAGCTACAAGAGGCTGGGAGACCTACACGAGGTAGTTCCTGTTACTTAACACTACCTACATCCACCTTTCATCCCCATCCATGAATTTATCTAGCCTCCTTTTAAAGCTCCCTAATGACTCCGCACTAGGGAGCTAACAACAAGTGATAACAATCGCGATGTTGTGGAGCAGTGAGGTAGAAGCATTGCGCTGCCGTGGAGAGCCGGAGAAATATCCGGCAGCCCGAACTTTCCTCTGAGCGGCTTCAGCGATGAGCCGCGGATAACAAAACCTCTCTTCCGGGTCAGCCAAGAATGTGCATGAAGCGCAGCAGGATTACCGCAGTGGTGGCGCGGGGACGAGGAGGTGACGGGTAGGGACGAGGATGTGACGGAGAGGGACGAGGATGTGACGGAGAGGGGCGAGGATGTGACGGGTAGGACAGCGAGTGTGACGGAGAGGGACGAGGATGTGACGTGTAGGGACGAGGATGTGACGGAGAGGGACGAGGATGTGACGGAGAGGGACGAGGATGTGACGGGTAGGGACGAGGATGTGACGGAGAGGGACGAGGATGTGACGGGTAGGACATCGAGTGTGACGGTGAGGGACGAGGATGTGACGGAGAGGGGCGAGGATGTGACGGGTAGGACAGCGAGTGTGACGGTGAGGGACGAGGATGTGACGGGTAGGAACAGCGAGCGTGGACGGTGAGGGACGAGGATGTGACGGAGAGGGACGAGGGATGTGACGGGTAGGACAGCGAGCGTGACGGTGAGGGACGAGATGTGACGGGTAGGACAGCGAGCGTGACGGTGAGGGACGAGGATGTGACGGGTAGGACAGCGAGTGGTGACGGAGAGGGACGAGGATGTGACGGGTAGGACAGCGGGTGTGACAGAGAGGGACGAGGATGTGACGGGTAGGACAGCGAGTGTGACGGTGAGGGACGAGAATGTGACGGGTAGGACAGCGAGTGTGACGGAGAGGGACGAGGATGTGACGGGTAGGACAGCGAGTGTGACGGATGAGGGACGAGAATGTGACGGGTAGGACAGCGAGTGTGACGGAGAGGGACGAGGATGTGACGGGTAGGACAGCGAGTGTGACGGAGAGGGACAGGATGTGACGGGTAGGACACGAGTGTGACGGAGAGGGACGAGGATGTGACGGGTAGGACAGCGGGTGTGACGGAGAGGGACGAGGATGTGACGGGTAGGACAGCGGGTGTGACGGAGGACGCGGATGTGACGGAGAGGGACGAGGATGTGACGGGTAGGACAGCGAGTGTGACGGAGAGGGACGAGGATGTGACGGGTAGGACAGCGGGTGTGACGGAGAGGGACGAGGATGTGACGGGTAGGACAGCGGGTGTGACAGAAGGGACGAAGATGTGACGGGTAGGACAGCGAGTGTGACGGATGAGGACGAGGATGTGACGGTGAGGGACGAAGATGTGACGATGAGGGACGAGGATGTGACGGAGAGGGCGAGGATGTGACGGGTAGGACAGCGGGTGTGACGGAGAGGGACGAGGATGTGACGGAGAGGGACGAGGATGTGACGGAGAGGGACGAGGATGTGACGGAGAGGGGCGAGGATGTGACGGAGAGGGGCGAGGATGTGACGGGTAGGACAGCGGTGTGACGGAGAGGACGAGGATGTGACGGAGAGGGACGAGGATGTGACGGGAGGGACGAGGATGTGACGGTGAGGGACGAGGATGTGACGGTGAGGGACGAGGATGTGACGGAGAGGGGCGAGGATGTGACGGGTAGGACAGCGGGTGTGACGGAGAGGGACGAGGATGTGACGGAGAGGGACGAGGATGTGACGGAGAGGGACGAAGATGTGACGGGTAGGACAGCGGGTGTGACGGAGAGGGACGAGGATGTGACGGGTAGGACAGCGGGTGTGACGGTGTGATAGGTGGAGTGTTGTGTGTGTGTTGTGCTGTTCTATTAGGGAGCTTTAAAAGGAGGCTAGATAATTTCATGGATGGGGATGAAAGATGGATGTAGGTAGTGTTAAGTAACAGGAACTACCTCGTGTAGGTCTCGCGGCCTCTTGTAGCTTCCTTATTTTCTTGTGTTCATGTTCTCATGTGTGCCAGGAGTGAAGGGTGTGCAGGGCGGGCAGGGGGAGACCCTACACCCGCCCCTGCCAAGGACTCATACAGCGGCGAGGTGGCGTCTGGGCTCACACTCCCCATATAGTGAACGCAGGCCTTGTCTCATTCTTATTGCTATACAAGTCTATTTTGCAGTCAGTTTTTACATGCAGGAAACGCTGCTTCATCTATGTGGAGGCGGTAGCAGAGTGGTTAGCGTCTCCGAGTGGCGTTTTCGGTGACCCGAGTTCGATCCCGATTGAGAACCAAAAATCCACTTAAAATCTTTCTGCACCGTCGAGTGGCCTAAGAACACCCACATGATGCACATTAACCCTACCTTTGATTTCGAGTGCATCGGAGGACACAGGGGGGCAGCATGAGCCTCTAATCACAGGCGTCACTATAAAAATCCTGCCTGCGCCACCACGGGCGAGGGCCAACCATCACAGCCCTCAAGTGAACCTCCAGGGCCTAGCATCCGAGCCCTGGAGGGCACTGTCTACAGGCGCTATAGGCATAAATGTAAAAAAAAAAAAAAAAAAATTGATATTTACTATGTATGAGTAAACATTTCTATAGTTGGAGTTTTGTTTAAAAACCACTATTATCACCAAACATCACTATTGTTGCGATCATGTTTTGTATAAATTTCGCTGCTGCTGCTGCTGCTGCTCACAACGCTCATGCAAAAAAAAAAAAAAGCGAAAAAAAGGATGAAGTAAACAAGGTTATTGGCAGCATTAACACATATACTATAGTGGCTACGCCTTCATAATATTTGCTTCGTCCACAGCGTTATCCACATCCACACACATCCACAGAGCCACTCTAGCCCCACACATCCACACATAGCCACATCCACACACATCCACACATTCATCCACACATGCATCCACACAGCCACAGGTTCAGCACACCCGTCTACCGTTGCCCCTCACAAATGTCTCCATCATACTGTACTGAAGTAGAATCTCATCGCTGCTTCAATGTTTTTTCTGTTTAACCCCTTGAGTCCCAGAACGTAATTTCCATTGTAATTTGGCTACCATTAGACAATATTAATGAATATAAGCAATGTTTTATAGATATGACCTGTTTAGTATTCTTGCCCACTAGCAAATTAGGTATATTAAGTTAGTTTTCGTAATTTTATGGCTAACAGACGATTTTAAGATTTTCACAAAGGAAAGATCTGGGCATGAAGGGGTTAACATCCTATCATAGTGATTAATAAATAATGTATGTAATGTGTGTGTAATAAGTCATTAATGGGATCACTTTGAAGCATGGGACGTGGTAATTTACAAACGTGACTCATCATCATTAATGGACAGCATGACGCCAGTTTAGCGCACATAATAACTTGATAAGGCGGCAATGATATGTTTACTTAATGACATGAAAAATGTGATGCTATAAAAGAGCAGGAAAAGTGAAATTTGATAACGTGACAACAAGATTAACTAGAACCACAACAACCTTAACCCCTTCACGCCCAGATCTTTCCTTTGCTGTATGAAATCGTCTCTTATTAGCCATAAAACTACGGAAAAGTAACTAGATAAACCAAATTTGCTAATGGACAAGGATATTAAAAAGGTTATATCTATATAATATTGCTTATGTTCATTAAAATCGTCGACTGTTGGTTATATTACAATGCAAATTACGTTCTGGGCCTCAAGGCTTAACCTTAACCTCAACCTTAAACCTTGACGATATATCAACCAGTGACTCGCATAACAACACACCATCACAAACACAACCCACCACTCACCCTCCAGTATTTCATTTCCAGCTCAAAAAATATAAAATAATAATGGTAAAGTTAGTAAACAATGTCACTTCTTTACAAATATATATTTTTTTTTTTATCACAACCATGGTATCATTTTTTGGATTCCAGCGTATTTAGTTAACCCCTTGAGCCCCAGAACACAATTTCCATTGTAATTTAGCAACCATTAGACGATTTTTAGTGAATATACGCAATATTTTATAGCTATGACCTGTTTAGTATCCTTGTCGACTAATCTATTTGGTATATTAAGTTTCTTTCCGTAATTTTATGGCTCGACAACAGACAATTTTTTATAGCAAAGGAAAGATCTGGGTGTGAAGGGGTTAAAAGGCAGGGAAGCGTCCGTGGTGTGAGGGGTTCAGAGGAGGAAGGTACTTGATACTTGATACTTGATAGTTTATTCGGCTTGGTGTAATACAATAATGTTCATAATCAATGATACAGTCATACAAGCCACGGTCCATTAAGCCGAAGCTCTTTTTATGGACCTCATGCTATGATATTTTCGTGTCTCTCGTGGACTAAAGTGGACTATTGAAGAATATTGACATACTTTATAATTTTAAGTAATAAGAGAAGTGATGATAACAATAACCATAATGTTAGTAATGGGAATAGTAATAATAATAATAATAAAAACGTTAATAATGGTAATAATAAAAATAATAATAGTAATAAGAATCGACTATAATAACTGTGATAGATAGTGAAGGGAGGGGAGGAGGAGGATACAGCAAGGGGGAAGGGGGGGGAGCTCGCCTGCTCGCAAATTAACAAGTTGATCATGTTAAGAAAAACGACCAGCTCGCGTGAGGAAGAAAATTGATATGGTCGCTTATTTTTCTCAGGTTTCGTGCACGTTTCGGCTCACGGAATTTGAAAACACACACACACACACACACACACACACACACACACACACACACACACACACACACACACACACACACACACACACACACACACACACACACACCTGTGGTTCCTGTGGTGAATAGTTTCAGGCAACAGTTGGTGCCCGTGGCCACGCTGATGCGCCGCCACTAATATAACCCGTCTGCTCGTCTCTTCGCCATCTGGTCTATGATGCTGTTGCTGGCAGCGCAGAGGTGGTAATGAGGCAGCTTGGGTTGATCGGGTATTGTCCGTAGGAACTTGTCTAGGTGGTTCTTGAAACGTTCAAGGTTATGTTCCGTTGAGTCACGCAGGTGTCTGGGCAGTGCATTGAAGAGGTGTGGCCCTCTTATAGCGAAAGCGTTTTCTTTGAGCGTCTTGACTCTTGTACTTGCTCTGGGGTATATCCTTTCAATATGGCAGAGCAGACCCCGTCGTGGGTGATTGCTAGACCGTACATTCAAGTTATTTACAGATTTTCCGGTCAATATTTTGTAGATGTATAATATAGCGTACCTTTCTCTACGCCTTTCTAGTGAGTAAAGGTCGAGTTCACGTAATCTTTCCCAGTAGTCCAAATGTCGGACGTCAAATATTCTATCGGTGAAAGATCGTTGTACTGCTTCAAGTGACTGCTTCTCTCCTGCTCGCCATGGACTCCACAGCTGACAACAATACTCCAACAACGGTATCACGAGTGACTTGTATAATGTCAGCATAGGAAGCCTTTCACGTGTCCGGAAAGTGCGAAGGATCCAGCCAGCCTGGCTTCGTGCCTTCTTTACCACATTTTGTATATGTTGGATAAAGTTTCCGTCACAGCTGAGGGTAATTCCTAGGTCTCTTATATGCTCCTTGGTGTCTATATGTGAACCGTCCGGTGCTGCAAACGTGTGTGCATTGTAGTTAATTCCCCCTGAACTGTAATGTATATGCTCAAATTTGTTGTCATTGAAGGACATGTTATTTTGCTCTGCCCACGAGTAAAGTGATGCCAGATCAGTTTGTAGTTGTTCGGCATCAGATACTGAAGAAACTTCCTTCAGTACCCTGGTGTCATCAGCAAAAGAAGCTACAGACGAGTGTAAGACGTGTCTGTTTATGTCGGAGATGTGGATCAAAAATAGCAGAGGTCCAAGGACCGATCCCTGTGGCACTCCACTGTTGACCACTGACGACTGAGACACTGCACCGCCAGCCGCTACACACTGCTCCCTGTCAGTAAGGAACGAGTGCAGCCACATCCCGAGCTTTCCAGTAATGCCCATTTGTCGTATCTTGTGTAGTAAAATGCCGTGGTCTACCTTGTCAAAGGCTTTCGCAAAATCAAGATAGACCACATCAACATTTTTGTTATATTCCAGCTTTTCTAAAATTGTTTCATAGTGGGCGAGCAGTTGGGAGAGGCATGAACGCCCAACGCGAAAGCCATGTTGGTCTTGGTTCATTTTGTTATTTTGTTCGAGATATTGAGCCATGTTCTTAACTATTATTCTCTCCAAGACTTAATAATGTGGGAGGTTTAAGGCAACTGGTCGATAATTTTTTGCTTCTGTCTTCGACCCTCCCTTGTGGATTGGTGTGATGTTGGCACTTTTGAATTGCTTTGGTATTATTCCGGATTCTAATGAAGTTCTATAAAGAGAGAGCTAAGGAACGCTCAGCTCTTTAGCACAACGTTTAGGAGCACAGCAGGGAAGTGGTCGGGTCCAGCTGCCGAGTTAGTAGTCAACTCTTTAATTGCTCCTTCTATGATGTCTCTGCTTAAAGTTATGTCCGTCAGTTTTGATGTGCAGTCAGTACCTTGGCGAAAAAAGTCCATAGGTGAGTTGATTATTTTGTCTTTCACGGGGTTGCTGAAGACACTTTTGTACTGGAGCAGTAGTTCTTCAACAATCTCCTTGGGTTCATTTATGGTTCTGCCGTCTGAGTCAGTCAGTGGGCCAACACTCGCTCTCATTACTGACTTGTTTGCGGCATACTTGTAAAAGTATTTGGGATTGGTTTTAATACATGCCACAGCTTGTATTTCTTTCCGGTCATCTTCTAATTTAACTGATCTTTTAAGTTTTTCTTCTATAATGGTAATTTTGTTTTCAGTTTGTGTTAGTATTTCACTGTTGTTGGTGTTCTTGAGTTTTTTTCTTAGTTTTGTTCTCTTTCGCATCATAACTTTTCGGTCCCTTGGTATGTTACCCTTATAAGGAGGGGTCTTATTAGACGATCTCCTCAACGGTACATATTTCTCTGATATTTCCAAGCATTTCGTCGTCAGTATGTCGTATTTGACCTCAGGGTCGCAGTCTTTCATGAGTGAGTCCCATTTTACTTCACCAAGGTCTCTCCTTAAACTTTCCCAGCAGACTGACTCGCTGTGAAAATTCATTCGGCTGAAATTTGGTGCTTGTTGTGCTGCACTGGGAATTCTAGGTTGCATATTTGTAGATACGCTGGTCGTCAGGGTTATGATGTTATGATCTGAGAGATTAGTTTTGTTTACAGTAATATTATGTAGGAGGTCATCATTGTTTGTCATCACAATGTCCAGTATGTTGTCACCTCTTGTGGGAGTGTTGATGACTTGTTGTAAACAGAAATCCTCCGCAAAGTTCAAGACAGCTTCTGCCTGAGTCCGCATGTCCCCTTCCCCTCCATATACACTCTCCAACTCCCAGTCTATGAGCGGGAAGTTTAGATCACCAGTGAGCATAATGGTAGGCATGGGTGGTGGTAGTGAGTTAATTACTTCTCTAATCTTTGTTAGTTGGTCATTAAATTTATTTGTTGGGCACGCTGGTGGCCTGTATATATTTATATATACCCAATCAAGGTCTTTAATGTATAGTACCAGGGATTCTGTGTACAAGTTTGATTCTGAGTGGAGAACTTGTGTCCTAGCTGCAAAGTGGTCATCCACGTAGGTGATGACACCGCCTTTTTTCTTTAGTTTTGGTCTGTCCGTTCTATATGGTACAAAGTTTGGTATTTTTATTTCAGCTTCTCTGATTTCTTCTGTTAGGTGTGTTTCTGTTAGGGAGATTATACAGGCATTTTCAGTTTGTGCCATTTCTGTGAGTAATTTTATTTTGCCTCTAAATTTGTATGGTAATAGGCCAGCAAATTTAGAGTGATTATTTTATAAAGGCTGTCGGCATTGCTGCCACCTGTTGTTGCTGGTATCCTTGTAGCCCGGTTGCGTGGGGCCCCACTGCCACGGCACTGCTTTCAGCATTTGCAGTATATGTTGCTGTATTGTTGCATTGTTTTGGCATTTGCTGCAATAAAAAAGACTGTAGTAGCATTTTGTTGTTTTTCAGTCTGGTGTGGGGGTCCACTTCCCATGCATTGTGTGGATTAGGGGTTGTGGTGGTATGGTTGCCCAAGCGGGTAGTTTTTGGCGGGGGCTGCCTGTTGCCTTGTTTGGTGTTCGGTAGTTTGATGGTCAAGTGGGGGTATTTCGGCGATGCCCTCAAATGTAATCTTTTAGTTGCCTTATTCAAACACTCCCGGCTTCTTTCGACCCTGCATATTGGTGGATGTAGAAAGTACGAGTCCTTCCTTTTAACCTTTGCTGGTCAATAGCCGTTTACAATATTAGGCAAATTGGGTGGTATTTGATAATACGGCCCTAGTCCATTGCTTACCTGTTGTTGTTGGTACTCCTTTTACGCTGGTTGCTGGGGCCCCATGCCCGGCACTGCTTTCAGTTTGCATGTATGGTAGGTTGTTTTGTGGCCATTTGCATTATGCTGCACATAAAACAAACTGTATACATTTGTTTTCAGTCGGTGGGGGCACCACTTTCCCAAGCATTGGGATAGGCTGATGGGTACTTGACCCCAGCGGGTAGTTTTGCGGGGGCACCGTCACATCATTTGTCGGTAGTTTACAGGCAAAGGGGGGTACAGCGGCGATGCCCTTCAACGACACTTTACATTCCAATTCAAACACTCCCACTTTCTCTTCACCCATAGCATACTGCATAGAAAGACACCCAGTCCCTTACCTTTTACAAACACCTCTTCGCTGGTTACACAACACACGTCACACACATAACTAACACAGTCCTGGGGGCATTTGCACAATCACGCCACCCTTACCAAATTTACACTTGTTTTTGAAACATAAAACCACACCACTCCTTCCTCCATAGCCCACACGTCCCATCCCCGGAGTTAGGGTGTTGCCTTGTTCACCCAAAAGTGTTTTAGACACACACACACACAACCACACACACACACACACACACACACACACACACACACACACACACCACACACACACACACACACACACACCACACACACGCACGCCGCCACCACCAACACACACACACACACACCACACACACACACACACACACACACACACACACACACACCACACACACACACACACTGAAGGAAGGCAATTTGGAAACACTTTATCGTTTCTTTTTTATTATATAATAAACATTCTAAATAAGGGAGTTGCTTGACGAGAATCTTATCCTTTAAGTATGAGAGAGAGAGAGAGAGAGAGAGAGAGAGAGAGAGAGAGAGAGAGAGAGAGAGAGAGAGAGAGAGAGAGAGAGAGAGAGAGAGAGAGAGAGAGAAAGGTTACATTATCCCATTGCAATCTTTATTGCAAAGGGGTTGATTCAAGGGTATTTAATGTAGGTGGACAATGTTTTATTGCCGCTCCCAACAGTAAAGAATCCTTAAAGAGACAAGAACAAGGGTGAAATATATTCGGATTCTTGGTTGGGAAGTTATGGCAAAGCGAGTCACGACTATACCTTGTAACACATGCAGACCAGGAACCAGGACTTTGTGCAGGGCAAGGTGCAGGGTATTAAGGACCTTGTGTGTGTGTGTGTGTGTGTGTGTGTGTGTGTGTGTGTGTGTGTGTGTGTGTGTGTGTGTGTGTGTGTGTGTGTGTGTGTGTGACATTTCCCCACATCCACTCAGCCATATGAAGCTTTGTGGTGGCATTTATAGCCCCGGTGGCACCACTCTTCATTGTGGCTAAGTGATCGATAGTGGTTGCTAGTATTACCATTGTTTTAATTTTAGTTTCACAAGAAATGTAGAGCCACTTTAGGAAGTGAATGATATGATATCAAAGTATGGCCAACCATCTGGCCACACAATAACACTATGTATATACACAATAATAAGTGTCTTCCCTGTGAAGGCGGCAGGTCATTCCACCTCGTACACTGAGCAAGAAGAAAGTTTCCTAGCCTAGCCTAAGACTAACGCTGAGCCTAGTAGCCTAACTCCAGCGAGAGTTTCGTTCAATCTTGCATGAAAAAGTAATCATTAATACCTAAATATTAGTTTGTTTGATCTCAAAAATATTACGTTGTCAATCCTGTCATTCCTGTGTTCACAAATAGTCACATTCTTAGTCTTTATTTGCATCCTCCGCCGTCATCATCATCAGCCTTGCCTGTTTGGCCCCTCCATCCTTATTTTCTTTTATCCTATTACATTTCCTCCTTCCCCTCTTCCATCGCCTGTCACATGTAATTAGTTGCTCGTCTAAAAGTTAATTGCTTTTATGACGTGAGTGGCCTCTGGCGCAAGTGTGATGACCTCATTATCCTCATTAGTGTGTCTGATCACTTCAAGGCTGCCACGCCCCCCCCCCTCCCCCCCCTCACCCCCCCACCCTCATTCCCTCCTGCCTCCCTCATCCCGTCTGGCCACACTCACACCTCACTCTTCATGGGTTTTATGTGGTGCGTCTGTCTGCATTCTTGTCTATTTTGTACAACGTTTTTCCGCAGAGTTTAAACCTAACCATAAATGCAGGAATCATGATTTTCTAGTATATACATATATAGATTGAAATATTTTACATAGGAAACGCCATCATCATCATCATCAACATCATTGTGACGATGACTATAACTACCACCATCATCACCACTACAAACAACAAAAGCAGCGTGAGTTTAGCACATGGCTATTACACATACACACACACACACACACACACACACACACACACACACACACACACACACACACACACACACACACACACACACACACACACACACATCACAACTTGACATCAAAGAGAGGTGAACGGTGCAGTTGTGTCGATTCATAACGTAAAACAACGTAACGTATCTTAACACAACGTTGCTGTTATGGTGCTGGGTGTTTCATGGTGGCACAAAGGTATGATCAGTAAGGGGAAAACGATACCGCTCATTGAAACCAAACTGAGAAAATAAGAAAATGACTAGAGGGTATATTAAGCCAAAGAACAGAATGGTAAGTGTACATAAGACCATAAGAACATAAGAAAATAAGGAAGCTACAAGAGGCCGTGAGGCCTACACGAGGTAGTTCCTGTTACTGAACACTACCTACATCCACCTTTCAACCCCATCCATGAATTTATCTAGCCTCCTTTTAAAACTCCCTAATGACTCTGCACTAACTACCTGTCCGCTGAGTCCATTCCAATCATTTACCACCCTATTTGTGAACCAGTTTTTCCCTATTTCTTAAGCAGCAAAGCAATTTCACAGAATAGTTTATGTTTCGAAAATCTATGAATGGAGGTCACAGGTTGGCGTGCAGGGTCACCCGTGTCACCTTGAGGGCAATGAACCTTGGAGGGTGTCAGGGCGTGAGCGGCAAGGAGGGACTTAGGGGACTCTGGCATAGGGCTTATTGCTCCTCAGCGTCTTTCAGTCAACTAATGATGTTCCAGAACCCATCATTTGTCTGTGTGTTTCTGACAAAACTAAAAACATTGAAAGGATCGTCAGCGTGCGTGGGTGTAGGGGAGAGCGGGGCAGGTTGCATCGAGGGTAGGTTGCATCATTGCCTCTAACTCGCATTAACTTTTTTTATTATTATTATTGTTGTAGTAGTAGTAGTAGTTTATAGTAGTAGTAGTAGTAGTAGTATTAAGACGATGTACGTGTGATAAGCCCGTCAGGGTGGCAAGGTTGGTAGAGACGTGAGTTACCAATGTGCAGCGTCCCTGTGCATTCGGTCAGCGGTTCGAGTCCGCCTAGTTCATGCTGACGTGGCGGCGCTTTGTATAGTCAATAACCTTGTAGTTGGTACTTGCAAAGTGTCTAGATAGGATGAAAATCTCTTACGTGTGATAACATGCGAGTTAGAGGCAATGATGCAACCTACCCTCGATGCAACCTGCCCCGCTCTCCCCTACATACGTGTGTTTGTGGTTACGGAGGCTTGGCAACGGACAATAGCCTGACGGGATTTAGTATATATATAAAGGACTTGCCACTGTTATAGTACAAGATGCAGTGCCGTTTCTAGCCTTTTGAGGACCCTATGCAAAATGCTGTTTGGGTCCTATTTTGTAAAACTGCAGTGGGGGGAGATTCCAAGCTATCTTAGGTGGTCCGGGGGCAAGCCTCAAATATTTAAATGCATCAATCTGGTGCAACTTAAGAGGAAAACAGACTAGATTGAAAAAATTAAAATAATAATGACAGCTTGGGGGCCCTATGCAACCTTACGTTCGCATATAGTAAGAAACGGCCCTGACAAGATGTATGTATATGTTGGGTCTCTACCACGTAATGATTCCACTAATTGTGTAGAAGGTAGTATATGACGTGTGTGTATCGTCTTCCTTTAGATTAATTAACCCCTTGAGACCATGAACGTAATTTCCATTGTTATTTGGGTACCATTAGACAATTTAAATGAATATATGCAATATTTTATAGACATGACCTGTTTAGTATCCTTGTCCACTAGCTAATTTGGTATATTCAATTACTTTTCGTAATTTTATGGCCAACAACAGACAATTTTATATTGTAAAGGAAAGATCTGGGCGTGAAGGGGTTAATCATGGTAAGATAGGGTTGTGGTGGTGGTTGTGGTTGTGGTGGTGGTGGTGGTGGTGGTGGTGTGGTTATGATGATGGTGGTGGTGGTTGTGGTTGTAGTGGTTGTTGTGGTGGTGGTGAGGATGACTAACGCCAACATTCTCCCCCGGACCGTAAGATACACCTATTTATTCACGTCTACTAAGATACATTTTTCTAAACTTCAATAATCTATCCTTTTAGTGTTTATTGAGGTGGTCGTTAAGTTATTTTAAAGTGCTGAATGGTGTACGGAAGGTTGTGGTCAGTAACGGTTTTCCAGTAAAGTCATCCCTACAGTATAGCACCACCACCACCACCATCTACAACAACAACAACAACAACAGCAACAACTACAACAAAAACGACAACAGGAACAACACCAGACAGAAGCACGGCATCATCCCTGCCTTCACTTTCATTGCCGCCACAACCATCACTGCACCACCACCATCACTGCCGCTGTAGCCGGTATTCTGGTCATCACCTTACCACCACCACCGCCACCATAACTATACCGCCACCGGGGCCACACCACCAACACCACAACCATTACCAACACCAACACCACCGTTTTCCTCGCTGCGTCGCCCCATCGCCCCGTCGGGAGTTGCAAGGGGCGACGTGCCATCCCATTGCGCCTCGTTGATCAGTCTGGAGTGGCGACGAGGCGGGCGATCTTAGGAGTCATTTCCGGCACCTGGGCCACCAGGCAGGCAGGGAGAGGAGGTGGAGGACAGGAAGGAAGGGCCATCTTGACGCCATGAGAAGCCCGCCCTTAGTAACTGGGCGCCCTCACAAGGTGGTGATGAGAGGAGCGCCTTTAGATCTGAGTAATAATATAGCTGCGCTGAATACACGCGTCGTCTGGCTCTTGTCCGCCGCTTGATGGAAACACGAAGCTCACACAAAGGCACATGGCCACCCCATATCTTATTGAGCACAGCCTAAAGGTGCGGGCACACGCCTCACAGACGCTGCCTTGGGCCTGGAGCTTGACTGCGTTTTCAAGTTTGTTTTAGGATCAACCGCTCCGAACACTGTTTGTGCTGACGGTCTCAACACTGCAATGCTCTAAGAAACGTAATCAACATAGTGAAGTATGTTCCAGACTGGTAATGTGTGTTCACCTGCAGCCCCGCCGCGAGGTACATGAGATATGGATGATAATAGCCCACAATGGCGTGGCTCACCCCCGTCTGTACCACGAGCGGTCTGCCGTTATGGCTTACGATCCTCCCCAGACTTTTCTCCACTTGGCTAAATCAAACCTCACGTCACATAACTCCTGCACAGGAAACACTAAAAATGGAGCAGAGATTTTCGTGCCTCCAACAACACCCCAGCTGACCCAAGCCTGCGGTAAATCAGCGCGGGGTGAATGCTGTTTTCGCGGTTGACGTGTAATCGCCGTCATTCAATGCACGTAGGTTTTCGCGTGGTGGTTGAGGTTAGAGGCAAAATTTACTTTTTTATTAAATTTTGATATCACCGTCGTGCAGCTTCAAAGACATAACGTGGAAGTCTTGTAATCGATAGACGCGGGCTCGATTCCCTTGCTGGGAGGAGACAATTTGAGCTTGTCTCCTTTCAGCCTGTTGTGCTCCACTAACTTAGCAGAGCATAGGTACGGGATGCAGGCCAAGGAGTTGCGTCCTCGTAATCCCGGCAGGACTAAGGGTGGCAATCCTTCACTCCTTGTAAGTGTGGTTGTGGTAGTACGTGGATGTGTTTGAGTATTTATAGTGTTGAAACGTTGTCGAAAAGGTCAGAAAGGGTCTATACACCACTCACCGAAGGGGTAACAACGTAGACACACACCACACACACACACACTACACCACACACACACACACACACACACACACACACACACACACACACACACACACACACACACACAACACACACACACAGTCACCCACACCACACACACACACACACACACACACCACACACACACACACACACACACACACACACACACACACACACACACACACACACAACACACACACACACCACACACACACACACACACACCAAATAAATTTACCTCTGTAACTTTTTTCACACATTCTAATTTCAATTACAAGCACATGTATTTCTAGTCATGCCTACTGTGAATAATTTCCGGCACGCACAATACCGTCGGGTGTCCTGGTGTTACAGACGCACTCAAACACAGGGAATTATGTTGTCGACATGTATGCAGAAGGTCAAAAAGGTCAAAGCGCTAAGTGTGTGCCGCGTTTTTATGACCGCGAGACATGCACCCTGACAGCCGCTGAAAGGGTGTCATAGCCAACGCGTGCCTTCCCTTCATCATCGGTGATCACCGGAGTGTTTGAGTCTCATGTCAAAATAAATCTGTAAAAGGGGATCGAACTCTTTACTGCTCTGGGCTTTTCTGCTCCACACACACACACACCACAACACAACACGACAACAACGCGCAACGCACGCACGCACGCACGCACGCACACCAGCACCAACAACACACACACACACACAGCCCAACAACACACACACACACAACACACACACACACAAACACACACCACACACACACAACACACACACACACACACACACACACAGCACCAAACAACACACACACACACACACACACCACACACACACACACACACACACACACACACACACACACACACACAATGGCAAGGCTCACGCTGTTAGGGCTTCAGCGATATTCTATAAAAATGATAAAATGGGCAGGAACGACGAGGAAATAGTTCAAAATACCAGTGCTGTGCGGGTTAATAATGGAAAAAAAGGTGTTGACTCCTGACGCTTTGTTTTAGTGAAAAATAGAAGCCATCACATGTAGTCCCCGTCCCCCCCGCCAAGAAAAAAAGAATAAATAAGTACGTTAGTATTGATAACAAATAATGGAGTCAACGTATATTAGTTCAAATTATACATTTATGATATAGGGGGTCCCTCTCCTCCTCCTCTTCTATATGTCTATCTATCTATCTATATAATAGGAGAGCTAGAAAAGTTACGAAGGGAAGGAAAATCAGAGGTGTAAACTTAGAGGAAGGAATGAGATTTATAGATCAAGAGGAGAGAGAGAGAGAGAGAGAGAGGAGAGAGAGAGAGAGAGATGAAGAGAGAGAGAGAGAGAGAGAGAGAGAGAGAGAGAGAGAGAGAGAGAGAGAGAGAGAGAGAGAGAGAGATGACAAGGGCCGTGCACGTTAATTAGTTAGAGATATGCAGAGGAGGAGGAGGAGGAGGAGGAGGAGAACGTGAGGTCCACATTTAAGGCCTCAAACACGTACCAATTATCGTATGGTTTCAATGTTGAGGTTTTGCATTAATTAAGTGATAGAATAACCGCTACATGTATTGACTATTTTTATAATTTTGTTTTTGCCTTGTGAGTAACATTATACGTCGTTAATTACCAGACATAAAATCTTGAGCAGTGTTGTATTACTTTCACACTCGTAACTTTCCCCCTTTAAATTCCCTTACCCCCTTTTACCCCCTTATTTCCCCTTATTTCCTCCCTTATATGTATGTAGTCTGTTCCTGCTGCTCCCTCATTTGACAGCCTTGTTAGATTATTCACCTTTTTTTTTATCCCGTTCGTCCATCGTCCTTGCTCATAACATCTCAGAGTAACAGACACATGCTCTCCTCCCCTCCACACATTGTTAACCCCTTCACGCCCAGATCTTTCCTTTGCTATAAAAAATCGTCTGTTGTTAGCCATAAAATTACGAAAAGTAACTAAATATACCGAATTAGTTAGTCGCCAAGGATATTAAACAGGTAATATCTATAAAATACTGCTTATGTTCACTAAAAATTGTCTAATGTTACCCAAATTACAATGGAAATCACGTTCTGGGCCTCAAGGGTTAATTCCAGTCTAAACCTTGGTTCTTGAATGTTTGAACACTTTCTTCCCCTTCTACTATATAAATGGTGGCTAAGCGGTGTTAACGACGAGGAAGAGGGACAGAAAGCCTCGGACCACACTCGCTACAACAGCTCATCTCTGGCACCCCCTGGCTGTGTTCAAGACAGAACAAGTCGCATCTTCACGCTACCAAGACGTTACTCACAAGCGTTCATCAAACACTCCCTGGCTTGGTATCACTACATAATTGGTTGTAAATACTCTATGTTCATTATTGGACTCTAAATAAATGTGTACAAGTTGGACGTACATATTTAACTCACCCCAAATAAGTCTCTCACAATATCCCCACTTATAATTGGTGTACCCGCGGTGGTGATTGATTTTATCAGTCTTATAACACCATAACGCGGTGTTAACGACACCCAACGCATTCTATAACCCAAATTCTATCAACACACAACCAAGCAACGTTCCCCCGGCGCTATCACAACCACAGACAGCCAGTACCAGTACCACAAACACGCCCATCAACATGGCAACCTCCGCACCCTACGCAACACAAGCCAGCCGCAACACACTCTACAATAATTGCTTCAAGTCCAAGAGCAACACAACAGCCAGCAAGTAACTACGAGAATCTTCAAGTCTGCAAACAGCAATTACAGATGGAGAGAGAGGCAGACAACACTTCATGCAACTCAGCGCATTCTTTCACGAGGTCAACACATCAACGCCAGCCACCCAACACCGCGCTGCCACAGACAGAAACGTCTCGCATCTCTCCATATTCAAGATATCAACGTTCTACATGCAACTGTCCAGCCCTACAAATCTACAATACTGCATCTCGTCATGGCTCAACGTAGCAGCTTCGATACGCAACACAGAGCATCTCGTCATGGACCAGTGCAACACAGATACCCCTCCCGCTACATAGCAACACAACAATCAGCCCACATCGCCGCTGAAGCATTCCGCTGACACAACCATCACCCGTCCGCCCTCACAGGAATGCTAACTTGACACTACCCTAACCCAGTGTCACTCACTACCACC
>JACEEZ010024291.1:0-17241 GCA_016584305.1 Chionoecetes opilio
CTTTTTAAAAACCCCTTGACTTATTCCATAAAAATCTCCAAACTTTTACCCAAGTTTTTTTAAAAAAATGTCAAATCTTTCTGATCTAATTCCTTTCGTCTTCTGCATCTAGCTAATAACATCTCTAACAATTTTTTCTTCATTTTTTCCCTCTAAACGCTTCACCCAGATGGCTCCACAGCTGTCTCATTTATTTCTAAAGCTGAACTCTTTCGCTCAAAACCTTTGCTGAAAATTCCACTCTGGTTGATAAAAGGGCTTGTTCCTCCTTTTTCCTCCATCTTCTGACTATATTATGCCTGTCATTAAGATCCTTCGTAATGATGTTTTCTTGCCTTTTCTGGCTAGATCCTCGTAAGGCTTACGTTCCTGACGGAGTTCCCTCCTATTGTTCTCAAAAACTGTGCTTCTGTGCTTGCACCTTGCCTGGTCAAACTTTCCGTTTTTGTCTATCTACTTCCAACCTTTCCTTCTTGCTGGAAGTTTGCTCACATCCAAACCTGTTCCTAAGAAGGGTGACCGTTCTAATCCTTCAAACTACCGCCCCTATAGCTTTGACTTCCTGCCTTTCTAAAGCTTTTGAATCTATATACTTAATAAGAAGATTCTTAAGCATCTATCTGCTCACAATCTTCTATCTGATCGTCAGTACGGTTTCCGTACAGTGCGATCTACTGGCGATCTTCTAGCTTTCCTAACTGAATCTTGGTCATCCTCCTTTAGGGGTTTCAGTGAAATTTTTGCTGTTGCCCTTGACATGCTGTTGCCCTTGACATATCAAAAGCTTTTGATAGAGTCTGGCACAAATCTCTAATTTCCAAATTACCCTCATTCGGTTTCTATCCTCTCTGTACCTTCATCTTAAGTTTCCTTTCAAACCGTTCTATTGCAGCTACTGTAGACAGACATTGTTCTTCTCCTAAATCTATCAATAGAGGTGTTCCCCAGGGTTCTGTCCAAATCACCCACTCTTTTTTCAATTATTCATTAATGATCTTCAAAGTCTAACTCAAAGCCTATCCACTCCTACGCTGATGATTCTACCCTGCATTTTTCAACGTCGTTTATTAAAACGTCCAACTCAACAGGAACTAAGTGATTTCACGGAGAGATGCCACTGAGCGCTTAACTTCTGATCTTTCTATCATTTCTGACGGGCAAAGCAAACCTTGTTTTGTTCAATGCCTAAAAAAACCCAATTTCTTCACCTATCTACTCGACAAAACCTCCCAGATAACTATCCCTTTTTCTTCAATGACACTAAACTGTCTCATTCTGCTACAATGAACATTCTTGGACTATCCTTTACTAAAAATCTGAACTGGAAATCTCACATCTCATCTCTTGCTAAAACAGCTTCTAAGGAGTTAGGTGTTCTGTGGCATCTGCGTCCTTTTTTTCTCCCTCCCAATTGCTTGCTCTCTACAGGGGCCTTATCCCCCCATGTATGGAGTATGTCTCACATGTTTGGGGAGGATCCCTCATACGCTCACCTCAACAGGGTTGAATCATAAGCTTTTCGTCTCATAAACTCCTCTCCTCTGACTGACTGTCTTCAATCTTTAAATCACCGCCGCAATTTTGCTTCTCTTGCTCTCTTTACCATTATTTTCATGCTCACTGCTTTTCTGAACTTGCTAACTGCATTCCTCTCCCCCCTCCCGGGGCCCTCGCTGCACAAGACTTTCTACTCATTCTCATCCCTTTTCTGTCCATCTTCTTAATGCAAGATTAAATTTCAGTATCTTTACTCTTCATCCCTTTCACTGGAAAACTCTGGAACTCTCTTCCTGTTTCTATTTTTCCCCCTTTCCTACTACAGGAGAACCTCATTTAACCAGCATTTAAAACAACGGCAGCCTCAAAACACAGCACTAATCGAACCAGGCATTTTTTTTTTTTTTTTTTAATTTTTTTTCTTCTCTCCGGCCTCCAGCAGGAAGACGAGGGGCTAGCTTGAGCTCGTCAGAGAGATCCTGTGAAAAAAGAGAGGAGAGTGTTCGGGGCTGCTGGCGTGCGACACGAGGACTAGCTTGTCCTTTCCTGACGAGGAGGGGTGGGGCACTCAGCAGGATAACCCAGGCATTAATTAGATAATTATTTCAAAAACTGAGAAATCGGCAGAAATTTAGTTTCAAATTTTGGGCGGGGTACGCAGGGTTGGCAACCCTTTCATCCCTTTCACTGGTAAACTCTGAACTTTCTTCCTGTTTCTAGTTTCCACTTTCCTATGACTAACATCTTTTAAAAAGAAGAGTAACAAGACACCTCCCGAACAAAATTGGCTCACCCCTCTTTTTATTTTATTCTCTTACTGTCTTCTTATAGGGACTGGCAACTAGCGGGCTTTATGTTACCCATTTTTGTTGTGCCCTTGGCCAGTTCCTTTGATAATGGTATATAATAAAAAAAAAAAAAAAAAAAAAAAAAAAATAAAAAAAAAAAAGGATTTTGGCGATTCCATAAAATAACTCTCAAAACAACGGCAAAATGAGTTATCCGCATGCCTCCCCCCCGAGGGTGCCGGATAAACGAGTTCTCCTGTACTTAAATATTTTCAAGAGAAGAGTAACAGACACCTCCCGAACTAAATTGGCCCCACCCTTTTTTTTATTTTTTATTCTCTTACTGTCTTCTGTTATAGGGACTCCCAAACTAAGCGGGCCTTGTGTTACCCATTTTTGTTGTGCCCTTGCCAGTCCTTTGTGATGTAAAAAAAAAATAATAATAAATAATAATAATTGCGATCATATGAACAATATAAAATATGATCAATGAACAAGTATTGCTAGTACAGTAAATAGTCAGTTCAGTAAAAAAACTTGTTTTTTGTGTGATTTTCACACAGTGGCAATATTTTTCCTAAAGATAAAAGTCATGTACAGGTTGAAATTCCAAACTTCGGCACCCCAAGACTCGGCAACACCCAAAACTCGCTAGGGTTCCGGATTTTCCAAAACCCGGCAAAACACCCAAAACCCGGCGCGTATTGCCGGTTCGGCCGCTAGGTGAAACCACACTGGGCCGCTTGGTTCTCCCCCGATTTGTTGTTTTTTATTGTTCAGTGGTGTTGTGATTTGTAGAGTTGTGTACACTGTTATTTTGTGTACTTCTACGGTCTGTTATTGGTATTATGGCTCCCAAACGTCCAGGAACACCTACGGGGTGGAAGTGAAAGAAAAGGAAGAACAATGTGTCACTATTTCTGAGAAAATTTGGCCCTTTTTGAAGAATTTGGGATGGATTTTTTTCCCCCTTAATATATCTACGTTTTTAAAAGTCGGAAAATTCCATTATTTCGCTCCGCTGGTCCCGAGGTTGCCGATTTTTGGGAACTTAAAACCTGTATATTCAGAAGACTAGTTAGCGCCTAGAAGTGGTGTGCTCGAGGTCCCAAGTTCTTGTTCTAGTGAAAACAACTCTTTCTGCAATTGTTGAGTGGCTGAAAACACCTACATGCTGCCCATTAACCTCACCTCGGGACAGTGAGAGAAATCATCCGGGAATGAGTTTCTACTCACCACAAGCATCACTACAAAAGGACTGCCTATGCCCACCAGGAAGATCAATCATCAAAAACCCTCTGAAAAAGCCAAATAATCATAAAGGCTGAAAAAAAACTCACATTGAATTGTCTGAAGATGGCAACATCTGTATGGGAGGAGGATGCATTTTCAATGTGTTCCTGTCTTTCCTTGGGTTCTGGAGTGGGAGTCCATTGGGAACGTGAAACCATTCCCATCGGGGGATGAGGAAGATATGCTGAGAGAAAGTAGAATTCATGTCATCAGTGTGATAAAATGGAAAATCATTCATGTTATCAAATTGAAGTTGATTAGCATACATGGGTTAACCCCTTCACTGGCGGATATCAAATTCATAGGCCCACCCTCCTGTGCGGCAGGTTAATTAAATATAAAAAATTTCTGATCATATTTTAAAGTGCCTAAATGAATAGGATGCTCATTCCATACCAGAAAATCTATGTTTGGTCTTGGTGGAGCTACCAGCTAAGTGAGGAGTTGCCGTCAAGTGCAGCAACAGGGCCGTGACCGTGCTGCCAGACGCACAATGAAACCACTTACTACTCAACATAATACAGCATATTTTGTTACATAAATGCTTTATTCATACATGCATTCATTCATTCATGCTTCTGTTTTATATCCATCAAGATATATTGAATATCTTGACTATTTAGCCTCGCCCTTGAAGTAGAGGGCGCGGCAGCGTCAACACTTCGTACTGCACCGCTTGACCTTATTAGTCACACTAAATCACGCAAGCAAAAAGAGGGTCTTTATATACAACACTTGACAAATGTTGCCATACAAGCCTATCACAAACGAATATTTACCCATAATATCATTGAGTACGGAGTTTAAATACAGAAACCCTATATGTACCAGCCGCAGTGATCCCTTAGATAGCTGAGAGACCGTATTTGTACCAGCCGCAGTGAAGGGGTTAAGAAACAGAGGAAGACAATATCATCACAAAAAGATCCAAAAGCCCTAAAAAGGTACAATAATGGTGAAGGATTTGTTAACAAGGGTGACTCTTTGGGTGAGCCTCAGGGTTGACCACAAGTGAAGCGGCCGACACTCAAGTCATTTTCCATGCCATCCATTATGAGACTTAATTAATTTAGCAGTTCTATTTACTGCGCTTCTCAAAGTCACATATCTTGTACCATTGAAACCAAGTACATGAAAAGCACTTAAGCGCAGAACCCTCTGAGCCAGTACCTAGTACAGAAATACCTAAGTCTATAGAAGGACTTATACTTAAGTCCTGTGCGGAAACAATTTACTGAGCATACTACTTACAGCTAAGTATTAATTATCCGACCTTGGGGGGACCGAAGGTAGGTCAGATAATTGGAATAGTCGGATGTTCGGATATCACAGTAACCATAAACGTAAGGACAAAATGGTATAGAACATAAAAGATGCAGCTCTTGAAGGCCGATCCAGTGGTAGACGCGAAAGTAAAAATTTATGCATAATAAAGCCACAAATCAATGTTTTCTAAAACCTAAAAAAACTAAGTAAAATAAATGGCCAAACAAGACACAATGTGGTGGTGAAAAAAGTCGGTTGTTTGGCCCAAATCGGGGTGTTTGGAGGTCGGATGTTGGGAATTTGGCTGTAATTGTAGTCCTGTGCGGAAACAATTTACTGAGCATACTACTTAATTGTATCTTTCAATTATGGTCAGTGCTCACTGAGTAAAGCATTTTAGGGAAAACTTAAGTAAAGTGTGGAAATTATCCCCTAAAACCACTCTCTAATCGGGAGAATGGTATGGGGTTTGGGGTACGCCTCCCTGTCAAAAGGGGGACAAATAAAAATTCCACCTATGTATATATTATAATAGAATTGGGTTTTAAATTAAGATTTCATTAAATATAGTTTTATTTAATTCTGGTGGTATTCACTAGTACCACGATTAATCAAAGAGTTAACATAATATAGAATTGTTTAAGATACAATATTGGAACCTCCACGTAGGAACCCGCCCACGTAGGAGGCTCGAGCCCACCTGATCAGAGATTTTCAGTGAAAGGCGATCATTTCCCCGCTTACTTTTTTTTTCTTTTTTTTTCTTGTTGGAGCCTATAGTGCCTGTAGGCTTATAGAGGTCTTGATGATGTTGGTTGATGAACTCGCCCGTTGGTGGCGCAGGCTGGATTCTTATAGTGACGCCTGTGGTTTAGGTGAAGATCCCGTTTTCTTGACGTTATCTTCAGTATAGGCTCACGCTGTCCCTGGAGTTTCTTCGTTTTCACACGCAGACGGAGAACAAAGGTTATAACAGCATGCGGGTTTCTTCAGTCACTCGACGATGGATTTGACAGTTGCTCCTTGGTGGGACGTGAACTCAGGACCTTCTGCTTCCCTACCCGGCTCTTGAAAGAGTTTGCCCCCGGCAGGATTCGAACGTCGGGGCATTGAGCTCACCACTCCAAGACACTAACCACCGGCCCACCGCCTCCCCAATCTTTAGACCTCACGATTAAGGTGTAGTACACTCTTGATTATACACTTAAGGTGCAGTCACGCTCATCATATTACTATGAGTGAGCCCAGCATAACCGATCAATCGGTTCAACAAGGGGAAGTGGTAAAAACACCACAACAGTACGTGCCGCGCCAGGAACTGTGGAAAGGTTACCCTCGGCCTACCACCATCGCCGCCATTACGTGCACCTACCACAATTAAACCCGCACCTACAGCGACTACCACCACTCCCTCATATAATAATCAAGCCCTTTAAATCATCAACCCATCTACCACTGCTGATATGCCTTAGTTAGCGTCTAAATAGGGTATCATTTTTCAGTCAGGGAGTTCTTGGGGTTAAAAAGCAAGGTGAGGTCACTCAATTATTACTATAATTTCACAGTTTTGGGCCCGAGTGAGGATTATCTTTGGGAATGTACAAGATGGCCGTTGTGGGGCACAGTTTATGCCCTCAGCGACTGGCGGTGGAAGGTGTGGAACTCAGGCTCTCTCAGGCACCCGGCGGTCGTGCAGATCTATTTGACACAGACGCACGTCTAAACGAAGTACTTTAGTGGCCTCATGACCTCACAGTTCTCTTTCTGGGGGGTAAGGTCACCTGCCCCCATTCAGATTTAGAACCATTAATTGTAACCCTTTGTTGCCTATCACTTAGCCAAGCTCTGATCCAACGAAGAACCTTCCCATCTATTCCACGAGTCTTAAAGTAATCGTCCAGACCCATTTTTTTTTGCCTTATTATGTCCAGACCCTTTTTTTTTTTTTGCCTTATTATGTTGACTGTTCATTCAAAACACCTAATCCACCAAAAATAATTTATTTCCAGGCCTTATTTCCGTAAAAACACGAATTTTGTAAAAAGCGTGCGAAAAAAACTTTCTTCCCTCCAACAGGGCTACGAATATTATTGATGACGTCACTTTAGGTGCTCAAATGTAAACAACAGTCGTCTGCCTGCGTGACACCTGTCGGCAAATGTGATGATGAGCGATTGTACTTCGGTGTCAGACAGTGATACTGTCGGTGTTACAGATCTAGAGTACGATGCTCAATCTGAGACCGAAATAAATGACACTGCTCGCGTATATGAGGAAAACAAACCTCAGATTGTGATGGGAGCCCAACCCTATATGTTTGAACCAGAATATGAGGCGGACGAACAGGTGTTAGCGGAATCTGAGGATCAGCAGGAGGACCTGGCACTTCTCCAAAACATGGATTGGTAAGTAAGGGAAACCATAAAGTGTGTGTGGGAATCACAATGAAGGTACTTTTGAGAAAATCCTATGGTTAGTTTCGGAGCTACAGCAAAACGTCATTACTCGGAAACCACATACTAGCATTAACTATAGCATAAAGTTGGAAAATATGCGGGCGGGAAGGCAGACAGTGTGACAGGCAAGGGAGTGTTGACTGGTTTGTGATGCAGACTGCCATACAAGGCTACGCTATGGTGTGGCTAAGGGATGGGTGGGTGGTTGGGGGGTGATGTGTCCACCGCACAAATCTCTTCCACAGATTTAACGTCGTCGTATCAGTCGGAAATTTGTGCGAACTTCTCTGTAAAGGCACAGCTGTCTTGCTGCACCCATAAATGATGCATGCATATGGCATATCGCAAAAATATCTAGCAGAAACACCCAAAAATCTTCAAGTACTACATTTATCTCTTGTGTTTACGTGCTTCTAGATTAGCGCGGGGAGAGGAGACCAGCTAAAGTGACGTTACTGAGCCATGGCGCATCGTCTGCAAGATTTGAGGGGCGTTTTGGAAGCTCGGGGAATTTGCAGATTTTGATTGCGGATTATTTAAAAACGGCTGACTGGATGCAAAAAGTGACAACATATTGTTGATATACTCGCTAATGGCTATAATTTGATTGCATTAAATCAGGAATGATGAAATGGTCTGGACGATTACTTTAACCTTATTTAAGAGTGGCTCGTGTGGTACCTTATCGAATGCCTTACCAAAGTCCAGGTATATTATATCATAATCCTTGTTATTTTCTGTGTCTCATAAACTTTCCTATAAAAACTCAATAAAATGGTGAGACATGACCTGCCCTTGGTGAATCCATGTTGTGAATCATCGACCAAACTATGTTTTTCTAAATGCTCTCTAATGTTTTTGCAATAATAGATTCCAATAATTTACCCACCACTGACGTTAGACTAACGGGTCAATAATTTGACATTAGTCCTCGATCACCCTTGTTATATATATATATTTTTTTTTTTTTACATTTGTGCCTATAGCGCCTGTAGGCAGTGGTGACCCAGGGCTGGGATGGTAGGCTCTGGAGGTTCACTTGAGGGCTGTGATGGTTGGTCCTCACTCGTGGTAGCGCAGACAGGTTCTTATAGTGACGCCTGTGATTAGAGGCTCATGCCGCCCCCCTGTGTCCTCCGATGCACTTGCAATCGAAGGTAGAGTTGATGGGCAGGGCATGTGGGTGTTCTTAGGCCACTCAACGGTGCAGAAAGTTTTTTTTTTTTTTCGGGGATCGAACTCGGGTCACCGAGAACGCCAGTCGGAGACACTAACCACTCCGCTACCGCCTCCCCCGATATATGGGGACTACATTTCCTTTCCTCCATATTAACGGCACTTTGCCTATATCAACCAATTTCCTAAAAATGTGCACTAAGGACTCACTAACAACCTCTTTGCATTCTTTTAATACTCTGGGATAAACTTCATCTGGTCCTGGTGACTTAAAATTCTTCATTCTATCTATACCCTCTTCCACCATTTCCCTAGTTATCACAATATCTTGAGTTTCTCATCATCGCTTCCTTTAAACATCTGTTCACTATCAGGTATTGACTGTGTATCCTCCTGAGTAGAAACACTTAAGAAATAATCATTTAAATTTTTACACAAAGCCTCATCCGTAGTTACGATCTCACCCTGCCCTATTCTTCACGGCCCCACTAATTCCCTTGTCTTTGTATTATATACCTGAAAAAAAACTTAGGGTTGTTCTTTGCCTGTCCAGCGACCTTAATCTCATAATTGTTCTTAGCTACTCTTGTTAATCTCTTCACTGTCCTCGCCATCACGTTATACTGTCCTTTGCTCACCTGTCCAGCTTGAACCTTAACTACATGTTTCTGTTTACTCCAATGTTGTGTTTTAAATTCGCGGGTCATCCATTTGGGGTCGTTCTTCTGGTCTTATTGCCCTATAAGGAAATTATTTTCTTCCTGCACTTAAATTTCCTTCAAAAAATGTATAATCCTCATCAGGGGGGCCCCCCCCCCCCACTGGGACACCTGTTTTNTCAAGAGTCTTCTCTATTCCTTCTTTTTTGTACCTTCATCTTAAGTTTCCTTTCAAACCGTTCTATTGCAGCTACTGTAGACGGACATTGTTCTTCTCCTAAATCTATCAATAGTGGTGTTCCCCAGGGTTCTGTCCTATCACCCACTCTCTTTCAATTATTCATTAATGATCTTCAAAGTCTAACTCAAAGCCCTATCCACTCCTACGCTGATGATTCTACCCTGCATTTTTCAACGTCGTTTATTAGACGTCCAACTCAACAGGAACTAAGTGATTCACGGAGAGATGCCACTGAGCGCTTAACTTCTGATCTTTCTATCATTTCTGACGGGCAAAGCAAACCTTGGTTTGTTCAATGCCTCAAAAACCCAATTTCTTCACCTATCTACTCGACAAAACCTACCAGATAACTATCCCCTCTTCTTTAATGACACTCAACTGTCTCATTCTGCTACAATGAACATTCTAGGACTATCCTTTACTAAAAATCTGAACTGGAAATCTCACATCTCTTCTCTTGCTAAATAAACTTCTAAGAAGTTAGGTGTCCTGTGGCATCTGCGTCCTTTTTTTTCTCCCTCCCAATTGCTTGCTCTCTACAGGGGCCTTATCCGCCCATGTATGGAGTATGTCTCACATGTTTGGGGAGGATCCACTCATACAGCTCACCTCAACAGGGTTGAATCATAAGCTTTTCGTCTCATCAACTCCTCTCCTCTGACTGACTGTCTTCAATCTTTAAATCACCGCTGCAATGTTGCTTCTCTTGCTCTCTTCTACCATTATTTTCATGCTCACTGCTCTACTGAACTTGCTAACTGCATGCCTCTCCCCCTCCCGCGGCCTCGCTGCACAAGACTTTCTACTCATTCTCATCCCTATTCTGTCCATCTTCCTAATGCAAGAGTTAATCAGTATCTTTACTCTTTCATCCCTTTCACTGGAAAACTCTGGAACTCTCTTCCTGTTTCTATTTTTCCACCTTCCTACTACAGGAGAACCTCATTTAACCAGCATTTAAAACAACGGCAGCCTCAAAACAACAGCACTAATCGAACCAGGCATTTTTTTTTTTTTTTTTCTTTTTCTTTTTCTTCTTCTCTCCGGGCCTCCAGCAGGGAGGACCAAGGGCTAGCTTGAGCCCGTCAGAGAGATCCTGTGAAAAAAGAGAGGAGAGTGTTCGTGCTGCTGGCGTGCGACACGAGGACTAGCTTGTCCATCCTGACGAGGAGTGCGGGGTAGAAAGGGGCACTCAGCAGGATAACCCAGGCATTAATTAGGTATAATTATTTCAAAAAACTGAGAAAATCGGCAGAAATTTAGTTCAAATTTGGCGGGGTACGCAGGGTTGGCAACCCTTTCATCCCTTTCACTGGTAAACTCTGGAACCTTCTTCCTGTTTCTATTTTTCCACTTTCCTATGACTTACATCTTTTCAAAAGAAGAGTAACAAGACACCTCCCGAACTAAATTGGCTCACCCCTCTTTTTTATTTTATTCTCTTACTGTCTTCTTTATAGGGACTGGCAACTAAGCGGGCTTTGTGTTACCCATTTTTGTTGTGCCCTTGGCCAGTTCCTTTGATATGTATATAATAAAAAAAAAAAAAAAAAAAAAAAAATAAAAAAAAAAAAAAAAGGATTTTGGGCGATTCCATAAGAGTAACTCTCAAAACAACGGCAAAATGAGTTATCCGGCATGCGCTCCCCCCCCCGAGGGTGCCGGATAAACGAGGTTCTCCTGTACTTAAATTTTTTCAAGAGAAGAGTAACAAGACACCTCCCGAACTAAATTGGCCCACCCCTTTTTTATTCTCTTACTGTCTTCTTTATAGGGACTGGCAACTAAGCGGCCTTTGTGTTACCTCTTTTTGTTGTGCATTTGGCCAGTCCTTTGTGATGTAAAAAAATAAAATAATAATAATAATAATTGCGATCATATGAACAATATGAATATGATCAATGAACAAGTATTGCTGGTACAGTAAATAGTCACTTCAGTAAAAAACTTGTTTTTTGTGTGATTTTCACACAGTGCAAATATTTTTCCTAAAAGATAAAAGTCATGTACAGGTTGAAGTTCCCAAACTGGGCATCCCAAGACTCGGCAACACCCAAAACTCGGCTATGGTTCCGGATTTTCCAAAACACGGCAGAACACCCAAAACCCGGCGCGTAGTTGCCGGGTCGGCCGCTGGGTGCCACCACACTAGGCCGCTGGGTTTCTCCCGCCGATTTGTTTGTTGTTATTGTTCAGTGGTGTTGTGACTGTAGAGTTGTGTACACTGTTATTTTGTGTACTTCTACAGGTCTGTTATTGGTATTATGGCTCCCAAACGTCCAGGAACACCTACTGGTGGAAGTGAAAAGAAAAGGAAGAACAATGTGTTAACTATTTCTGAGAAAATTGACCTATTGAAGAAGTTGGATGGATTTTTTTCCCCTTAATATATCTACGTTCTAAAAGTCGGAAAATTCCATTACTCGGCTCGGCGCTGGTCCCGAGGTTGCCGAGTTTGGGAACTTCAACCTGTATATTCAAGAAGACTAGTTAGCGCCTAGAAGTGGTGTGCTCGAGGTCCCAAGTTCTTGTTCTAGTGAAAACAACTCTTTCTGCAATTGTTGAGTGGCTGAAAACAACCTACATGCTGCCCATTAACCTCACCTCTGACAGTGAGAGCATCATCCGGGAATGAGTTTCTACTCACCACAAGCATCACTACAGAAAGACTGCCTATGTCACCATGGAAGATCAATCCATCAGAACCCTCTGAAAAAGCCTATAAATCATAAAGGCTGAAAAAAAACTCACATTGAATTGTCTGAAGATGGCAACATCTGTATGGAGGAGGATGCATTTTCAATATGTTCCTGTCTCTCCTTGGTCTGGAGGGGAGTCCATTGGGAACGTGAAACCATTCCCATCGGGGATGAGGAAGATATGCTGAGAGAAAGTAGAATTCATGTCATCAGTGTGATAAAAATGGACATCATTCATGTTATCAAATTGAAGTTGATTAGCATACATGATTAACCCCTTCACTGCGGATATCAAATTCATAGGCCTACCCTCCTGTGCGGCAGGTTTAATTAAAATATAAAATAATTACTGATCATATTTTAAAGTGCCTAAATGAATAGGATGCTCATTCCATACCAGAAAATCTATGTTTGGTCTTGGTGGAGGCTACCAGCTAAGTGAGGAGTTGCGTCAGAGTGCAGCAACAGGGCCGTGACCGTGCTGTCAGACGCACAATGAAACTACTTACTACTCAACATAATACAGCATATTTTGTTACATAAATGCTTCATTCATACATGCATTCATTCATTCATGCTTCTGTTTTATATACATCAATAGTATGCTGAATATCTTGACTATTTAGCCTCGCCATTGAAGTAGAGGGCGCGGCAGCGTCAACACGTCGTACTGTACCGCTTGACCTTATTAGTCACACTAACTCACGCAAGCAGAAAAAGAGGGTCTATTATATCACAACACTTGACACTGTTGCCATACAAGCCTATCACAGCGAATATTTACCCATATCATTGAGTGCGGAGTTTAAATACAGACACCCTATATGTACCAGCCGCAGTGAACCCTTAGATGGCTGAGAGACCGTATTTGTACCAGCCGCAGTGAAGGGGTTAAGAAGCAGAGGAAGACAATATCATCACAAAAAGATCCAAAAGCCCTAAAAAGGTACAATAATGGTGAAGGATTTGTTAACATGGGTGAGCCTCAGGGTTGACCACAAGTGAAGTAGCGACACTCAAGTCATTTTCCATGCCATCCATTATGAGACTTAATTAATTTAGCAGTTCTATTTACTGCGCTTCTCAAAGTCACATATCTTGTACCATTGAAACCAAGTACATGAAAAGCACATAAGCGCAGAACCCTCTGAGCCAGTACCTACAGAAATACCTAAGTCTATAGAAGGACTTATACTTAAGTCTTGTGCGGAAACAATTTACTGAGCATACTACTTACAGCTAAGTATTAATTATCCCACCTTGGGGGGACCGAAGGTAGGTCAGATAATTGGAATAGTCGGATGTTCGGATATCACAGTAACCATAAACGTAAGGACAAAATGGTATAGAGCATAAAAGATGCAGCTCTTGAAGGCCGATCCAGTGGTATACGCGAAAGTAAAATTCATGCATAAATAAAGCCACAAATCAATGTTTTCTAAAAACTAAAAAAAACTAAGTAAAATAAAAGGCCAAAACAAGACACAATGTGGTGGTGAAAAAAGTCGGTTGTTTGGACAAGTTGGATGTTTGGAGGTCGGATGTTGGGAATTTGGCTGTAATTGTAGTCCTGTGCGGAAACAATTTACTGAGCATACTACTTAATTGTATCTTTCAATTATGGTCAGTGCTTCTCCCGACGTCCTCACTGACACCTGTTTCCTTACTGACCTCCGACCCCTCCTTCGCCTCCATCTGAACACTGCCAGGTCACACTGCAGATGCTCCTCATATAACTCGCTTTCACTTCTTGAATTTCTTGAATATCAGACAACTTATGGCAAAAATATATCAATGTCCAAAGGCAAATAATGTTACAATTGAACCTATCCAATATCTAGCAGCAACTGAATCCTTAAAAATCTTTTATTCTCAACTTCTTGCGATATGAAATAAAAGAAAATCATTGGTATTTCTGGTGCTAAAAGCATGGAAACATACACAAAAACTGATGGTTTTCTAATAATAATAATAATAATAATAATAATAATAATAATAATAATAATAATTAATGATAATAATGAAAAAATACCGATTATCCATGCAAAGCCCTGAAAACAAATAGACATATTCAATGCTTCACATGTGGAATGATTCTTACCTTGATACTTTGTCGGAGAAATTCTTGCTTCTTGGAGTCCAGTAATGTTCTGTATACTGCTGCAGCAGCTGACGATATTTCATCTTCTCTTCATGAAGGAAGCTCTGTTGATGTTGATGTGCAATGATTTACTAAATAGTTCACGGATGCTCTTTTTGATAAGCAATGAATGATTAGACGATTCATGGAAGCTCTTTTCCAAAAAATATATTGCTAGATAGTTTATGGAAGCTATTTTGAAGATTAGTAAATCATTAGAAAGTTATTGATTTTTTTTTATGAATGAATTACAAGAAAGTTCATGGAAATTTTGTTGAAAAAGAATGAATTGCTAGATAGTTCGATAGATTGCTAGGTGGAGGTTTGAGTCAGCTGATTCGCGACAACATGCAGATCCCACCTTCATCCCGCTCTGCACTTATTCATTGCTATTTCTTCCCAGACCATTACAGGTGAGTTTTCAACACAACCGAGAGTAACATGCATACCTTGTGAATGCACACGTGTCATCATTAAGGTAAAATCAGGTCCAGGAGGCCTTATATAGGTGTGTGAAGTTGTGAGTAAGCCAGGCGGCGGCGGCAGGTGGAGGGCAGCCATTGTGTGGAGCAGTGGCGGGCGTTCAAATGTACTCACACGTATCACTTGGGCCCATTTTTTCTGCACCAACGCCTCAGACAAGTGGCGAACACTAACTAAGCTATTATTTTAATGTCAGAAATGATCAATTTCACTAGTAAAATGTACTAGATATGTATAAAACAGTGAAAATACTGATGCCGCTTTGGGCTCGCTTGTGTTGGTACGCCTGTCAAATATCCACCAGTCGGGGATTTCTTGTAGATGCCACCAGTGGAGGTACGACGGTGGAGAATCTCCACCGGCCGGGATTTGACGAGCATTCTTGAATATAGCCCAATGGCAGCATATTCCATTTAGAGTCGGATCATTGTAGTAATGATTTTTCTCATCATATTCCTGTCCATGTAAATTCAAATGCTACTCTAATAGTCTTTAACATCCTGTACATATCTCCAAATAGTGTCTATATATTTTCCCGGTTGTAGGGTGTCTTGTATTACCACTCCCAGGACATTCTCTTCATGAATATTTGTAATTATTTCATTTCTCATTTTATATGGCCATTTATATATTTTCGCTTTTTCCAATTTCCATCACATGACACTTATTCACATGAAATTCCATTTCCCATCTTCTGCTCCATTCATAGATCTTATTCGTCATTTTATAGTGTTTCACAATCTATATAGCTTCTGACTTTTCTTATACTCTAGTAGCTCATGGTGGTGGTGTATGCAATTTATGTCCAGAACTAAACTCTTCAAGAATACACTAATTGGAGGTCCAGGAACAATATTTGGTTGGTGACACATTTCCCAATGACGGCAAAATAGCTGAAATGGCCACGCCCCTTTTTTTCTGCCACGCCCCTTTTTTTGTGCCACGCCCTTTTTGAACGAAGTACTACCATCCGCCGTGACTGTATCTACAGAACCGTTGGACCTAGGAGGTTGCCCGACCACTCAAAATGTGCGCAATGGCCACATTAGGGGGGTCAGTAATACATTTTCATATCCAAAAGTCAATGTTTTTTAAGATAATTGCCAAAAACTATTTCAGCATGTTAGGCACCACAATTATTAGTAATTGTTCCTGTTCCTGTTGTTCAATTACTTGATTCCTGAAGAGTCCAGCAACAATCTGCATACAAAACTACAATGAATCCTATTTATTTTTTGTTTCAGGAGGTGTTAAAGTGTTTAAGTGTTTAAGTGTTAAAGTGTTTAAGTGTTAAAGTGTTAAAGTGTTAAAGTGTTAAAGTGTTTAAGTGTTAAAGTGTTCTCTGATGGCAAGTAATTCTACTTTCGATCCCTGCTTGCTGTGACTAAAACATGGCAAGTTTTTAAATAATAGTTGCATTATGCACATTAAATCCATCTGAAACAATGTTTGTTCTATCATTAATTATGCAAAAAATCTTTTTTACAGGAAACTTTAGTGTTCTCCAGGCCAGCAGCCGAAGGAGTTTATGATGGGACTGCATGTGTTATATGCAACACTGCATCAGGGAAAACGTTGACAGGGCAATTTTACCATAATCTCCATTTTGGGTTCAGATGCGATAGCATCAGGAACCTATTCGGTCAACTTGGCATGTGTGTGTAACTATGTGTGTGTGTATGTGTGTAGTTCTAACACGAGGGATGTCAGGACAGCTGCCACATTAAGGGGTGTCCTGACAGTGAAATTCAAAATATTTTTACTGTCCTGACAATTATTTCTGTAGGAGTGTTATTATGAAGGTTAGGGTTTAGGGTTTAATACACAAGGGAGAACAATGGATGAACAATACTGTCCTTACCTCACAGGTCTAGTGATGAAAAAGTGTATGTATGTGTGTATGTGTGTATGTGTGTATGTGACGCCTTGCTTGTAAACACAAAATCTCAAGAGCGGTAATGCAGATTCAGTTTATCTTTGGTACACAGATAGGTCATGGTCGGTAGATGGTCCTATTATTTTTGGTGATGATATCATGCATATTAATGATGGGGCGGGGCTTAATGTACATAAACTTGAAATGCTCATATTTCAACAACCGTTTGCCCAATTTGCTTCATATTTGATACAGGTTGAAGTTCCCAAACTCGGCAACCTCGGGACCAGCGCCGAGCCGAGTAATGGAATTTTCCGACTTTTAGAACGTAGATATATTAAGGGGAAAAAAAGCATGAAAATAATAATACCAATAACAGACCTGTAGAAGTACACAAAATAACAGTGTACACAACTCTACAGTCACAACACCACTGAACAATAACAACAAACAAATCGGCAGGAGTAAAACCAAGCGGCCTAGTGTGGTGGCACCCAGCGGCCGACCCGGCAACTACGCGCCGGGTTTTGGGTGTTCTGCCGTGTTTTGGAAAATCCGGAACCATAGCCGAGTTTTGGGTGTTGCCGAGTCTTGGGATGCCGAGTTTGGGAACTTCAACCTGTATAAACATGTTGTGGGACAGCCTCTTTTTGTTCAAATATACGAA